>JAMPIV010022044.1:0-100000 GCA_024509875.1 Oreohelix idahoensis
TGCAGAAGTCCAGGCAATCAAGGTGGCAACTGAGAAACTACTGAACACCAATCTCGGTCCACAGCCTGTAGTATTCCTGACAGATGCAAGATCAGCACTCCAAGCACTTCAGTCCAGAAAATTGCCAGTTATACAGGCCCTACTTTCTGAACTGTGCAACCAGCGCAGGGTCGCCATGCAGTGGATACCGTCTCATTGTGGAATACCAGGAAACGAGAGAGCAGACGGACTGGCTAAAGAAGGTGCTGCAGACGAACAACCGGATGTACCAGTAACGTACCATCAGAAGAAAAAGATGATCAAATCTATCAGAAAGCCACCAACATCAACGCAGGATGACTACCAAGCTATGAACAGATCAGAACAAATAGTCATTCTGCGCCTCAGAACAGGACACAACCGCCTCCGCAGCCACATGTATACAAAATTCAAGATTGGCAATTCAGCCATGTGTACATGTGGACAGGCACCCCAGACAGCGGAGCACGTACTGCAAGATTGCCCCGAATATGATATATTGAGGCAAACCCACTGGCCCAGAGAAACAACACTGGAAGCAAAACTATATGGACCCCTGTATGAACTACAAAAGACAGTGAAGTTTATACAAGAAACAACATTGCAGATATAGACAATATATTTCAAGCGAACGAAAGAAGAAGAAGAACAACATTATTTTTGACAGTCATAGATTGGGTGATGCGCCAGACAACAGAGGGCAGTCTAAGAGGAATTAGATGGACAACGTTTTCTACTCTGGAAGATTTGGAATATGCAGATGACATTGCACTACTCGCGCATTCACATCAACACATTCAAGACAAAACCGATAGACTGAATAAGTATGGCCAGCAGGTTGGCCTGAACATAAATTTGAAGAAGACAGAGGTCATGACACTAAATGTGGGCAATCCTGAGCCAATAAAAGTAAGGAACCAGAAGTTAGAACAGACAGACACATTTACTTACCTATGAAGCATAGTAACACCTGATGGCGGAACAAGCAAGGACATTAACAACAGAATGAATAAAGCGAGAACAGCCTTTGCTGTTCTCAACAACATTTGGAAGTCTTCCCAGTACAGCACAAACACCAAATTAAGACTGTATGAGAGCTGTGTACTTTCTGTGCTTCTCTATGGTGCGGAATGTTGGAGAGTAACAGAGAAGGAAATGTCAAAACTGTCCTCCTTCCACACAATCTGCCTAAGGAAAATTCTCCGAATCTTTTGGCCAAACACCATCAGCAACCAAGAACTACTTATTCGGAGTAACCAGGAGGACATGCACACCATCATAGCTGGCAGACGCTGGAATTGGGTTGGCCACGTCCTCAGAAGGGACCCTGATACCATCACAAGAACAGCTATGCTATGGACCCCCGAGGGAAAGCGAAAGAGAGGCCGACCAAAAACAACTTGGCGGAGAACTGTGGAGCTGAGATGCAAAGAATGAACCACAGTTGGGGCACTGTACGAAGGATGGCCGCCGACCGAGCAAAGTGGAATCAATTTGTTGCTGCCCTACAAGACGCCACCAGGCGTGATGGCCGCTGACTGCTTTGACGGTTGGTGGTTATGGATCAAAGAAGAAGAAGATTCTGCTCACTGCGGAATCTAAGAAGTCGCTTTCCATTGTCATTGAGAGTATCTTCTCCATATCTTCCGATAACTCCACCTCATCTAGCATGGTCATTTCCATCTCTGGCATTGAAATCTCCGAGCATGATAATTTCATCTAGGCAGTAATCCACTGTCTTTTGAAGCAGCTCGAAGAATTCCTCCTTGACCTCTACTCTCTCATCCTCATTTGGCCCATACACTATGACCAGGTTGACTATAGTCTCTCCTTCTTTTAGTTGTACAACCACAATGCGCTGTGAGACAAATTTCCATCCCATACTGTCTTTTTTGGTTTTGGGCCACAATGCAGCCCACGCCCCCTTTAGCTCTTTCAGATGTGGGTACGCCACTGTAGAGCAGTGTGTCGCCATCGAGATCCATGACTCCTTGTCCTTTTTTCTTCGTTTCCATTATAGCCAGGATTTCTAGTTTTGCTTTCCTCATCTCTTCCTCCAGCTCCTCTTCTTTCCCATTTATACTTCTTGTGTTCCATAAGTCGTAGTCCGTTCCAGTTCGTCGCCACTAATGGAATATTAACGATATACAGTTTATTTTCACTTGACACAAAGCTCCATGACATAGAATATAAGCCCAATGTCAAATGAAGTAATAGGCAGTCTTACTAATGTTCACTATGGAGACGCTGTCCTGGCATTCTCATAATTTGTATTAGGCCTATATATCTTCATTTAATAGACATTGTCGTCATAATAATACTTCCTGAGATTCGAATAAACTAGGAACATCTCAACATAGTATCTTGATGCCCTAGTGATGTTAAGATTCAGGAAACAACACAATAGACTGCAGGAGCTTTCACACATACGTCCGCTCACACTGAAACACAATCCACATCTCTCTAGCAGACGATCACTCCAATCTTCTGCTTCAAAATTTGCGTCTGCATCTACACCATATCGGTATGACATCCTTAATTTATTAGTGAGTAATTCCTTATAAAATTATCAGAAATGGAGCCCTGTCGAGCTTACTATAATACATACATAATCGTTATGAATTTTAATCATAACAACCACATACATTAAACATTGCCACAGCAAAAGCCAGATACATTACATCATGGAAGAGCCAACAAATAAGACAAAGAAATACACTATATGGAGTGACGAATACTATATACCCAAATTATAACCCACATGGGGATGAACTGGGTATACCTTGCACCCAAAAACACCAGCTTTCAAATGCGGTGTTCAAAAACCTATGATAACCTATTGCTTTCTTTTGTTATGGGACTTATTAGTAAACAAATAATGGAACTGCAGCACAGAAAAGACACAACACAACACCAATTAGTGATGAAGTATTTAATTTTGTAGAAGGTTAAACTAGAAACAACTGATAATATATTGTAATAAACATATTACAGAGGACCAATGCAGTAACGCTTATCAATATTTTCAGCTTTATAAACAATACTAAATGCATTTGACAAATTAAATAACGGGTAAATTATAAAAATGTAACACAGCATAGACATCTGTGTTTTAAAAAAAAATCCCCAAAACACATGACAGATAGCTTTGTTTGTGAACATGATAATAATAACTTGATGTTCCCCGATTGTACAGTCTAGATGACAAATTGTGAACATGAGTTATAGGAAATGCTTGATGTAGAAAGGACAGAAAGTGAAAATAAAGGCCTTTAATGTAATAGCAAAAAAGACAAGCTACAATCAACTATGAGTAAACGACTGGTCCAGAATGCTATTTCCATGGAAATGGTGCAGTTTAAAAAACGCAAAATACATTCAAATATCTGGGCATGCTAATAACAGTGGATGGACGATGTATATTAGTAGTAATGTGTACAAGTGAAATCAACATTGTAAAATGAAGAACATGTTTTGCAGCAACTCATATACATAAACATAGTTGATATACGTATTCTCGTTTGTCAGAAGATGATATAAGTGCATATGCAATAAGTGACATATTGTGATCTGAAGCAGTGTAATGAACAATCTGCTTATACCAGAAAATGATGGCACATGCAGGATAAACAAAAAAATACTTGACATTTGATATTCATGAATAGTGTACATATATGTCAGAAGATGATATAAGTGCATATACAATAAGTGACATATTGTGATCTGAAGCAGTGTAATGAACAATCTGCTTATACCAGAAAATGATGGCACATGCAGGATAACAAAACATTACTTGGCATTTTATACTCATGCCAAGTATTCATGTATGTGACAAGATGATATAAGTGCATATGCAATATGTGACATATTGTGATCTGAAGCAGTGTAATGAAAAATCTGCTTATACCAGAAAATGATGGCACATGCAGGATTAGAAAAAGAAATTACTTGGCATTTAATTTTCATGCACAGTGTGCATATATGTCAGAAGTTGAAATAAGTGCATATGCAATAGGTGACATATTGTGATCTGAAGCAGTGTAATGAACAATCTGCTTATACCAGAAAATGATGGCACATGCAGGATAAACAAAAAAATACTTGGCATTTGATATTCATGAACAGTGTACATATATGTCAGAAGATGATATAAGTGCATATACAATAAGTGACATATTGTGATCTGAAGCAGTGTAATGAACAATCTGCTTATACCAGAAAATGATGGCACATGCAGGATAACAAAACATTACTTGGCATTTTATACTCATGCCAAATATTCATGTATGTGACAAGATGATATAAGTGCATATGCAATATGTGACATATTCTGATCTGAAGCAGTGAAATGAACAATCTGCTTATAACAGAAAATGATGGCACATGCAGGATTTAAAAAAAAATTACTTGGCATTTAATTTTCATGCACAGTGTGCATATATGTCAGAAGATGAAATAAGTGCATATGCAATAGGTGACATATTGTGATCTGAAGCAGTGTAATGAACAATCTGCTTATACCAGAAAATGATGGCACATGCAGGATAAACAAAAAAATACTTGGCATTTAATATTCATGAACAGTGTACATATATGTCAGAAGATGATATAAGTGCATATACAATAAGTGACTTATTGTGATCTGAAGCAGTGTAATGAACAATCTGCTTATACCAGAAAATGTATGGCACATGCAGGATAAAAAAAAATTACTTGGCATTTGATATTCATGAACAGTGTACATATAAGTCAGGAGATTATATAAGTGCATATACAATAAGTGACATATTGTGATCTGAAGCAGTGAAATGAACAATCTGCTTATACCAGAAAATGTATGGCACATGCAGGATAAAAAAAAAATTACTTGGCATTTGATATTCATGAACAGTGTACATATATGTCAGAAGATGATATAAGTGCATATACAATAAGTGACATATTGTGATCTGAAGCAGTGAAATGAACAATCTGCTTATACCAGAAAATGATGGCACAAGCAGGATAACAAAACATTACTTGGCATTTTATACTCATGCCAAGTATTCATGTATGTGACAAGATGATATAAGTGCATATGCAATAAGTGACATATTGTGATCTGAAGCAGTGTAATGAAAAAATCTCCGTATTCCAGAAAATGATGGCATATGCAGGATAACAAATCATTACTTGGCATTTTATACACATGCCAAGTATTCATATATGTGACAAGATGATATAAGTGCATATGCAATAAGTGACATATTGTGATATGAAGCAGTGTAATGAACAATCTGCTTATATCAGAAAATTTATGGCACATGCAGGATTAAAAAAAAATTACTTTGCATTGGATATTCATGCAAATTGTACATATATATTGGCCTCTCATAACTTTAGAACCCCTGATCATTTGTTGTAACTTTTACCGGCATGCAGCATTTTCCTCGAGAATCTTACACGCTGGATCATTAATATGTAGCCTGCTATCTTATGTGAACGTTTGAGATCGCATGGCCTTTGATGGGAGGTTAAATCCCGCCCACAACCATTTCTGAGAACGATTTATAGCAATCTTTTCCTTAACGCCGGCCCAAAAGAGGACGGGCCACAGACTCACTCCTGTTTCTAGAGCAATAAACAGCAGATCATTTTCTTACCTGGCTGTCAACCCCCGCCTGGTGGGAGTTGCCAAAGCTCTCAGAACAAGCGGTACCATCAAAAGAACAGGATGATCTTCAGAATTCAACGTGGAGCGGCACACGATCTAAAGAATCAGGAACTTTCAGCTCACAGAGTTAGCTTCTCGGAAGATTTTCGCACTCTCATGCTAGAAGCCTGAGACGGAAGTAAATCGGTAGACCGGGGAAAACGAAGGAATCGCAAACGGTTAACACATCGGCGAGGTACCCCCCCGGTTTTGCTCAAGTTCAAGAAAGGTGGTGAAAATCTAACACGCCCTATTCAAGTTACATTCGAGAAGTATAAATAGAGAACTCCGAGAAACTGCATTTTATCGTTCGCTCTGACAGAATCCTAGTTGCACTAGCATAGTCGGATTCCTGCTGGATTTCATCTACCTTCGTGACTATTGGAGTGTATTCTTTCTGTGCAGACGGTAATTTATACATTAGCTTCGAGTGATCAGTGGTCGAGTTATATTCAAAAATTGATTTCAATGGATTGTGGTGTAAATTTAACCTTATTAAATAAACCCATTTTCAAAGTTCTAGTGCAAACTAATGTTACAGCTAAAAGTATTTTCTAATACAATTGACGCGTAAATTTATTTTGCAGACGTTAAAGAGAATTATAACTTTAATACAGTTTAGTTCTGTATAGATAGATGTGCTTTTAATTGTTTTAACTCACGGGACGTTTTCCCGATTTGTTAATTTGACGACGCTAATAAAGTAAATAGGCTAAGTGTTAATTTATCGCGTCAGATTTATAATATGATTTGTAATGCATTTCTTGTTTTGATTATCTTTCCATTCAGAACGATCATTCAACCTGCATCCCCAGCAAATTATTAATTATATACAGTAGTTCTAGTTCTCTGCCAAACTCAATTCGATAACTCCAGTAACATATGAACTTTTTAAAGCTAAACTTGTGGCGACCTGTAATGGGCCCCGCTCCTCTGAACGTAACTGAGAAAAAAGCCATTCAAGAAACACTTTAAAAATACTAGTTCATATAGAGTCCTTAGAGAAAACTGGAAGCAGAACATAATTTTATTCACTGCCCCCTATTTGTGAAGAAAAAACATCGATCTACCTGAACTCTGTCTGTCACGTATATTCAGTGGATTTTTCCTCTTCCCCCCCCCACCCCCCCCCCCCCCCCCCCGAAGAAAGAACTTACCTCAGTGGTTTCTCTTAACTTATGACATTACGGAAAAAGAAGTTATCTCCACCAGCTGTGCCAATTTTAGGAACCACACCATACATCACGCCAGTAGCCAAGTGCCTGTGACATTCTTTAGGAACTTTATCTAAATAAATAAACAGTACCGTTTATACTTCAACGTCCAGCGATTTCGGGACACTTTTGTTAACTTCAACAAAACCCAAATCTGGGGCTGTACACGGAAGAAAATACTTTTACCTAAGCCAAGGTTTAGTGCTGTTTTTTGATGTTATTTCCTATGAAGTGCCAGAATTCACCTTGCGGTAAGTCTGCGTTTGTGTTTGTGGGGATGGCCAGCCCTAGTGTTTTTTTTTGAATGAAAAGGAGATTTATCTTTTCTTTACCCTTTTAATTAGTTCGACCTTGTACTAAGGTGCATTATATTCCTTGTACGGGATCTCTCCTAGCGGGTTCGGGTAACTGTGTTCCTTCCCCCTCCCGTAAAATTTGTTGATGTAAAGGGAGACAATTGAGAACCCTACCCTAGCTTTTCCTCTACAACCCCCCCTTTTTCTGTAACCCCTTGCCTCAGAGTAATAAATTTTACCAGTGGTTAAATTGCTATCTCTGATCACCCTCCCCCCCACCCCCCTCTTGTCTTTGGACCGGGTCTTGTCTGTTAGTAAATATAAACGGGAAACGGTGAATGGATGGATATTTCTCCTCAAAACCCCCTCTTCCCTTGTTATATTTGTATTCTGTAACCTTTGATTTTTGACTGTAAATTGTACAATTATGTGTGAGTCCTTGATGATAATAAAGGTATTAATCATTAATTGTGTTGGTTGTCGGTTGGCCTAAAACTCCAAAACATTTCCATCTGTGTAGGCTGTATTCATGTACAGAATCACCAAAATTGAGCCCTGAGCGACTGGAACTGACAAACAATTTTTTGTGCAGAAGAGAGATAGGAGTAGTCTGTGAGAAAACAGATATTGTCGTAATAAGAGACTGTCCTTGCTCCTTCCCAGCGCTTGTGAATCTACTACCTCATTCTCCTAAATCCTTATTCTCACAGAGCCTTCAATATCACTTTACACTGTAAAGGGACCATTATTCATCAGCACTCTCTCAGATAAAAAAATTTACGACAATATATGGTTAGCTCGTTCGAGATTCTGAACTAGTCAAAATAGAGTGTGGTTGATTGTCTTTGTGAAGTAGGTATAATCTTTAAAAGTATTACTTCCCCTAGACAATCAACCACACAATAATTAAGACAGGTTTGTTTTTCCACAGGAACAGGCAGTTAATGATAATAAAAGATTGTCACATTTGTATTCTCTGGCAGAGGGGATTGAAAATTTTGGTTATATAATTGCTGGGACTGCGTGATTGTTCTACAATCACTAAAGGTTATGAAGCGTTTGAGTTGAGCTAAGCTAAAGACGGATTGTTCTGATTTTTTAAAATTAAGTTAACTACGTCTCATCTCAATAATTGTCTTCAGGGACGGAGATTTTGTTGTTAGAGAATTAACATTTTCTGGGAAAAAAAATTTTTTTTTTTTTCCTTTTAAATTGTTTAATAATATAAATTTTTCTCTACTGTTAGTAAGAGTAGATTCTTTTCTAGTGTAACTTACCATTTAATTGGCATAGTTGCTTGCGTTACGAGTCTTAAGTGACAAAAATAGCGCGATAAGTTAACACACGAGGTCATTCCGAGTAAATTTTTTTTTTACTTTGTTTTTTCTCGTAGCGGCTTTGAGTTTTTTCCCCTTCTTGTTCCATCTTACTATTCTCTAGTCTTAGAAGCATCCAGTTCTTTGACAATGGCTGAGAGAATTAGGATAAGATCCATTTTGAGACAGGAAGCGAAAGACTCAGGAATTACCACACAGTTTAATACCCGCGGAACTGTTTGATAGACACAGAACGTGGGCGAACCCAGATGAGGGATCCAGGAACTGCAAATATATGACGCGAGAGCTAACAAAGATGTGCAGAAAGCAGAGAGGAAGGAAGAGCAGAAAAGGGCAGATGTGAAGCGGACGAAGAGAAGGAAAGAAAAAGAGGCAGAGAAGAGAGGGCAGAAGAGAAAGACAAGACAGGAAGAAGGACGATTTTAGAAGTCGTAGTGCCTGATATAGGTGGGACTTCAATAATGGAAGAAATTGAGGCAGACCTCAAAATGGAGTACTTCAGAAGATCGTCGTTCGATGTGTGGTGTGGCAGACGGTAGTTGCTTGTTGTCTGTAGTCTCAATAGCTGGATTGAATGAGCCAGGTCGACACACCGACTTCAGTAGCACACCCCATGCGAGACCCCATACTTGGAGTTTGCCTTCGACATTTCGAACAACGCGCGAGCCTTAGCGCTCAAGCAGACTTGTAGAGGACCCACCGGACGTGCAGGTGGATTGCGGTCTTTACCAGCACGGGTTCGCTGGTCCCTGAGGCCGGCTCCCAACTTAAGTCGCTGACTGTTTCTCAAACAAATGCTGGGATCTCTCCAGACTCAGTCTGCCCAATTAACTGCGATGTTCTTTTGCTTTAAGAGTCTTTTCCTATAGCCCCCTAACGAAAAAATTGACAGCTACCTAGAAAAATTCGAAAGCTCGCAAATCTGTATGGGTTAGAGAGTTCCCGCTGGGGCACTTAAACTCTCAACGGCTCACTAAAAGCGAATGCTTATGACGTATACACAAAGCTGGGACCGAACCAACATGATTACGACATGCTTAAGAAGGCCTTGCTAGAGCGGTTCGAAATGACCGAATGTGCCCGAAAATTTCTGCAAATGTTCAGAAACAGCCGAAAAAGAGCACGGAAACATTCCCACAATTCTCTTCTTTCACGTCTCACGGCTATTTGACAAAGTGCATTGAATTATCTGACCTACCTCTTACATATGAGGGACTACTTGAACTTGTTCTTGTGGAACAGATAAAGGCAACTCTGTCAAACGAAACCCGTAGATTTTTGGCTGAACAGGGCGCAGTCAGGCTTGAGGACATACTCAATAAGGCCGAACGCTATACCAATGCAATGGCCGAACTTCCCAGCACTAAACGTAAACCCACAGATGAGCCATCTCGTAAACAAAATCTAGAGCAGTCATCCTATTCCTCTAATTCCTCTCAAAATTATAACCAACGAGAAAATAATACCCAGAGACCTCCCCAGGAAAAATCGAAATTCTACAAAACCCGAATACCCCCCGGCCCCCCAACAACAATTCTGATATACCCCCCAAGCCTACGTGGGATTGCGGCCGCCAAGGTCGAGGAAAAGGAAAGACCCCTACACCAGGAACGTCTGATCAGGGCAAACAAACCGTCCAAACCGCGTTGGATGGATTTTGCATACAGCCTCGAAAGGTAAGTCAATGTCAGTGATTCTCAACCTGAGGGGACCGACCCTCAACTCGAGGAACTGTAATTTTGAATGGTACCTCAACCACTTGTCTCTTTGACACTGGATTAAGTTTTAGTTGTATTGTTGCTAGACACCTAGTCAAACCAGGTCAGGAGACAGAGGAAACCGTCAAACTTAGTGGAGTGTTTAAGAGTGATGCGCCCAGGACGCTGCCTATCGCACTGGTAGAAATACACTCTGACTTTGTCAGAGGAGTTATAAAAGCGGCCATTATGGATGATCCTATCTACCCATTTTATCCTGGATTAGATATGTGTTTATTGGGAGACCAAAGGAGCCATTGTGCAGCGGTAACCACAAAGGCAAGCCAAGAAGAAGGAGCCTGCGCCAAATTTGTTGCCGAACGAACTGAAGGAGGCGCAACAAAAGGACCCTACTCTGGCGCCCTGCTTTAAAAAACTGCCCATGGCTAAACCCCAACACAACGGAGACATCTTTTCTAAGGATGGCGTATTGTATCGTAGAACGGCAACCCGACACGGAATAACCAGCTCCTATACCGACGCAGTACCGAACCAGATCTTAGAATGGGGCACTCTCTCCCCTTTAGCGGACATATGGGACAAAAAAAAAAACGCCACTATTCAGCGAATAAAAACCCACTATTGTGCCAGAATGAACTCTGACATTATCAGTATGTGAAATCCTGCGCCCAGTCCAACGTGTACACCCAAGCACTTGACACCCCCAGTACCATGGGGCAAATGCCAATAAGTAGGGACTCTCTCCATTTGAACGGTTGCTGTCGACATCATTGGACCCCTGAAAAGACCAAAAGAAGGAACAGGTTCATCCTGACCTTAGTTGACACTTGCACTATGTGGGCCGAAGCTGTACCGCTAACATGCACAGATTCCAAGCATGTCGCAGAAGCCCTCGTGCAAATCTTTACACGGTTGGGATCCCTCAACAAGTTTTGACGGACAATGGATCCCAATTCCGTAGCCTGTTAATGGAGGAGATCTTTAAGATCTTGAGGGCCAAACATATCCACACAAGTCCCTACCATCCGGCCGGAAATGGGCTCGTGGAACGTTTTAATGGCAGCCTCAACCACCATGTTACCGTAAGCAGGGTCAGGAAAACCGAAGACTGGGACCTATATATATCGGCTGCCTTATTCGCCTACCGATAGGTTCCCCAAGCGTCTACGGATTCACCGCCTGCTACACTTTTATTTGGCAGACCTAAAAGGGCCATTAGAAGCCTTACTTCGTCCCTGACAGACCAAAAGGCTGACAGACAGTCCGTCTCCGCAAGCAAGTATGTTACAAACACCAACCTACGAAAGAGCTCAAGAAAGGCTAAAGCTAAGGATGGATCTAGCTACTACCAACCTTAAGAAAAGCCCGCGCTAAACACCTAAAAGATACAACAAAGCTGCAAAAGAGAGAGAAGCTCCATCCAGGGACCACTCCCAAAAGTTTTGTTGCTACTACGTAAACTCACCCAAACCGAAGCAATAAACTTCGCATCGGATGGCAGGGGCCGTTTTACCGTCCTTAAAAAGATCTCACGTACCAACTACAAGATCTCCATCAAAGGAAAGGAGAAGGTCTTCCACATAAATCTGCTAAAGAAATATTTGGAAAGACCGGTGCCATCCTCCGAGCATCTCCTGCCTGTCGCCATAGCAACGGAAGACGAGGAAGATGATGATGGTTGCATGGAGTATCCACTGCAACGCCACACAAATCCTTTAAAGTATGTCAAAATGTTCCAATTCGGGCGACAATCCTCTCACCAAAACAACAAACAGAAACCAGGCTTCTACTAAAACAGTACATGCATCTTAACGGATGTACCTGGTCGAACAAATCTCATTGAATTTGATATGAAATTAACAAACGAGACCCCTGTTCAAACCAGAGTTTACCCCATCCCGTACGCTAAAGCGGATGCACTTCGCGGAGAAATAGACAAGCTGCGTCAGGCAGGAATTATCAGTGAGTCTACATCTCCTTACAGCTCGAGTGTAGTGCTGTTGCAGAAGCCCAATAAGGAAGTTCGGCTGTGCATTGATTACAGGTTGCTAAACGCTGTAACGGAATTCCAGCCCGAACCCCTCCAAACTGTTTCTGAGTTGTTCACCAAGCTCAGCAAAGCAAAGATCTTCTCCAAGATTGACCTCAGTAAAGGTTATTATCAAATACCAGTCAAGGAGGAAATTAAACCTTTGTTAGCTTTCAGCACTAGCGAAGGACATTACACATTTAATGTGATGCCGTTTGGTTTGCATAACGCACCAGGAGTGTTCACCAGGATGATGAGGAAGCTTCTAGAACCTTTGCAAAGTCCCCATATCCATAATTTCATGGATGACATATTAATTGCATCGGAAACCTATGAAGAACATATTGCTACGGTTGCTATGCTCCTCAGGAGACTACAGGAAACGGGTCTCACAGCCAGACCTAGCAAATGTCTCATCGGGTTTGAACAGTTAGACTTCCTGGGGCATACTATTTCTCACGGATGCAGTTGGCCTATTAAGAAGAACGTGGAGAAAATTGTAGCAGCAAAAAGACCCCGAACGAAGAAAGACGTACGTTCCTTCATATCGCTATGTGCATACTATCAGAAGTACATCCAGAACTTCAACGGACTGACGGCACCTCTGACTGACCTCACAAAGAAAGGTTGTCCTGATAAGGTCATATGGGATCAAAAGTGCGAACACGCGTATAGCACTTTGAAAGGACAGTTGTCGGCATACCCCATCCTAAGGTTACCTGACCTTAAGAAACCTTTCATACTGAGAGTTGATGCGTCAGGTCAGGGCATCGGGTCAACATTGCTGCAAGCCGATGACAGTGACCTGAACATGCTATTTCCAGTTGCCTATGGCAGTCGGAAACTGAATAAAGCGGAACGCAACTACAGTGTCGTTGAAAGAGAATGTCTCGCTCTGATTCATGGCATCAGACGCCATCATGAATTTCTGTATGGTACTTCTTTCACGGTGCAAACAGACCATGCTCCACTAGCTTTCCTGGGTGCCAAGAAAAAATTCAACGCAAGGATAATGCGTTGGGCCTTGCTATTGAGTGTTTATTCCTTCAAAGTGGAATATATTCCAGGAAAACAGAATGTCGGAGCTGACTTCTTGAGTAGAAACTGGACCACGGAGGAAGAGGAGAAAATCGACGATGCCAATCATCCAAATGCTACCGATCAGGGCAGCTTCATTGTCATAAATGAAACATGAAAACGAGTTTCCATGTCTCAAAAGTGGGGACGACTGTGACGTACGTCTTAGTATGACAAATGAATTTCCCTGACTCGATGGATGATAACAGAATATTGGCCTCTCATAACTTCAGAACCCCTGATCATCTGTTGTAACTTTTACCGGCATGCAGCATTTTCCTCGAGAACCTTACACGCTGGATCATTAATATGTAGCCTGCTGTCTTATGTGAACGTTTGAGATCGCATGGCCTTTGATGGGAGGTTAAATCCCGCCCACAACCATTTCTGAGAACGATTTATAGCAATCTTTTCCTTAACGCCGGCCCAAAAGAGGACGGGCCACAGACTCACTCCTGTTTCTAGAGCAATAAACAGCAGATCATTTTCTTACCTGGCTGTCACCCCGCCTGGTGGGAGTTGCCAAAGCTCTCAGAACAGCGGTACCATCAAAGAACAGGCTGATCTTCAGAATTCAACGTGGAGCGGCACACGATCTAAAGAATCAGGAACTTTCAGCTCACAGAGTTAGCTTCTCGGAAGATTTTCGCACTCTCATGCTAGAAGCCTGAGACGGAAGTAAATCGGTAGACCGGGGAAAACGAAGGAATCGCAAACGGTTAACACATCGGCGAGGTACCCCGGATTTTGCTCAAGTTCAAGAAAGGTGTGAAAATCTAACACGCCCTATTCAAGTTACATTCGAGAAGTATAAATAGAGAACTCCGAGAAACTGCATTTTATCGTTCGCTCTGACAGAATCCTAGTTGCACTAGCATAGTCGGATTCCTGCTGGATTTCATCTACCTTCGTGACTATTGGAGTGTATTCTTTCTGTGCAGACGGTAATTTAATCATTAGCTTCGAGTGATCAGTGGTCGAGTTATTCAAATTGATTTCAATGGATTGTGGTGTAAATTTAACCTTATTAAATAAACCCATTTTCAAAGTTCTAGTGCAAACTAATGTTACAGCTAAAAGTATTTTCTAATACAATTGACGCGTAAATTTATTTTGCAGACGTTAAAGAGAATTATAACTTTAATACAGTTTAGTTCTGTATAGATAGATGTGCTTTTAATTGTTTTAACTCACGGGAAGTTTTCCTGATTTGTTAATTGACGACGCTAATAAGTAAATAGGCTAACTGTAATTTATCGCGTCAGATTATAATATGATTTGTAATGCATTTCTTGTTTTGATTATCTTTCATTCAGAACGATCATTCAACCTGCATCCCAGCAATTATTAATTATATACAGAGTTCTGCCAAACTCAATTCGATAACTCCAGTAACATATGAACTTTTTAAAGCTAAACTTGTGGCGACCTGTAATGGGCCCCGCTCCTCTGAACGTAACTGAGAAGAAAGCCATTCAAGAAACACTTTAAAAATACTAGTTCATATAGAGTCCTTAGAGAAAACTGGAAGCAGAACATATTTTATTCACTGCCCCTATTTGTGAAGAAAAAGCATCGATCTGCCTGAACACTGTCTGTCACGTATATTCAGTGGATTTTACCCTCCTTCCCCCCCCCCCCCCCCCCCCCCCCGAAGAAGAACTTACCTCAGTGTTTTCTTAACTTATGACATTACGGAAAAAGGAAGTTATCTCCACCAGCTGTGCCAATTTTAGGAACCACACCATACATCACGCCTAGCCAAGTGCCTGTGACATTCTTTAGGAACTTTATCTAATAAATAAACAGTACCGTTATACTTCAACGTCCAGCGATTTCGGGACACTTTGTTAACTTCAACAAACCCCAAATCTGGGGCTGTACACGGAAGAAAATACTTTTACCTAAGCCAAGGTTTAGTGCTGTTTTTGATGTATTTCCTATGAAGTGCCAGAATTCACCTTTCGGTAAGTCTGCGTGTGTGTTTGTGGGGATGGCCAGCCCTAGTGTGTTTTTTTTTGAATGAAAGGAGATTTATCTTTTCTTTACCCTTTTAATTAGTTCGACCTTGTACTAAGGTGCATTATATTCCTTGTACGGGATCTCTCCTAGCGGGATCGGTTAACTGTGTTCCTTCCCCCTCCCGTAAAATTTGTTGATTTAAAGGGAGACAATTGAGAACCCTAGCTTTTCCTCTACACCCCCCCCCTTTTTCTGTAACCCCTTGCCTCAGAGTAATAAATTTACCAGTGGGTTAAATTGCCTATCTCTGATCACCCTCCCCCCTCCCCTCTTGTCTTTGGGACCGGGTCTTGTCTGTTAGTAAATATAAACGGGAAACGGTGGATGTTATATTTCTCCTCAAAACCCCCTCTTCCCTTGTTATATTTGTATTCTGTAACCTTTGATTTTTGACTGTAAATGTACAATTATGTGTGAGTCCTTGATGATAATAAAGGTATTAATCATTAATTGTGTTGGTTGTCGGTTGGCCTAAAACTCCAAACATTTCCATCTGTGTAGGCTGTATTCATGTACGTTGAGCGACTGGAACTGACAAACAATTGTTTGTGCAGAAGAGAGATAGTAGTCTGTGAGAAAACAGATATTGTCGTAATAAGAGACTGTCCTTGCTCCTTCCCAGCGCTTGTGAATCTACTACCTCATTCTCCTAAATCCTTATTCTCACAGAGCCTTCAATATCACTTTACACTCTAAAGGGACCAATATTCATCAGCACCCTCTCAGATAAAAAAATTACGACACTACTCATACCAGAAACAAAAAAATCACTTGGCATGTCATCTACATCCACCTTGTTTATTTATGTCTGTATATTAAAATAACTACAAAAGCAAGAAGTGAAACATTGTGATGTGAAGTGGCAATTAATATGACATTGTACATGTCACTAGGAACATGATCATGTAAAACAAACAGAAACCACTCCCACAAGAGCAGATGGAAGCAAGTAAGGAGGTTTCCTGCAAGAATACCAGCTTCGGTGGTGGCTCCGTGTTCAATGACGATCAAAGATAACAGAAGTACTGCATCGCAACCAGATGGATGCTTAACATAATGCAAAAGGTATGTCTCCATAAACCAATGATACAAGATGACATGAATGCTTTGCATGGAGACGTACTGCAAGGAGGGCAGCTTATGATACACAATGTTGTGTTATCACAGAACATAACTTTCAGCAATACAAAGAAGAAATGAACTGAAAGGGTCTTAATCTCTTAATGAATTTCTCCACATAAATTCATCAAGATATGAGGGAAATAATTCCCTGCTAGTTCCATACTTCCGTGTCATTTTCACTTTTGCACGCTGCCACATGTTTTCCACTGTTTGTGTGTGGATTTCGCGATTCTGGGGGTCAACAAAATTGCGCTGGTGCACCACAACAGAATGCATATATGCACCTCCATTCAACGTACTAATGTTGCTGTAAGCTGGCCACCCATCTGTCATAATATGTGTTCCTCGTCGAATGTACTGCTGGATAAGAGCCTCCAGTGTACCTGCCGTGCGGTCTGCAACTTCCACCAGAAAACACTTCCCTGACTCCCTCTCCACACCATCGAACACCCAGTGTCCTTCTCGCCAGGTGCCTCTATGATACTTTCTATGAAAATACTTGCTTTCGTCAATTTCTACTATGATACGTTCTCCATTAGCTTTAAAGCCACCAATCTGTCGTGGTCGTCGAGACTGCCACTTTTTACACTCCTCACGCATAAAGTTGCACCAGTTAACTACAGTGTTTTTATTGACATGAACTTCGCGACAAATGGTGGCCTGTGGAGCATCAGTGCACCAAAAATACATAATTAAAATAATCTGTCTAAGTGTCATGTGACTGTTTTCAAAAAATGAATCTTTCCTAACACTAAATGTGGTGGCACAATTGATGCACTACCATCGTCGGCCATCGGTACCTTGTGAATGATTGTACAGCTGTGCGGGTTGCAAACATGTGTTGCACGTTGTGGAATTTTTTTTATTAAACCTCTTCGGGCCAGCCACTGCAAGCACTGGAAGGGTTGCCTCACTTCATCATTCAAACTGAATGAATCCCGCATCTCCGCACGCCTGGCAGCAACAGTCAAAATACTTTTCACATCAACTACAGTGGTTTGTGCAGGCATTGCGAAACGTGAACTGATATTTAAATATGTTGAGAATAATGGCGGTAAAAACTGTAGCTAAGAGTGATAAAATAAATAAATGAAAATACGCTGTCCTACTACTGATATGATACTTAATTACTTACGCAATGTGGCTGGCAGATGCATATATACCTCAGAAAAACACTACAAACTAACTTTCTGGAGCAAAAACACCTGATGAAAAGCAAAAAAACGTGATGTAGCGATGGAAGAATGAATAACAGCGAAAGAAAGACAGCGAAAGAATATATAATAGTAGTGCGATACTTTATCAATTGGAAACCCACTTCGATACCCCGCGAAATGCCCGGAACAAAAAATTTTAAAGGGAGATAACTCTAAAATACCCATATTCATCATCATCATTATCATCAGTTGCCATCTCCACAACGAAGGTTGGCTGTAACGGATCTCCAACGTCTTCTGTCTCTTGTCTTGGTGGTGCACTCTGGTAGACTCTTTCCTGTCCATCTCTTGATGTTATCTTCCCACTTATAGCGCTGTCTTCCCCTTGCACGTTTGCCTTCAACTCTCCCTTCTGTTATGGTCTTCTGCAAGGTGTTATGCCTTTTTATGTGGCCAAAGTATTTTAGCTGCCGAACATTGATCTCCCTCATTAGTTCTCTTTTCATACCTAGATTTTCTAGGACCTCCTTATTTGTTTTCATCTCTTTCCATGAGATACGCCCCATTCTTCTATATATCCACATTTCAAGAGCCTCAATTCTTTCTTCCAAATGCTTATTCATCGTCCATTTCTCCGCACCATACAGAAATGCAGAATATATATAACACTTTATGATTCTCAGTTTTAATTCCCATATTCACTGCCGATCAAAAACCTACGAGTAATAGGAAATTACCAGTTATACAACTGTTGGCCAATTTCGTAATAGGAAATTAAAATGGCGCAAAAATGAGTGATGAACTAAATACCGGGCCAAAACTAACAGACGAACTAAAAGCCTCGTCAAGTTAATTGTTATTTTATTGTTGATCAGATCGACGTCATTGCACTCCGGGCAAACCCATAGATGCCCAGTCTCCGTTAGAAAATTCCGAAGAGTATAAATATTAATTGTTCCTGTTGCGCGCTGGTTGTATAGACTTGATTTTTAAGACAAAGTTTACCGTTCAACCCTTGATTAGGAAATATAATGTAGTTGCACGGTGCACATGCACACCGTCGTTGCAGGCAGACGCTGGAACTGGGTTCGCCATGTCCTCAGAAGGGACCCTGACACCATCACCAGAACTGCTATGCTATGGACCCCAAAAGGATGACGAAGGAGAGGCGGACCAGAGACGACTTGGCGGGGGGTGGGGGGAGGGGGTAGAGGCTGAGATGCATGGCATGGGCCAGAGTTGGGGCGCGGCACGGGAATGACCACCGGCCTGCGGTGTGGGAACAGTTTGTTGCTGCACTGCAAGATGCAACTATACACGATGGCCACTGAATACTTTGTCAGTCAGAGGGTAGAGTTCCAAGAAGACGAAGATACAGTGTAGTAAATTCAAGATAATAAAATCTGATTTCCCGAAATCTAAATATAGTATCTTCTCCTCCCTTCACTCAGTCCAAGTAAAGTAAATCAAAACTGTAAAATTGTGTGAATGTATATGTGTGTACCCCCTCCCTTTTCTAAAATATAAAACAATTAAAATAAAAAACATACTTCTTCTTCTTCTTCGTACACTCTCAGACGTCCACTTGAATGTTCTCAAAGAAAGCAGTAGTCAGTTTGAAGCTATTTGAATCCCCGTAAAGCTTTTCCACGAAAGGTGCTGGCGTCGGCCATATGCACGTTCTCTGTACCACATATAAGGGGCAACTTTGAAGCAGATGTTCAGCAGTCATTTTATCAGTGCCACAGTTACACTGATCGGTAGTTCCTATCTTTAGCTTGTTGAATAGATGGTATCTCAATCTGTTGTGGCCAGTGCGGAGTCTGAAGATTACCACTTGTTCTCTTCTGTGGAGCTGGTAGTAAGCATCATTCTGTGTGTGCCCTGGATGTTCTACATTCCATTTGTTTCTGTAACTGTTTCTGATAAAACTCTTTGCCTCCTCAAAAGTTATGCTTGCATCAGGCTGAGGTAGATGTGAACCTTCTTTTGCCATTCTGTCAGCCTTTTCATTGCCGGCGATGTTACAATGAGATGGGATCCACTGGATCACAACACTTTTGAATCGTTGACAAAGTTTGTGGAGCACTACTCTGAGATCATCCAGGTCTGTATTATTTTGTCTTTTCAACGTTGCAATTACTGACTGTGCATCAGTAAAGAAAGCAACTTGTCTCTCTGCCGTTTCTTCTGTCAATATAACCTCTGCTGCAGTTTTCAAGGCCTCTGCCTCTGCTCTGAAGTTGCTGGAGAATCGTCCTGTCGCCACTGACAGCCTTTTTTTCTGCACCAGTGCTTAAGGTCAGAAAGACACCCCCACCTCCATTTTCTGTTGCATTTGTTGCTGATCCATCTGTGTATGCATGGGTCCAGGTGTTGCGTGGATAATGTTTCTCTATATATTTTGTCGCTATGGATTTTCTATCTGTTGCAGTTTGGCTCTTTTTACTTTCAATTCCAGGAATGTTTTCTTTCATTGTAGGGAAACGATTTTGTTTCCAAATTGGAAGCTTGTGTGCAGTGTAGATGGGTTTAACAGTGGATATTTCATCTATGGATACTGCTCTCATTTGTGGTTTGGTTGATTCTACAAAATTACTTCGTTTGAGTCTTTGCCTTCTAAGAACATTTATTCTATGGCACATTGGGTGGTCTGTTAGTCTTTTGAATTTTTCAGCCTGTTGTTGAGCCCTGCAGTCTCTTCTATCTGTCATTGGCTGGAGGCATGTAATCTTTTCGAGTTCTTTTATAGGTGTTGACTTCATGCCTCCCGTTATAATTCTCATTGCTTGATTTTGGAGTCTGCTAATTTTATCGAAGTTTGTCTTAGCTGCTGTTGCCCATGCTGTCATGCCATATTCAAGAACTGGCCTCACTCGCCCTGTGTACAACGTCTTAAGCACTTTCTCATCTGCACCCCAAGTTGTTCCAGCAAGTTTTGTCATAATTGCCATTCTTTGTCTTGCTCTCATTCGATTTCTGTCAACCTGTTTTTTCCAAGTCAGACGGCGATCAAAAATAATGCCTAGGTAGTTCGGATTTTCATTTAAATGAAGATTTACTCCGTTTAGTACTAGTTTGAAGCTAAAAACATACAAACAACAAAAGAAAGAAAGAAAAGTAAAGTATGTCCTTACTGCTCTATTGTTAACAATATGAAAAGGATTGAGAAAGCCTGGAAGTGTCCGGGATGACATCCAATGAACCAATTATATGCCTTCATCCATATGAGCACCCCATCAGACTACTCCTTGTTAATAACTGTGACGTACGTCTAGTTTGACAAGTGAATTCTCCCTGATATGATGGATGATTTAAAGGGACTTTTAGCTTTTCATAACATTAGAACCCCTGAACATTTGTTGTAACTTTTCGTTTGCCAGAACTCATTCCACCGGGACTCATTTAGTAGGCGGCACGAGATCAAAGAGTCAGACCGAGGGATTTTAGGGGAGACTATCGGCGCTATCAAAGACAGTAGTGGTCCCTGATACGAGACGCAGTTGCTTGCCGCTAATTTCGCGTCTCGGTGTCAATCGCAACCGAGCGAACGGGGGAAAGCGAAACGGGCAGCAACGAGCGGATACGAAGACCAGGGTGCGGTTTCTTCTCTTGATTTGGCGGTCAGATCCCCAAAAGTTCGTGAGATCAAATAAGTTGTCAAGTTTATCATGTCCCACTCAACTTACATTCCATTTTAGCTAAATAGACCATGAAGAACTAGACACGTTATCACTCGCTGGCCAGACTTTTACAGAAGCACTAGCTTTATTGAAATCTGGTTATAGATTTTCCCCTGGATTTTATATATATATTTGCAGTGTTTTCTATTCTGTGCAGAGCGGTAATATATATTGTGTAAAGTGATCAGTGGTCTAGTTCAGTCATTCTATTTCAATGGATTTTGTGTTAATTTAAATCTATTAAATTAAACCATCTCAATAGTTCCAGTTGTAAATATAATGATCTATCTATCATATTATTTCAAAAGATAATAGATGCTTAAATTAACTTTTAAAGTCGCGAAGGAATTTATAATTAATAAATTCAGTTAAGTCCTAGTTTTATAGATGTGGGTTTTTAACCACTAGAATTCGCGCAGTGTTTATTAAATACATAATTAAATACTCGAGTGTATTATAGGCTAAACGGGAAATTCATCGCGCTTTAGAAGGTTATTTGTTTTCGGTATATTACATGTCTTTTTTTTCTTTCATACAGAGTGATCGTAACCTGTGCGATCCCAGCATTAAGAAAGCAATAAAGAAATCAATCTAAGCAAGGCAAAGCATAAACAGTGTGTAGAGTTCCCCTGACGCAGAACTTGTTGAGACTGTGTAAATTTTTAATCTTTGAGGCGATTCTATATTTGGAATTCCGCTATCTAACTTATAGCAAAGAAAGCACACCCAAAGACAAATTTAACGCACCATCAAACAACTTAAGTCGTAACGGGAAGAAGAACACTGGCCCGAGCTTTGTTAGTTTACTGACACAGAGAGATAATTCATAATTTCCTGAACAGTGATGTGACTAGTTTTCTCACTGGACTTAAACCATACCTCACGGATAAAGTGTACCAGCACGCGTAAGAATTTTATTATCAGCGGCATAGTCAAATAGACCACACCATCCTCACCCCGGTATCAGAGACCGTGCCCTCCCATAGAAACTGTTATTAAGAAAAGAGACACAACTACAGATTCATTTTCCAGCGATTACGGGATCCTTTTATGGGCTGACCGCCTACCCGCTAATCTGGGGCTAGAACTTGAACAAACACTCATACATTTAGTTTGAGGTGTAACTGCTGTTGTGTTATTCTATGGAGTGCAAGATTTTTTCACAATCGGTAAGTGAGAGCAAGATGAGTGAAGGCCTTTGCTAGCGCGTGTATGAATGACAGGAAATTAATTCTTTTGTGTGACCATTTTGTTAACTTGCTTACCTGGTAATATATATCTTTTCTGTATACCCTACATTGTTCCTTTAAGTGGGATAGTTGATAATTTGTTAACTCTGTTTAAAACCACCTCCTTTCCATTTGCTTAGTAAAGGGAAGAACAGCTGGGAAGAACAGGTTTTTTTCTATCACCTATACCTAATTTTGTAACACCTCTTTCAGAGTAATTAACTTCACTGTTAGGTTAACGTACCTATGTTCCTGATATTATCTATCTTTGGACTGGGTTTATCTTTGTCTAATAAGCGGGAAGGGCTTAGTCGATACCAATCTTCTTCACCCCTTCCAAACTTGTTATTTGCATTTGTGTACTTATGATAATTTATGTAATATCTGATATTTTTAGTGATTGATGTTTAAAGTGAATAAAATCACAAAAACTCATTTAGTTCTGTGTGTTGGATATACCCAAAGCCCAACTTTTCCCCTTATTTGTTTAATATAGTTTGTATCAACGTCGCCTGTGTGTGTGAAAAAACACCAAATCGGTGTGCGCGCAGATGCGGGTCTGGAAAACTGGCAACTAATTGTTTGACCAGGAGAGTGAAAGAGAAGATTGAGAGAAACGATTTGTCGTAAATAAGTCTGTCTTTACTCTCCTCCAGCTCGCTGTGAAGCAACTATTAAATCTCTACATTTTCTATCACTGAGCTTTCCATCATCATTTTTCACTCTAAACCGGACCACTATTTCTAAGACTCTTTTCTCTCAAAATAAATTTACGACAATATTTGGCCAGCTCGCCGGGATAATTTTGAGATACATTTGAGGCAATCGCATAGCCGGGATAAAGATATTTTGAGTCTGATTTAGTTTGGGTCTAACTAGGTAGAGTGTGAATGATTTGTCTTTGTGAATTAGGGAAATAAATAATTACACCCCTAGACAAACGTTCTTTAAGTATTTGGGTTGTCCACACAGCATATTTACAGGTTGTTTTCTCTCCACAGCAGTAGAAAGTACAGATAAACAAATATATTTGCTATTATAATTATCCTCTGGCGGAGATAATTCAATTGCTTTCTTTATAAGAGTTGCTGGGATTGCGTGATTGTTTTACAGTCACAAAGGTTTTGAAGTTAAAAAGAGTTGAGCTTAGCTAAAGACGGATTGTTCTGATTTTGAAAAATTAAGTTAACAACGTCTCATCTCAATAATTGACTTTAGGGACGGAGTTTGTTGTCAGAGATTAAAAATTTAGTGGAAAATTTTTTTTTTTTTTTTTTCTTTTAAATTGTTTTAATATAAATTTTTCTCGACTGTTAGTAAAAGTAGATTCTTTTCCAGTGTAACTTACCATTTAGTGGCATAGTCGCTTGCGTTTAGAGCCTTAATTGCCAGATAATAGCAGCGATAAGTTTGCACAGGACAGGTAGGAGGTAACACAGGTAAATTTGTACTTGTGTTTTTTTTTTTCTCGTAGCGGTTCAGAGTTCCTCCCTTTCGCGTTGCTTCTTACTAGTTCTCTAGGCATACTTCATCTTATTCTTTAACAATGGCAGAGAGGATAAAGATGAGGTCCATCTTGAGGCTGGAAGCGAAAGAGGCAGGATTAGATAGAGAAGCTGCAAACGCGTTTATTAACCAGGAATTGGAAATATATGACGCGGAGCAACAGAGAGCCGAAGCTGAGAGGAAGGCGGAGCAACAGAGAGCCGAAGCTGAGAGGAAGGCGGAGCAACAGAGAGCAGAAGCTGAGAGGAAGGAAGAGAAAGAAAAAACAGAGAGGAGAGAAGCCCAGGAGAGGGCAGATAAGAAAGAAGCGGGAGAACGTCTTTTGGAACAGAAGAAAATTGAAGCAGAGATGGAAACTCGCACAGAGAGAGAGAGAGAGAGACAAGGAAAGACAGCATCAACTGGCGCTTAAGGCTCTAGAGAGTCGGGGCGCCTCTACTTCGACTAACGGAGAGCCGTCTTCGCCCCAGTCTCAATCAATGGACCTCTCCAGTACTAAATCTGCCCAATTAACTGCTATGTCGTTTTCTTTAGAATCTTTTCCTAGCCCTAACGAAAAAATTGACAGCTACCTAGAAAAATTCGAGAGACTCGCGAATCTTTATGGGTTAGAGAGTACCCGCTGGGCGCTCAAACTTTCAACGTCACTGAAAGGCAATGCTTATGACGTGTACACAAAGCTGGGACCGAATCAACATGATTACGACATGTTGAAAAAGGCCTTACTACAGCAGTTTGAGATGACTGCCCGAAAGTTTCTGCAGTTGTTCAGAAACAGCCGAAAAGAGAGCACGGAAACATTTCCCCAGTTCTCTTCACGTCTCACGGGTTATCTGAGAAAGTGCATTGAATTATCTGACCTACCTCTTTCATATGAGGGACTCCTCGAACTTGTTCTTGTGGAGCAGATAAAATCCACTTTGTCGAATGAAACACGTAGATTTTTGGCGGAACAGGGGGCAGTCAGGCTTGAAGACATACTCAATAAAGCCGAACGCTATAGCAATGCAATGGCCGAACTTCCCAGCACTAAACGTAAACCCACCGATGAGCCATCTCGAAAACAGAATCTAGAGCAGGCATCCTATTCTTCCACTTCCTCTCAACATTATAACCAACGAGATAACAATACCCAGAAACCTCCCCAGGAAAAATCGAAATTCTACAAAACCCGATACCCCCCCAACACAAATTCTGATCAACCCAACAAGCCTACGTGGCAGCGCGGCCACCAAGGTCAAGGAAAAGGGAAGACCCCTACACCAGGAACGTCTGATCAGGGCAAACAAACCGGTGCAAACCGCATTGGATGTTTGCATACAGCCTCGAAAGGTAGAGTCAATGTCAGTGATTCTCAACCTGAGGGGGGACCGACCCTCAACTCGAGGAACTGTAATTTTGAACGGTACCTCTACTACTTGTCTTTTTGACACTGGATTAAGTTTTGATTGTATTGTCGCTAGGCACCTAGTCAAACCCGATCAGGAGACAGAGGAAACCGTCAAACTTAGTGGAGTTTTCAGGAGTGATGCACCCAGGACGCTTCCTATCGCACTGGTAGAAATACACTCTGACTTTGTCAGAGGAGTTATTAAAGCGGCCATAATGGATGATCCGATCTACCCAGTTATCCTGGGATGTAGATATGTGTTCATTGGGAGACCTAAGGAGCCGATTGTGGCAGCGGTAACCACAAGAGGGCAAGCCAAGAAGGAGAGGGAGCCTGCGCCAAACTTGTTGCCGAATGAACTGAAGGAGGCGCAACAAAAGGACCCTACTCTTTCGCCCTGCTTTAAAAAACTGCCCATGGCTAAGGACCCCAGACACAACGGAGACATTTTTTCTAAGGATGGTGTATTGTATCGTAGAACGGGCAACCCGGACACGGGGAATAACCAGCTCCTAGTACCGACGCAGTACAGAAACCAGATCTTAGAAATGGGGCACTCTCTTCCCTTTAGCGGACATATGGGACAAAACGCCACTATTCAGCGAATAAAAAACCACTATTGGTGGCCAGGAATGAACTCTGACATTGTCAGGTATGTGAAATCCTGCGCCCAGTGCCAACGGGTAGCACCCAAGCACTTGACACCCCCAGTACCTATGGGGCAAATGCCAATAGTAGGGACTCCATTTGAACGGGTTGCTGTCGACATTATTGGTCCTCTGGAAAAGACCAAAAGAAGGAACAGGTTCATCCTGACCTTAGTTGACACTTGCACTATGTGGGCCGAAGCCGTACCGCTACCATGCACTAATTCCAAGCATGTCGCAGAAGCCCTTGTGCAAATTTTTACACGGTTGGGATTCCCTCAACAAGTTTTGACGGACAATGGATCCCAATTCCGTAGCCTGTTAATGGAGGAGATCTTTAAGATCTTGAGGGCCAAACATATCCACACAAGTCCCTACCATCCGGCCGGAAATGGGCTCGTGGAACGTTTTAACGGTACCCTCACCATGATGTTACGTAAGCTGGGTCAGGAGAAACCGGAAGACTGGGACCAATATATATCGGCTGCCTTATTCGCCTACCGAGAGGTACCCCAAGCGTCTACGGGTTTTGCGCCAGCTACACTTTTATTTGGCAGACCTATTAAGGGGCCACTAGAAGCCTTACTTCGGTCCCTGACAGACCAGAAGGCTGACGAGACAGTCGTCTCTGCAAGCAAGTATGTATCTGAGCTTAAGGAAAGGCTAAAGCTAGGATGGGATCTAGCTACTACCAACCTTAAGAAAGCCCGCGCTAAAATTACTAAAAGATACAACAAAGCTGCAAAAGAGAGAGAACTACAACCAGGGGAGAAAGTCCTATTGCTACTTCCAACCGGAAGCAATAAACTTCGCATCGGATGGCAAGGACCGTTTACCGTCCTTAAAAAGATCTCACGTACCAACTACAAGATCTCCATCAAAAAAAAGGAGAAGGTCTTCCACATAAATCTGCTAAAGAAATATTTGGAAAGACCGGTGCCATCCTCCGAGCATCTCCTGGCTGTCGCCATAGCAACGGAAGACGAGGAAGATGATGATGGTTGCATGGAGTATCCATTGCAACCCACAGAATCCTTTAAAGATGTCAAGTTCGGCGACAATCTCTCACCAGAACAACAAACAGAAACCAGGGCTCTACTAAAACAGTACAGTGCAGTCTTAACGGATGTACCTGGTCGAACAAATCTCATTGAATTTGATATGAAATTAACAAACGAGACCCCTGTTCAAACCAGAGTTTACCCCATCCCGTACGCTAAAGCTGATGCACTTCGCGGAGAAATAGACAAGCTGCGTCAGGCAGGAATTATCAGTGAGTCTACATCTCCTTACAGCTCGAGTGTAGTGCTGTTGCAGAAGCCCAATAAGGAAGTTCGGCTGTGCATTGATTACAGGTTGCTAAACGCTGTAACGGAATTCCAGCCCGAACCTCTCCAAACTGTTTCTGAGTTGTTCACCAAGCTCAGCAAAGCAAAGATCTTCTCCAAGATTGACCTCAGCAAAGGTTATTATCAAATACCAGTCAAGGAGGAAATTAAACCTTTGTTAGCTTTCAGCACTAGTGAAGGACATTACACATTTAACGTGATGCCGTTCGGTTTGCATAACGCACCAGGAGTGTTCACCAGGATGATGAGGAAGCTTCTACAACCTTTGCAAAGTCCCCATATCCATAATTTCATGGATGACATCTTAATTGCATCGGAAACCTATGAAGAACATATTGCTACGGTTGCTATGCTCCTCAGGAGACTACAGGAAACGGGTCTTACAGCCAGACCTAGCAAATGTCTCATCGGGTTTGAACAGTTAGACTTCCTGGGGCACACTATTTCTCACGGATGCAGTTGGCCTATTAAGAAGAACGTGGAGAAAATAGTGGCAGCAAAAAGACCCCGAACGAAGAAAGACGTACGTTCCTTCATATCGCTATGTGCATACTATCAGAAGTACATCCAGAACTTCAACGGACTGACGGCACCGCTGACTGACCTCACAAAGAAAGGTTGTCCTGATAAGGTCATATGGGATCAAAAGTGCGAACACGCGTATAGCACTTTGAAAGGACAGTTGTCTGCATACCCCATCTTGAGGTTGCCTGACCTCAAGAAACCTTTTGTACTGAGAGTCGACGCGTCAGGTCAGGGCATCGGGTCAACACTGCTTCAAGCCGATGACAGCGACCTGAACATGCTATTTCCAGTTGCCTATGGCAGTCGGAAATTAAATAAAGCGGAACGGAACTACAGCGTAGTTGAAAGGGAATGTCTTGCTCTGATTGACGGTATCAGACGCCATCATGAGTTTCTTTATGGTACATCTTTCACGGTGCAAACAGACCACGCTCCGTTAGCATTTCTTGGTGCCAATAAAGAATTTAACGCTAGGATCATGCGTTGGGCCCTCCTTTTAAGCGTTTATTCTTTCAAAGTGGAATATATTCCGGGAAGACAGAATGTCGGGGCTGATTTCCTGAGTAGAAACTGGTCTACAGAGGAAGAAGAGCAAACTGAAGATACCACTCATCCTAAAATCACCAATCAGGTCACCTCCATTGTCAAAAAATGAAACATGAAAAATGGTTTCATGTCTAAAAGTGGGGACGATTGTGACGTACGTCTAGTTTGACAAGTGAATTCTCCCTGATATGATGGATGATTTAAAGGGACTTTTAGCTTTTCATAACATTAGAACCCCTGAACATTTGTTGTAACTTTTCGTTTGCCAGAACTCATTCCACCGGGACTCATTTAGTAGGCGGCACGAGATCAAAGAGTCAGACCGAGGGATTTTAGGGGAGACTATCGGCGCTATCAAAGACAGTAGTGGTCCCTGATACGAGACGCAGTTGCTTGCCGCTAATTTCGCGTCTCGGTGTCAATCGCAACCGAGCGAACGGGGGAAAGCGAAACGGGCAGCAGCGAGCGGATACGAAGACCAGGGTGCGGTTTCTTCTCTTGATTTGGCGGTCAGATCCCCAAAAGTTCGTGAGATCAAATAAGTTGTCAAGTTTATCATGTCCCACTCAACTTACATTCCATTTTAGCTAAATAGACCATGAAGAACTAGACACGTTATCACTCGCTGGCCAGACTTTTACAGAAGCACTAGCTTTATTGAAATCTGGTTATAGATTTTCCCCTGGATTTTATATATATATTTGCAGTGTTTTCTATTCTGTGCAGAGCGGTAATATATATTGTGTAAAGTGATCAGTGGTCTAGTTCAGTCATTCTATTTCAATGGATTTTGTGTTAATTTAAATCTATTAAATTAAACCATCTCAATAGTTCCAGTTGTAAATATAATGATCTATCTATCATATTATTTCAAAAGATAATAGATGCTTAAATTAACTTTTAAAGTCGCGAAGGAATTTATAATTAATAAATTCAGTTAAGTCCTAGTTTTATAGATGTGGGTTTTTAACCACTAGAATTCGCGCAGTGTTTATTAAATACATAATTAAATACTCGAGTGTATTATAGGCTAAACGGGAAATTCATCGCGCTTTAGAAGGTTATTTGTTTTCGGTATATTACATGTCTTTTTTTTCTTTCATACAGAGTGATCGTAACCTGTGCGATCCCAGCATTAAGAAAGCAATAAAGAAATCAATCTAAGCAAGGCAAAGCATAAACAGTGTGTAGAGTTCCCCTGACGCAGAACTTGTTGAGACTGTGTAAATTTTTAATCTTTGAGGCGATTCTATGTTTGGAATTCCGCTATCTAACTTATAGCAAAGAAAGCACACCCAAAGACAAATTTAACGCACCATCAAACAACTTAAGTCGTAACGGGAAGAATAACACTGGCCCGAGCTTTGTTAGTTTACTGACACAGAGAGATAATTCATAATTTCCTGAACAGTGATGTGACTAGTTTTCTCACTGGACTTAAACCATACCTCACGGATAAAGTGTACCAGCACGCGTAAGAATTTTATTATCAGCGGCATAGTCAAATAGACCACACCATCCTCACCCCGGTATCAGAGACCGTGCCCTCCCATAGAAACTGTTATTAAGAAAAGAGACACAACTACAGATTCATTTTCCAGCGATTACGGGATCCTTTTATGGGCTGACCGCCTACCCGCTAATCTGGGGCTAGAACTTGAACAAACACTCATACATTTAGTTTGAGGTGTAACTGCTGTTGTGTTATTCTATGGAGTGCAAGATTTTTTCACAATCGGTAAGTGAGAGCAAGATGAGTGAAGGCCTTTGCTAGCGCGTGTATGAATGACAGGAAATTAATTCTTTTGTGTGACCATTTTGTTAACTTGCTTACCTGGTAATATATATCTTTTCTGTATACCCTACATTGTTCCTTTAAGTGGGATAGTTGATAATTTGTTAACTCTGTTTAAAACCACCTCCTTTCCATTTGCTTAGTAAAGGGAAGAACAGCTGGGAAGAACAGGTTTTTTTTCTATCACCTATACCTAATTTTGTAACACCTCTTTCAGAGTAATTAACTTCACTGTTAGGTTAACGTACCTATGTTCCTGATATTATCTATCTTTGGACTGGGTTTATCTTTGTCTAATAAGCGGGAAGGGCTTAGTCGATACCAATCTTCGTCACCCCTTCCAAACTTGTTATTTGCATTTGTGTACTTATGATAATTTATGTAATATCTGATATTTTTAGTGATTGATGTTTAAAGTGAATAAAATCACAAAAACTCATTTAGTTCTGTGTGTTGGATATACCCAAAGCCCAACTTTTCCCCTTATTCGTTTAATATAGTTTGTATCAACGTCGCCTGTGTGTGTGAAAAAACACCAAATCGGTGTGCGCGCAGATGCGGGTCTGGAAAACTGGCAACTAATTGTTTGACCAGGAGAGTGAAAGAGAAGATTGAGAGAAACGATTTGTCGTAAATAAGTCTGTCTTTACTCTCCTCCAGCTCGCTGTGAAGCAACTATTAAATCTCTACATTTTCTATCACTGAGCTTTCCATCATCATTTTTCACTCTAAACCGGACCACTATTTCTAAGACTCTTTTCTCTCAAAATAAATTTACGACAATAACAATTATGAGAAACTGTACTTTTTTTCTGTTTCTTTTGTTGTATACACTCCGGTTGCATCCTCTCACACGTCCATCTCTGCTAGTCTTACATTTGATGCCAAATTCCAGCAATATTAACCTCCACGATTCATCGATTGCAGTGTTGTTCTCTAAAAGGAGATAATGAATTGCCCTCAGTATCTCTCCCTTATCCATATCCAATGCACATTATATGGATGCTCTTGCCCTTATCCATATCCAATGCACATTATATAGGTGCTCTTGAAGCTAGTCTTTCATATCTTTCATTGCCGCATACCCCTGCATGACCAGGGCAGTAGATCCACAACAGGTCCTGAAGATTCGAGGCTTCTATGGAAGATTTCCATTCATGCCAGAGCCATCCACTTTGGACCTTCCGAAGCATGGATTGCGAGTCTGACACAATGACTGCCCTTGTTAATGAAGTTTCAGTTAGCCACCTTAAGGTTGCAGTAGCTGCCTCTACCTCCATTCTCATGCTGGATGTTGTTATCTTGTAAGCCTCGCAATGTTCAGCCACGATTCTGCCCTTTACTCTAGCAGAGAAGTCCCACCCTGATTTCTCGCCACCTTTTTTTTTTAAAAGTATCCCGTACAACCCTTGATGGGTTATAATTAGGACATATCCGCATCTTTTGGCCGAATACCATCACCAACCAAGATCTGCTTACTCGGAGCAAGCAGGAGGACATGCACACCATCATAGCTGGCAGACGCTGGAGCTGGGTTGGCCATGTCCTCAGAAGAGACCCAGATGCCATCACAAAAACAGCTATGCTTTGGACCCCTGAAGGAAAACGAAAGAGAGGCCGACCAAAAACAACCTGGCGGAGGACTGTGGAGGCTGAGATGCAAAGAATGAACCAGAGTTGGGGCACTGTATGAAGGATGGCCACCGATCGAGCAAAGTGGAATCAATTTGTTGCTGCCCTACAAGACGCCACTAGGCGTGATGGCCACTGACTGCTTTGACGGTCGGTGGTTAAGGATCTAAGAAGAAGAAGAATTAGGACATATGGTGTACTAATTCCACCCGTGTGTTACCGGGGCCCGAAAGGGGAGCAAAGAATAGTAACACTGCACCCTACCACGCATGTCGTAAAAAGCGACTAAGGAGGGTATGGGCATGGGGATGTTTACCCCATCCCGTAAAAACTTCGCACAGTGGGCTGATCACCTGCTTGCCAACCAATCTGATTACGGAAACAATGATATATTGTTTGGTCTGTTTTTGTTCCACAAAGACGCCACTAGGCGTGGTGGAAACAGTGATAGATTGATCAATTTGTTGTTGCCCTAAGACGCCACTAGGCGTACTGGCCACATACTGCTTTGCCGGTTGATGGCTAAGGATGGAAGAAGAAGAAGAAGAAGAAGAAGAAGAAGAAGAAGAAGAAGAAGTGTACTAATTCAAGAAAATAAAGTCAGATTTCCAATACTCAAATATAGTACCTTCTTCCCCTCTCCACTCAGTTCAAATAGAGTAAATGAAAACCAAATGTGTGTGAATGTTTTTGTGTGTGACCTCTCCTCTCCAAGAAACAAACAAACAATACAAATTTAAAAATAAACGAATTAAAAAACCAAACAAACAAACAAACAAACAAAAACTAAAATGAACTCTCTCATAACTGCCCTGTTGTTTAACAAGGTGAAAAGGAGTGAGAAAGTCCGAGGGTTGATGATGCAATTGTGAACACCGATGGGTCTGTAATCCATGGTGAGAATGTGCTTGTATGGCTGATGGCAGGTAATTGGTGGATTTGAGGTTTTTTTAAACCCCGGACGGGACACCACTTTGTCACGGGTTGCCTCCCCTTGCACCACAGTGATGGTCCAACAATGGCCAAAACCTAGAGTATCTAATGAGGGTCTTCAAAGGTATCTACCTTCGCACAAGATTACTCTTGGCAGAGATGTAGATAGAAGGATGATGACGCTTCTACCTTGAGGGAGTTTTCACAAGATATTTAAGATGTCAAGAACAATGGTGAATGTGTCTTAGCAATGTTAATTTTTATCTGCCCGCCGTCTTTTGTGAAGTGGTATTATATAATTTAATTTAGCTCGTACAAGTCCCCAACTGAATTAACAGTAAAATTATTATTTTTATTATTATTGGCTCTATATATATATATATATATATATATATATATATATATATATATATATATATATATATATATATATATATATATATATATATATATATATATATATATATTAAAGATACTGATTCATACGTGTACACTCCTATCTATAATAACTGAATCAGCTATGGATTTGTAAAACAACATAAAACAAATTTAATGATCAATTATTATGTAACATTTAAAAATAAAAAAGGTTATGTTTAGAGGTGATGCAGAAACATTTTATTATCGTCATCTATACTTGATGGAAGGTAAATCTTTGTTGATGTGGCCTGTTTAATAAGCACTTAGCTGAATATCGGTAAGTACTGCTGCTGTTGTTCGTCAATTCGTCTCTTTGTGACAAGGGGCGCGTACCGAAGGAAGGGTGCAGGGGGTAATTTCTCCTGGTGTCAGTGCTGATTATCTTCACAGGCCCGTCAGATGTAGCTGTCTAGTGTCGACAATCTGTTTTCTGAATCACAGACTCGTAGCACGAGTAGTCTTGTGGACTTGAACCACGAACTTTTAGAGAAAATAAAAAGCTCAAAGGCCTCTGCTAAGTCTTTGTTTTTCCTAACATTAAACAGGCGCCTTCCGTGCTTTTCGTCCACCAGTTGTTTTCTTTCTGAAGTTTTATCCTCCCTCAGTATATATATAGCATACCTCAGGGAATATGATGCGAAATCACCAACAAATTAATTTAATGAAAAAATGAGACTGGGCAGCGGCGAATACAATGACTTGTGCCTGAACGAACATGGTTAAGTTTACATTTAACTCACAAAATGATAATATAAACTATGCACATGCTGATGTAATCATCACTCACTCCCTGCTCCATTCGGAGTCTGGGGTTACCTCTGCGTTTGGTTCCCTGTGAGAATTCGCATGAAGCAACCACCAGCGCTTGCTGTGGTGGTTTATGAATATACTCTTTTCATATGCCGAGGTTGCCAGCCTCGTATGGACGTTTACAACCACTAGCAAGTACAAACATGTCAAATTCAAAATATAAAATATATGTTAAAACTTACCCCAAATTAGAGCCGCGGTAGCGCAGTGGTTAGTGCACTGGCTTCCTAGCTCGGTGGTTCATGGTTCGATCCCCAGTTGAGATGGGATGTTTTAGACCTCAAACGGCTCCGGGATCGACCCAGCTTCATGAACTGGGTACCAGAGCAACTTTGGGAAGGTTAAGGCGGCCGGCGTGATGCTGACCACATCACCCCTAGTGTGCTGGTGGTGAAGAAAATATGGGCCTAACATCGTATTCCCAATATGCCTCAATAGGCGTGTAACGGGGTCCTTTACCTTACCCCAAACTAGTTGGGAACTCTAGACTTCTCGCTCAGTAGAATAGTCTTGGCAACTTGATAAAGATGCCTGGAATACGCGTCATGGGTATGATTTCTAGTTAGAATCACTCTGTGACTTTGGTAGTTATTCCTGTAGGAGTCCAGTTTCCGTATTAAAACGTAGGTTTTCCTTGCTGTAGTGTTCAGAAGGAGTTCCGATTCGTGTTTTGTCCGGTCCTATAAGGTCAGAATCCTAACTCTATTCGTTTCCTAGCTTCAGTCCGAGTTGTCGACGATTCTGGAATTCAGTGTGTTTTAGCCTCCGAATTTGCTAGGTTATACTGCAGTTTTCCTGCCCATGCTTCCACCTGGCGCCTAGACGGCCATTTCCACGGTTACAGGAGGAAGCAAATCTGGTTCAACAACTTTAACGATTACAATTAATCCTTAAGGATGGTCAATTAGCCGTGAAATAACATTATCGCAGTATCAACAGAGGTCAACAAAGCCGCGGTGATGGGACAGGGTTTTGTGCGAAAAATGAAGAAATAAATGGAGAAAGTAGAAGAGAAAGAAGAGGAGTAAAAGGACACAACCAAAATTCCGTCACAGTTGTGCTCCTTGAACAACTCCATAGTGAAAGCAGACCTTTCTGATATTACTCTCAATGGGCAGAAAACTGAAATGCAAGACAATCTGAAGTACCTTGGAGTAACATTTGATTGTGCGTTATAATAAGCACCATGTTGATCACATTATACACAAGTGTAGGAGAGGTCTGGTAGCCCCAAAAAATAAACAATGACTGCAGCGCACCTGGAGCAGAGATTACTATTTCTCCTGTAGCATCTAGCCACATTGGTAATCGAGTATGGGATAGGAATACTGAATAGGAATATGGGCTTCAAAGGTATCTACCTTCGCACAAGATTACTCTTGGCAGAGATGTAGATTGAAGGGTGATGACACTTCTATTACAAAGGGAGTCTTCAAAAGATATTCAGAATAAGCGAGAATAATACTGCTTTGGCTGAGTATGTTAACTCTGTAATTCTGCCGAGTCTTTTGTGAAGGGTTTAAGCACTTATTACTTTCAGCTCGTTTAAGCCCCCACCCTGATTTACTCAGTGGTATTCTATTATTCTAGTATAGCTCTGTTTAGAGCGTGTGTAGTAATTTGACTGAGACAAACATGCAGTAACCTTAAAATGATTAAATCGAAGTTAAATTTGTAATATTACAAATAACAAAATTTAAAAATCACTTTAAGTTTTAACAGTTGGAAAATAATTTGAATAGTTATGGATCAAGAAAAGTTATCATCACAGTCTTTATGGAATGTGAGATGTTACAAGAAGTTCAAGTGGCAGCATATATTTGAACTTAGCTGCCAATGATGGTTCTGCTCCTTCTTATGGGTTGGTTCTTTTCCCTCTGCTCAAGCTCGTCTCTAGGTTGTCGGGGGTAGCTCGTTTCCCAAAAATGTCAAGGAGAGTCTACCACGTGGGTCTTTCGTCTTAAAGCTTAGGCCACGGTTCCCTTCTTGTTCCAGAGATGGGACTTTCTGCTGGTACCACCAATAACTATGGTAAAAGAATAGAATGAAACGCTCTTCTGAGTATGGCGTTTTCCACCCCATAGTTATGGGCTCCTATCTTCCCATACCACCATCCCAATTACTCAGACTTTACCCTCGATGAGAATTGAATTTAATCCCTCGGGATAAAACTTTCTGTACATTTAAATAGAATAGCTTTCATAGTTACTTTATATTAAAATGAAAAGGTTAATAATACAGATTGAGTCTGTTTACAAATACATCTCCACTGATTGAAAAGTGTTCACAATATACATTGAATATGTTTTCATTTATGTTTTACACTGATTGAAAAGTTTGAAACTTCTATTACTTTAAAATGAATGCTTTCATATAGACATTTACGCTGGCTTAAGCTTGAAAACTTACATTAATTTTAAAGTGACTATGTTTATAGGGACATTTACACTGCTTTGAAAATGAAAGTATTATACTTAGAATGTACATCATTTCTTTCATCTTTCTCTCCCTGCTCCATAGTCAACCTGGAACTACTTTATGCTTTTAGTTCTCTTTACGAAACTATCAATAAAGCAATCACCAGCCCGTGCAGTGGTGGTTCATGGATCATCGTTCAATATGCTGAGGTTGCCAGCCTCAAATGACTTTGACATCCAATAACGAGTTTTACACATTAAACTTTAAAATGTGAACACACACACACACATACACACACATACACACACATACACACACACACACACACACATATATATATATATATATATATATATATATATATATATATATATATATATATATATATATATATATATATATATATATATATACAAAATATACAGGGTGTTTATAAAGTCGCTGTGCAGTGAAATTTACGCCCGGGCGAGACTACGTCACCAGATATGTGGTTTTCAATTGGGGCTTGTTGTGTAATGCTGCACACAGGATTGTGGAACACAGCATTGGAACACAGAATACCATGACGTAAATTTGCATCATTCGTGACGTAATTTCTAAAATATTTTTCAAATTCACTGCACAGCGACTTTATAAACACCCTGTATATATATATATATATCTATATATATATATATATATATATATATATATATATATATATATATATATATATATATATATATATATATATATATATATGTGTTAGTTTACATATTAGTAATAAAATATGAAATGTAAATCACAACTTACGCCAATCCTGACTCACAGACTTTTTGCTCAGATGAACAAAAGAGACTTGAATCGGCCTCTTACACGCGTCTGGGGCGTCGTTAATTTAATAAGTCCCCTCTCTGACTTCATGTGTGGTCCTTCAGTTTCCTCACTCCCGGTTTCCTTATTTAAAATGTTAGAGATTTCCTGGGCCAAGTTGTAAGTCCTGATGAATACCCCAATAAAAGGTGTCCGGTATTTTAAGAAGGAATTCTGAATTCTAATTCTTCACTGTAGCAGTCTGGTGTCTTGGCGAGCGATTTCTCAATTGAAATAGCTTGAGAAAATGATCAGATTATATTCACTGCCTTCCCATGCCTTCATTTGTTATGAGCTATCAAAAAACTCCAATCATATTCAAACAGGCGGGTTATAGGATAATTTCAAAATATTCCGACCGTATAATTTTGAACGAAAGGCAGAGGTCAACTCTCCAATATATGGTAATAAGATGTCCGATACCCTTGTGTACAAACTTCCAAACACACCGGCAACCGCATATGACCATGTGTTCTTCTTCTTCCTCGTTCGTCCTGATAAGGACGTTGGTTGCGTTGTGTCTGTTTACACCGGAGCTGCGATATCTGCGCCTTTCGGCCGACACATCCGACTTCAGCATGGCATTTTTTGGGACCGGGTTTGCCTTCCCTCTTCGATCCTAATCTCTCAGCCAGTCTGCAGTGATGCAGCCTGTTTCCAGGACCACAACGTGGAGGTGGAGTAGGGTCTTGGTCAGCTCTGGTTCGCTGACCCTGACTCAAGCAGTCAAGCTATGGGTCGCTGACTGCATTCTCTATTGCTGCATCTTTGGGTCATCCAAGTCTTATCGGTGATTAAGCCGATAGCGCTGGCCGATGTACGTGTTAATCTGCAGCGCCTATAGCCAACAAATCTGGGCAGCGCCAAGCAAATGTGATTATTATCACATACAGGGAGTGTCGAATGATTTGATAAAATCAAATATCTGCTACTTAGCAGTAAAAATAACGAAGAAAGATAGAAGAAAAGAAAGAAAAGTGCGACAATTGAGAACAAATAATAAAAATCAGTACCACAAATATACCGATACTGCCGGAGTGAAAGAGAGATCGATATGGGCCGCCTCGTTTTGTCACACCAGCCATGAGACTGATACGAACTTTGATGCTAGATCCGACTGGAAGTGTTAGCTGCTCTGTTTTTGATTTTATGGTTCTTATTATTGACATTGTTAGCTACACTTACTCTTTGAAACAATGACATTTGTACAAAAATACATTCTTATTTAATGACTTTATTTTCCCATTGAACATTGATTTAGTTAATGACATTAACATTGATATTATTGAATATATTTTAATTAGTATTTATGACTAAAATGCTTTAACCAGGATTCTAATTGTTGTAGATATTACTCGGACCTTGACGTGACTCTGACTGTCGCGCGTTATTTCCATGGTGCATTGTTGGCCGTCCTTCTTTAGAAAACTAGTTTTTCGGGGGTGGGTGGGAAGGGGGTAATAATGTTGTGCCTCTTTTTGCGCACCGCAATGGGTTCATGATTTTGAACCATCGCGGTGCTCAACTAGAACGTCGCTAGATTGAAATGACGTCAAATAAAATAATTACGTAGACGCGCATGCAGAGTAGCAACAGTTATCTTTGGCAGTGTCTTCAGCCGGAATGGCTGCGTTTGTGTGAGCTCTGGCCGATGTGTTTCATGTCCGCTGATATGTCTACAGATATGGAGAATATTTGATTATATGCGTGTCAGAGATGTACATGTGCCTACAGGAAAGTATCCTAGTGTTTGTAGAATGATGACTGACGAATGTGTACTCCAGAATTAATTCGCAGACTCAACTATACAGACGGCACGATATTACTACTTGAACTTTGATGGCCCATTGTAATTGACCTGTTTGCAAATGATAATCATGAATCATCATACCCTTGTGGAGTTGCGTGTGGTGTAACACGTGAATAAATTATAAAGAATCGTCAGCAAGAGTGAGCTACAGTTATTTCTTTTCTTCTTCCTCGTTCGTCCTGAAAAGGACGTTGGTTGCGTTGTGTCTGTTTACGCCGGAGCTGCGATATCTGCGCCTTTCGGCCGCCACATCCGACTTCAGCATGGCATTTTTTGGGACCGGGTTTGCCTTCCCTCTTCGATCCCTACTCTCTCAGCCAGACTGCAGTGATGCAGCCTGTTTCCAGGACCACCACGTCAAGATGGAGTAGGGTCTTGGTCAGCTCTGGTTCGCTGACCCTGACGCAAGCAGTCAAGCTATGGGTCGCTGACTGCATTCTCTATTGTTGCATCTTTGGGTCCCTGCTACAGTTATTTGACGAGTTACTGTTGTCGTTTCCGTTAGATACTTCAATCGTTGTTACCCTAGATGTTACTTGACCAATATTGTCATTACTTTCAAACGCCAGTATAAAGAAAGGAACGCAACAATTGTGAACATTTTTCAACCAATGTGGATGTAAATGTAAACACATTCTATCTATACTATTAACCTTTTCATTTGAATGTAAAGTAAATACAAAGCCATTCAATTTAAATGTTAACGAAGTTTTCTCTCGAGGGATTAAGCTTAATTCTCATCGAGGGTAAAATCTGAGGTAGATGGGATGGTGGAATGGGAAGATGGGGACACATAAGTATGTGTCGGGAAACTCAATACTCAGAGGGTATTCGTTTCTCTTCTTTTACCATACTAGTTGATGGTACCAGTTGAGGTTACTATCTCTGGAACGAGAACGGTACAAGTGGCCTGAAGTCGAATTTAGACAAGGCTTAAAGACGGGGGACCTACTTCGTAGACTCTCCCTGACATTTCTGGGAACGTGCTGCGCCCTACACCATTGACCAGTGACGAGCGGGATCAGCGATCCAGTCTACCAAGAACCAAATCATCAGAAGGAGCAGAACCGTCACTGACAGCTAAGTAACACATAAAAGCTGCCAAGTGACCCCCTTTACAAACTACCATCACTCAGTGATGATAATTTTCGGATATATAATTATTCTTTTTTTTTTTAAATCCTGTTAAAACCTAAGTGATTATTAAATTTATTATTTATAAATATACAAATTTAACGTCGATTTAATCATTTTGAATGTACTGCATGTTTGTCTCAGTCAATTTACTAAATACACTCTAAATAGAGCTATACTATAATAAAAAGAATTCCATGGGTAAATCAGGGTGGGGCCTTGAACGAGCTTAAACTGATCATTGCATAAATCTTCATAAAAGGCGGCAGATCAGATATAAGTTAACAATTGCCCTGCCCAACGCAGCATTGTTCATGATTTCTGAAAATATATTATGAAACTACCTTGAGATAGAAGCATCATTATCCTTCTATCTACAGCTCTGCCAAGAGTAATCTTGTGCGAAGGTAGACACATTTGAAGACCCATATTAGATACTCTTGAGTTTTGGCCACTGCTGGACCACTATTGCAAAGCAGGAGAGGCAATTCCGTGACAATGAGCAAAACATGAAGAAAAAAATAGTACGGCAATGGCTTAACGACTTTTTCTTCGTCTCCGTTCGTTCTCGTAGGACCATATATATTTTTTTCCCTCACACAGTGGCGTACCATGGAGGTGCGAGGTGCGGTCTGCCCTGGGTGACAGCCAGGAGGGTGGTGCAACTGGTCTGTTACTGTTGTTTTTTTTTTTTTTTGGCTGTCACTTCCGTTGGTGTATGTGTGGGGGTTGTATGGAAAGATAGTGCTACTGTCTCTCACAGCTGACAAGGTTGACGTCAGCAATGTCGGGCTTACACTGTTAGTGGCCGACTGATGTGTAAATATAATGGGCGAATGTCGTGAGTTCTTTTGTTTTGTTTACATCTAATGTCACCCACACAACAGTAACGTTAGGTCAGGAAATAGACCAACGGATAAGATTAGTTTTCAACTTATACACAGTTTATTTACGACAGTAACGTTGACATCATGGATAACAGATCACAGCAAATCACAAGGTATCATAGTAAGTAAATCCATAGATAAATTGAGTGCAACACCAGCAACTCATCATAAATCGACATAGCATACAATCCGTCAGAAAGTTGACTGCATCACCAGCAACACATCATAAATGGTAATAATATATATAATCGTCAGAAATTGGTTGCATGCACAGCAACTCATCATACATGGTGAGAGTAAATATAATCCATCAGAAATTGGTTGCATACACAGCAACTCATCATACATTGTAATAACAGGAAAAATCCATCAGAAAAAGGGTTGCATAAACAGCAACTAATTGTACATTGCATTAGCAAATATCCTCCATAGGAATATGAATCATATCAAATCTCTGTCATCCAAAAATACGCTGGACACACTGGCGAGACTATAAAAAAACCGTCTCAAAGCTCTGCTAGATTAGGGTTCCCATTCGTCCCGTTTTTCCCGGGACAGTCCCGTTTTTTGATAAAATGTCCCGGTGTCCCGAATTTATTCCAAATGTCCCGCTTTTAAAGGGTCCTTCCTGAAAAAAAAATCTTTGGGTAACGGATTTTATTCCGTGTTTTAGTAGTGTTACTTTATCAATTTCCGGTTACAGTCGACCCTCGGTTTGAATCTCGAACAAAAATTCGAAAGTCGACCAAAACAGTGTTCAGTGAGCATCTACCAAATGATTTAATGCGTATTAGCATTATTATACAGTATTTTTATCGTTTTTCATCCGCATAATGCCGAAACGTAAGTGCAGTATAAATGATAACATTACAAGAGAATTTCCCTTCATTAAAGGTGTAGATGAAAATGTGGAATGTACTTTATGCAGCTCTAAATTTTGCATTTCACATAGTGGTCGGTCAGACGTAGTCAACCTTGTGAAAACGAAAAAACATAAAGCTGCTGTTGAAAGTAAGGCTTCCAACAACAGTATAAGTCATTTCTTAAATGCGAAAACCCAGAGTGAAAAGGAAATGGAAAAACAGTTATCATTGGCAGCACAGGAAGCAACCTTAGCTTATCACACGGCGGTGCATAACCACAGCTTTAAGTCCATGGACTGCACAACAGCCATCGTGAAAAAACTTTTCAACGATAAATTCAGATGTTCGCAAACAAAGTGCAAGGCAATAATCACCAATGTTATTGCGCCATTTGCGACAAAGCAGATTGATGAAGAGCTAAAAGAAGCTCGTTTCATATCAGTATTGATCGACTCATCAAACCACTTGGACAAGAAGTTAGTGCCTCTGGTCGTGAGATATTATCATGCAGCAAAAGGTGTGAAGGTGTTGGAGTTAGTTAATTTAGGCGGTGAAACTTCAGAACTGTTATTTTCTTATGTGTTGGAAGTGCTACAGAAGTCAGATCTCCTTAAAAAGGTTATTGCTATATCAGCAGATAATACAAATACAAACTTTGGTGGAAAGAAGAGAAAGGGACAGAATAATCTGTACTTCAAAATGCAAGAAAACACTGTGAACAATATTGTTATTGGTTGTCCTGCACATGTGATACATAATGCTGTGCAGACTGCTGCGGATTGCTTACCTATTGATCTTCAGTTAATAATTAACAAGATTTACCAGCATTTCCACATTTATTGTGTACGAGTTGAGGAACTCAAATCATTTTGCGAATTCACCAATACAGAATATAAAACTGTTTTGGGTAACAGCAAGACAAGATGGCTCTCTCTCTCTCTTGCCTGCAGTCCAGAGAGTTATTGACATTTTCCCTGCATTGAAGTCATATTTCCTTTCCATTCACAAATGTCCTACCGGTCTCAAAAATTTCTTTGAAAATCCACTTTCAATTACACTCCTGCATTTCATTGCCAGCCAGTTAAAAACCTTTTCTGATACCATCAAATGTGTTGAAAAGCAAGAGACAACAGTAATTGAAGTGAAGGATGAAGTAAACAAACTGGTGGAAAAATTAAACTACAGGAAGGCAGAAAAGTTTCTTACCACTACTGTGAGAAATCAGTTGCAAGAATTAGAAAAAGAAGGACACATAACAGTTGAAAAGTTTCAAAGCTATGCAGTAGATTTCTATGACACCTGCATTGAATATATTCAGGAGTGGTGTACACCATTTCTTACGCCTCTTTAGTCTATGGATTGGATCAATTTGAAGGGAAAGGAGTCTGTGACTTGGAAGAACATCCAAGAAAGCTACATATTCATGAAGACAGTGTCACCAAATTTTACTGTGAATGAAGAGGACTTATTTGATGAGTTTGCATGTGTGAAAAAATATTGTGAAAGCAAATTTGATGTGTGGAGTGAACTGAAGGATCAAAGTGTCAGTGAAAAATGGTGTGAGATGTTCGCTCGTTTTACAAAGCAGGATATCAATGCCGAGAACCTGAAATGCCTAGTTAGTTTTTGTTTGGCACTGCCAGGATCCAATGCAGCTGTTGAACGTGTTTTTTTCATTAATAAATGCGCTTTGGACAGACGAAAAAAACAGACTTAAAATTGAGACAGTGAAAGCTTTAACCATTATAAAGACCCATTTTAAGGATTTCTCTTGTGCTGAGTTCTATGTCCAAATATCAGAAGAAAAAAAACTTCTTGAACAGGCCCATAAATCTGATAAATATTCTGATGAATCTGAAATATAAACTTGACTATTGTGTAATTTTTAAAGGTGCTATTTTTCTAATTAAGTATGTTTGTAATTTAGAATTCTTTTTTAAAGTGGAAGTTGTGTTAGTTAATGTGTGTATTTTTATACCAGTATCTTATTTTTAGTGCAACATATAATATATAATAGATTTATTTGTGCTTTACCTTAATTTTTAACATGTCCCGCTTTTTTACAAAATGTCCCGGGTTTTTTAGGTAAAAATTTGGAAATGTCCCGGTTTTTAAACAAAACATTATGGGAACCCTATTCTAGATACCTAATGACCGAGATTATAGTTTCTCAATACAACTCAGTAAATCTTCACTCAAGCGCGAACTAACAGCTTGAGATGTGAGCTCAGCTCATTCGTATCTCTCCCCCAACTACTCAGAACATTTGAACACTTTCTTTAAGTTTAAAAAACTAACACATACTCAGTTGAGCTATGTTCAAAAATATAGTGTACAAAGCATCCAAGTAAAAAATCATCTCATAACTTTAAACGTGCTTACTAGCGTGTCTATAAAAAATCAGAACCGTACGTAAGAATCCCAAACACTTAACTCCCACTCGAAAACATGACTTAACACGGTCACTACTATGACAGTATTTACTGTTTAAAAAAAACACATGGAGAAGAGAACTAGAAACAGAGGTGAAAATGATGAGGAAAACACAGAATGAACTTGGACGGATGGCACGTGACATGAGGACTTGGCATGTGTTTGTTGAAGGCCTATGCTGCCTGGGGAGCTAAAGGGTATTGATTGATTGTTGTTTCTTTATGAGGAGGGGAAATCCGTCAGTTAGCTTACTAAAATTAACGTTATTCATGAAAATGACAGGAATGCGATCTTTTCTTTGACGTGAAGATATTATTATGTCAAAAAATTATTTTGATTACGTTTTCCACCGCTCTGTTGATGGGATTGCACGAACCAAATCGTCTAGCAGGGTCAAAGGTCACATATATGCTGCACTTATTCATAATATTTTGAAACCTGAAAACAGACATGATTTTATCCAGGTATGTCTTTAGATAATTCAGTGTTTGTAAAGCAGATCCTCGTAACTCCTGGATCTCTTACCGCTGAGCTGATGCATTTAGTTCTTCTTCTTTGGCTTTGAAGTTGCTTGAAAATTGTCCAGTGACCTCCACTGAGATGTGGATTTCCTGTCCATTCTTTAATTTTTTCAACATGCCTTCTTCTAGAATTTTTGATTTAGCTGTTGTTGCTGATTCGTCAGCTTTATGCTTCCTTGATATGTCAGTTTGGCTGTCGTTTGTAATTACTTCTGGTATGTTGTCATTCAGCTCGGAGAATCTCATTGTGAAAGAACCGAAGAGTAGGAATGGTTAAAGGGAGATAAGGCAGGGCAAGGAAGAGGTTTGACCGAGAATTTTACATCTCTGCATTATATCCCTTACACCGTGATAGTCCAGGGGTCTTTGAAGAGACTAAAAAAGAATATGGCGACTGCGCCCTCATGCAGAGCCGTCCCTTGGGATTTTTCAATGTGGTGCGGTCTCTTTTTGCCCGCTCCCTCACCCGTGCCTTACTGTGTAGTCTTCTTATGAGGGTTGTTGTTTAACTAGTGCTGCTGAGCCTCTCGCTCTTTTGCAGCCAATACCAAGTTGAAGACTCTTTGGTATTAACTTACACTGTAGATCTAGGCCAGGGGTCGGCAAACTACGGCACGCGTGCCAAGCGTGGCACGTGGAACGATTTTCAATGGCACGCTGAGTGAATTAAAATACTGTACAGAATATGATCTCATTTTTTAAAAAAATTGAATTTTTAATTAAATAGAAGCATATAATTCTTTTAAAGCTATACCTGTTTTTACAACCCTTCAAAACGAAAGTTTTTAGACATTGGAGGTAAGAATGTGAGATCTGATGAAAACTAAAGGCCTGATCATACTATACTGTACGTAAGTCTTCGTTTTTACGGACCGTTTCCGAGAACAATCATTCTTCAACGAATTTCAAGGGGAGTGGTTATACTTTGCGGCGCCCGCTAGTCTGGCGTCTACCTGCTACCGTAGTTTGCAGGATGAGATTCTTGAAAAGAATCCCAAGCAAATTTTGACGGGCAAGCGGAGACGTAATATCATAATTACGCAATAGTGTTTGGCTAGCGCCTGGACGAGCGTATTTATTTCGTTTTCGCTCGCAGTTTTTGACTCCCAGTGTGAGTTTGGAGCAACAATGACTGACCTCGACGAAGTTATATTTCCGTCCTATCCTGCCCCTCTCTCCCGACCACCACCACCTCTACAGTTCTCTCGGCTGTCGCATACTCATGCCCGTACAGTCCGTTGACCGCAGCACAAAAGTTGGTGTTATTATTAAGTAATACGGTGCCGTTAAAATGAATCAAAAAAGACCAAAACTTGATACACGCTCGTTTCAAGACTTGTGGACAAACGAATATGGATTCATACAACAAAAGGATCGTGCTGTTTGTGCTTTATGTTATGAAATTGTCTTGTGCCGTACGTCAAGTGTACAAAGACACTATCAAACCAAACATCAGTCCATGTTTAAAAACTCTGAGGAGAAAAGTGAAGCCATAAAAATGGCTGTTTCTATCTACAAAAAAACAAAGTAGTATTTTTAGTCAAGTAATTGGAACCAAAAATAAAGCTACCGAATGTAGTTACAAAATTGCACAGTGTGTGGCTTCGAAGGGCAAACCTGTCACAGATGGAGAATACATCAAGGAAACTTTTTTTGAGCAGTGCTGAAATTTTGTTTAGTGATTTACCAAATAAAGAAACAATACTGTCTCGGATTCGAGAAATACCGGCTTCTGCGAGATCAATCGAGAGGCGCATAACTGATATGGCTGAAAATGTAACGGTAAAACAAACAACCGGGTTACAACAAGCTGTTGTATTTAGTGTCGCTCTTGACGAAAGTGTCGATGTGAATGACGTGGCGCGCCTAGCTATAGTTGCGCGATATTGTGACAACGACCGTATTTATGAAGAACTGTGCTGCTTGATACCTTTTGATGGTACAGCCAAGGGAGAGGACATTATGACTACATTTGTAAGCTATTTCGAAAATCAGAACATTAACATGAATAAAATATTCTGTGTTACTACTGATGCCGCCCCTGCATTTGTTGGAAAGAACAAAGGATTTGTTAAACTTCTTGAGGATCGTATTGGACGTCAAGTATTGAGCTTCCATTGCATTATACACCAGGAGAGTTTGTGTGCGAAGATTTCGTCACTATCCTTGAACTCTGTAATGGAAACTGTTGTCAAGATAGTTAACTTCATAGTTTCTCGCTCTTCATTGACCCACAGGCAATTCAAGTCTCTTCTACAAGAAATGGAGAGCGCATATGCGGACCTCCTGCTGTACAGCAATGTTCGTTGGCTTAGTCGAGGTAATGTTTTGAACAGATTTGTATCATGTCTAGAAGCAATCAAGGTGTTTCTTGATGAAAAAGAACAACATTGAATTGAATGACGAGGACTGGCTGTGCAAGCTGATGTTTCTGGCTGACATAACTACAAATCTGAATGAATTAAACTTGCGTTTACAAGGGCAGGGTCAAACAATACTTGATCTTTTTGAGCACTGGAAAGGATTTGCGTCAAATTTAGACATATTTTGCAGAGATATTACCACTAACACATACAAGTACTTTCCAAACGTAAAGGCTCATTCAAATCGATTTACTGTCAACAGAGATGAGCTTCAGAAGTACGTTGAAGCGCTCAAAGGAGAGTTTGCTAAACGAGGTCAAGAATTCAAAATTCACGGGCCCATGTTTTCTTACCTCATCAAGCCCGACTTAATTGATCATACTAACATCCCATTTGACCTATCTCTTTTCGAGTGGATGGATGTTGACAATTTTGAAATGCAACACATCGAATTCAAAGCATCAGAGTTATGGACGATAACATTTGTAGAATTGCGAAAAACTCTTGAAGGAAGCTGCTTGGAAAAGTCAGCTGCCATCCTCAACTGCTGGACATCCCTGCCTCAAGCGTTCACCTGTTTGAAGAAAGTTGCATTTGCTCTACTTTCGGCTTTTGGGTCAACTTATACATGAGAACACATTTTCTCACACATGAAAGCTGTTTTAAGTCCACAGAGAAGTCGCCTAACACTTGTGCATTCAGAAGCCTGTGTGAAGCTGAAATTGACAAAACACACACCTGATATTGAACAATTAACCAAGGAGAAGCAAGGACACGGGTCCCATTAATTGATTAATGACTCAGATCAATAATAATCAATGATTACTCATATTAAAATTTTAATAACGTGTTTTATGTTTGGTTCATTTAATTGTTTTGTTCTTCAAACTATTGGACTTTCTGTCTTAACAAAATATACATATGGCAATTTTATTATAAAATTTCAAACTAATGTGTTCAGAACTTAAATTTTGCAAAACATAATATTTGTATTGATATTTGTTCCTATTTATATTAAAATATTGAATAATCTACAAAGAATAGAATAGTTATTTAATTTATCGGAAACATGTTAATATAAGATCATTTTTAAATTGTTTCAATAATTGTTGTATATAAAAATATGATGGACTTAGGTTGGCACGCTGAGTGACTTTGCAACATTACTTCGGCACGACACTACTAAAAGTTTGCCGACCCCTGATCTAGGCTTTTCCTGTGGTTTTTCTGCCATTCCGAAACGTGTTGAGTTGAAGTCATGAGCTCCAGTTTCTCCAGCTTGGCTTGCATTTAAAGGATCGTCACATCTGGTCCCAAACTAGGAGTAAGAAGTGCGTGGCATACTGTGCATTCCCCGCCATCCAAGGGGGCTCTCCAACTATCAATCAACACCCTTTAGCTCCCCAAGGAGCATAGGCCTTCAACAAACACATGCCAAGTCTTCCTGTCCTGTGCCATCCGCTCAAGTTCTTTCCATGTTTTCCTCATCATTTTCACCTCTGTTTCCAGTTCTCTTCTACATGTGTTTTTTTGGTCTACCTCTGCCTCTCTTTCCCTGTGGATTCCAGAACAATGACTGCCTTGTAATGCTATCAACAGGTTTCCTCAATGTGTCCTATAAGTCGCCAGCGTCTTCTTCTCATCTCTTGTTCCACTGGCACTTGTCTGGTTCTTGTCATCAATTCCCCATTTGTGACTTTGTCATACCATTTCAGTGCTTCTATTCTACGCAAGCACCCGTTTATAAAAGTCTGTAGCTTTTTGGTTGTTGTTTTTGTTGCTCTCCATGTCTCAGAGCCATACAATAGGACTGACTTCACATCTGAGTTGAAGATTCTTGTTTCCATGTTGGACTTGATTTCTCTTGTTCTCCATATGTTTCCCAATGCAATGAAAGCGCCTCTTGCTTTTTGTATTCTTATTTTGATATCATTGTCTGTCCCTCCAACTTTGTCTATATTACTTCAAAGATATGTGTACGATTCTACATCTTTTAGTGGTGTTTCTTCAAGTTCAATCTTTTTATCATTTCTTGCATTTATTCTCATAATCTTTGTCTTTTCCCTGTGTATTTTCAGGCCACTTGTTGTGACCTCTCATCGAGAATTTTATTTTCTCTTGCATCTGATTATGGTTATGGGACAGAAGAGCCAAGTCATCTGCAAAATCCAGATCATCAAGCTGTTTAGTCAGATTCCACTGCATTCCATTTCTATTGTGTGATGTCGTTGTTTTCATAACCCAGTCTATTGCTAGTAAGAAAAGAAATGGAGACAAGAGGCATCCCTGTCTCACTCCCGTTCTTCTCCTAAACGGTTCTGTAAGTTGTCCTTCATGAAGAACTCCAACTATGCAGAGCTAAAATACTGTACTCTGGTTCTTGGCTCTCCCAAGGAATTGTCACGTCCTGCACAGAGCCATTTCTCAGCTTCCCCTGCCTATCACTGGGCCCATAGTGAGATCGTGTGCATAGCTGGTGGTCATATAAGGATTACACCAGATATGCCTCCATGCATTCTTATGAGTGTCAATTTCATGCAATTGAGTTGTGTTACACTATTATTTCCGAATGGTCTATTATATTTGGATATGTGCCATAATATAACCGATGTCCCTGTGTCTAGGTTGAATGAGGTGCGCTTCGCCAAAACGAGGCAAACTTTTATTTAAAAAAAAGCTTCCTGCAAGTGGACGAACTACAGTGGTGACTGCATGCTCTGTGAGAAGCCCAAAGGAAAATGACGATAAACAAATGCAATTAACGAATAGTGAATGGATGAGGAAAACAAATGACAAGTTACGTGTGTATATGTCCCACAGGACAAATGCTTCAATCACACATCAGTAGTTATTAGTTCTTTGAGGTTGTTTTTTTTTGGTGTGGTTTGTCATTAGTTCTTTGTTTTTTTGTGGTTTGTCATTAGTTCTTTGTCTTTTTTGTGGTTTGTCATTAGTTCTTTGTCTTTTTGGAGAGTTTGTCATTAGTTCTTTGTCGTTGTGTGGCCAGTCATTGGTTCTTTGTCGTTTTGAGGCTTGTCATTAATTCTTTGTCTTTTTTGTGGTTTATCATTAGTTCTTTGTCTTTTTTGTGGTTTGTCATTAGTTCTTTGTCGTTGTGTGGCCTGTCATTGGTTCTTTGTCGTTTTGAGGCTTGTCATTAGTTTTTTGTCTTTTTTTGTGGTTTATCATTAGTTCTTTGTCTTTTTGTGGTTTGTCATTAGTTCTTTGTCTTTTTGTGGTTTGTCATTAGTTCTTTGTCGTTGGGTGGCCTGTCATTGGTTCTTTGTCGTTTTGAGGCTTGTCATTAGTTCTATGTCTTTTTTTGTGGTTTATCATTACTTCTTTGTCGTTGTGTGGTTTGTCATTAGTTCTTTGTCGTTTTGCGGTCTGTCAATAGTTCTTTGTCTTGTTGTGACCTGTCATTGGTTCTTTTTTCGTTTTGTGGTCAGCTATTAGTTCTTTGTCAATTAGTGGTATGTGTTTGTACCAAGTGATCTCTTTGGCACAAGGTTATTAATCCCTTGCTCCTTGTCTTTCTTTGTTTGTGGGTGTGTGTGTGTGTTTATAGTTATTTTAACACAGAAGAAGACCTTTAACTCAAACATTTTTTTTTCAAGAGTAAAATTGAGAACAAGAAGCTTGTGGTCAAACAAGATACACTGAAATGGTCATGATGAGATGAAGTACTTTGACGTTCGCTCTCAGACAACCACACCTATCTCTCTTATTGTGCATCTGATTGGCACATTGGTTAAATTACTTTCCTCTAATGGCAAAGTTACAGGGTTGGGGCTCCGGGTTCAAAATCTGGGAGTGTCATGCTCAGTATACCCAGCTGTAAAATGGGTACTTCACTCTCCTTTCACGGAAGGCAAAGGCAGAAAGGAAGGGAACCGATCACCCTACCTCTTAAAGCTGGACCTAGTATAGTGAAGTCTCTAACACTTCACTCCCCCACGGCAGTATCTGCTTTGGGACGAGAATGGCCTTTTCCCTCTCTTCTAAAGTTGGCAGTCTGTCTCAGGTTTCTCGCATCACCATACAGTTTCTCCTTCAACCGGCTTAGAGAAGGCTGTGCTGCCATGCTGTCCCTTTCATGGAGCCAATAGTCTTGGAGGACGTGTTCTACTGTTTGTTGGTACTCCCCACAAGGACATATCTGTCTGCCCTGTTTTCAATTTGTTGAACCACTTTATCAGAGTCTGTACTGTTCTCAGTCTATGTTAAGAGTTATAAGCAATCGGAAGGTGATGTAAGGAAAATAATTGAAAGTTAATATCATAGCAGATACCACTATAGAGGAGTGAGGATGACTGCAGTAAGACGGGGCTAAACGGTAGTGTGGTGGGAAAAAATATAGAAATAGTAATGCGTCTTACTAGGAGAAAAAGACATTATTTATGCTTTGGATTTTCTATCTACTTCCGGTTCAGCGGCAGACATGTTGATTCTCACATGTGACACATAACAGGGAGTGTTTGCTCTTTTTAATGTTGTCCTCTTAATTCTCACTTTCGTTCCTTTATGTTTTTTATTGCTTTTTTTGTTTGTTTACCAGAATCATATACAGAAACAAATGGGATGTAGAGCATCAAGGTCACACACAAAATAATTTTCATCTACATTCTTCTTCTTCCTCGTTCGCCCTGAAAAGGACGGTGGTTGCGTTGTGTCTGTTTCCAACGTAGCTGTGATATCTGCACCTTTCGGTCGACACATCCGACTTCTGCACGGCATTTTTTAGGACCGGGTTTGCCTTCCCATTTCGATCCACACTCGCTCAGCCAGCCTGCACAACTGCAGACTGTTTCCAGGACCACCACGTGGAGGTGGAGTGCGGTCTTGACCAGCTCTGGTTCGCTGGTCCTGACGCAGGCAGTCAAGCTATGAGTCGCTGACTGCGGTCTCTATTGCTGCGTCTTGAGGTCCCATCTACATTCTATTATTCATATTTTCATCTTCATTATATTATCTATATTTTCATCTGCATTCTTTTATCCATTATTTTCATCTGCATTCTTTTATCCATTATTTTCATCTGCATTCTATTATCCAGGAATTCTAGGCGGGGTTGTCGCACGGAAGGTCCTGGGTAAGCCACTCACGTCTGTTGTCTTTTTGTTGTCTAGTGTTCTACTTCTTTATTTCTTACGAGTGCCTGAAAACATACCTTTATGTTTGTCTAATATTTAGTCAGAGGCGTGAGCGACGTCGGGACAGAACTAGCAGAAAGAAGGAGGGCATCCATGTTGATGTCGATCATAAGTTAGAGGAGACTGTGTGTCGTTTCTTAGATATCCAGGGTCCAGATTGTGTAGACATAAGCCTCAACATATAGATAGATTGTTGAGTCCCAACAAGGCACAAGAAGGAAGGATCGGTTAAGCTCTATACTGAAAAAAGGGGTACGCAGAGGGAATTAGTTATGACAATTCGATGGCTTGGTTATGTGTGCCAAGATAGCGTCCACCTAGAGTCAGGAAAAGTAACATTCCCCGGAGTTGTCCGGTAACTATCTTAATAACCTGAACCTTAACCAGTAGTAATAACCATAACAAGAGAACCATAAGAAGGAAGAAAAGGACATAGGCAGTAGTAACACCCAAAGAGACAATAGACATAAGACAGCGCAATTCTGAGTACATGGTTGCACGGAAGCTAATAAACAGGGAAGAGTCGGCCGGGCCCAGATTGTTGGAGGTCCCGCCGACGGCATTGTTCTACATAGTGTAAATAAACATTTGTTCTAGTTGAAGGCGGCGTTCCCATGTTGTATGGAGTTGCTACGTAGTATTATGTTGTCACTCAATACGTATTGTGTAAACAGTCAACAACCGTAAATTCAATCACCAACGCTTGAGGCAAAAGATCCTGGGTAAGCAAAGGCTGTGTACAGCAGCAAACGGTTAACCAGCGCTGCCACACGATATTAACCACTGTCCTGTAACATATCCATTATTTTCATCTGTATTCTATTATCTATATTTCCATCTGTATTCTATTATCCATATTTTCATGTGCATTCTATTATCTATTGTTTTCATCTGCATTATGTTATCTATTGTTTTCATCTGCATTCTATTATCTACTATTTTCAAAGGCATTCTATTATTTAATATTTTCATAAGCATTCTATTATTTAATATTTTCATAGGCATTCTATTATTTAATATTTTCATAGGCATTCTATTTATTTAATATTTTCATAGGCATTCTATTATCTATTACTTTCATAGGCATTCTTTTATCTATTGCTTTCATATGCATTCTATTATTTAATATTTTCATAGGCATTCTATTATTTAATACTTTCATAGGCATTCATATCATCATCATCAAAATACATAATTGCCGCCGTAAGAACTTGGTCGGTCGGTCAGTCACATTTTTGCACACCGTCATTTGCGCACTTTTTTTCTATTTTCGAGGGAGTGCATTAACTTTCAACCACATCTAAGGGGGTGCAACTGTGGTTGAAAGTTAGACAATAATTGTATTGTTTCCCCTTATATGTACTCTCGCGAAAATAGAAAAAAGTGCGCAAATGAAGGTGTGCATGAACAGTTTGATTATGGAAAGAAGCCAACAACACAATTGATAAACAATACATGAACTGGAGTTTCGTCAAACTTTAAACGTTGTTCTCAGAGGCAGTAAGTCGACCAAGGTTTCTCAGAGGCGGTATGTCGACCAGGGCAAGATTTTAAAAGATGCACGAACATTTAAGAGACATGCGAACAATTAAGAGACATGCGGTCATAAAAGAAATGTTAGTTATTTAGTCAATTTACGGTCCATTAGACCATTATCACTGCTCTACATGTCATTTAGGTTGGGTTACTCATGTCTTCATATTTAATACATCTATATAATTTTCACTACAAATATCTAAAGACGGTCGTCTGCAATGAAATGACCACAATAGTGATAGTACCGTCTGTAATACATGTAGCAGAAACAACACACTATAATTAACAACCTGCCAATTTTGGCGGGTTGTTGCTAGTTATTTAATATTTTCATAGGCATTCTATTATTTAATATTTTCATAGGCATTCTGTTATTTAACATTTTTATAGTCATTCTATTATTTAATATTTTCATAGGCATTCTATTATCTACTATTTTCATAAGCTCTCTAATTATCTTTTGCTTTCATAATCACACCTCTATAATTAACTGATTTCATCACCTGAAGATCTACCATCCACTCAAAATGGCATCAAAATAATGATACCTCAAATGAACATGACAATAAAATCAACACAAGGCTGGATTTGTGTATATATTTTCTTGTTTTGTGTATTCTCAAATAAAGCCCCCTTCTTGATTAATAAGCATATACACATATATATGTACATTTATTTCTTGTTAATAGCTCATAAAATGGCTGTTAATACAAGAATTAACAAGGTACTAAGTAGTGCAACAAAATGGCTGTTTATACAAGAAATAACAATGTACTAAGTAATGCGACACAATGGCAGTTAATACAAGAATTAACAAGGTACTAAGTAATGCGACAAAATGGCTTTTTATACAAGAAATAACAATTTACTAAGTAGTAACTACAACAGATTTTAACGGTTCATCACAACCAAAAAATGTAAAATTTTCTCGGTTGAGAAAGTCATACTTCAATAAGGTTCTCAGAAATTAAATTTAAAAAAAACAAACAAGAAGAATGAAGAAATAAGGTATATGCATACGAGATCAGTCATAATTAATGAAACAAAAACAAAATATTGTGCAAGGACTAGGTAACAAAAAATCAGCTACGTTTGTAAAATGTTGGCCCCTCTTTTGCTGTTAAACAGGGTGTCCCTAATATTATAATCTCCTCCTAGACATTTTTTTGTAACTGTTTATTACAACAAAGTCCATCTGCCAGAAGTATTACATCACTGTCCGTGTCTTAATCTTTACCAAGATTGTCAACAGCCATGTATTTGGACACCACATGTTTGCAAGCTAGCAGTTTGAATCTTTGTTTCATTTCTTCACTTCTATATAAGATACCAACAATCTGCAACACTAAAGAAAGTGGGAATTCATTCAAGATTTTGTATATTTAATTGTAAGAATGTTAACTTTCAACTGATCCACTTTTTTTTGGAAAGCAGAACTGTTTTCAGAAAGCACACCAGAAATTCACTTTAGGAGAACTTCAAAATCACATTCAGCTTTGTATCCGAAATGAAAGTTGAAATTCTCATAATTAAATATGCTAAATCATGCATAAATTCCCTCTTTGCCTTCTCTTTAAAAATTGTTTATATACAGAACTGAAGTTATTAAAGACTCAAAAAGTACAATGACTTTAGGGACACCCCTGTATAAATGTCTCATTAAAAAATGTCCAGAAGTTTAAGACTTCACAAAAATGTTAACCTGCATTATTTAAGATATTACTTTTCAGTTCACTTTAGAAAAAGGTCCTTGAACAAATACATGCCAAGCATTCCTGTCTTGTGCTATCTGTTCAAGGTCTTTTCATGTCTTCTTCATCCCCATTATCATCACTGCCTTTTAGCTCCCCCAGAAGCATAGGCCTTCAACAAATTCATGTCAAGTACTCCTGTCCTGAGCCATCAGTTCCAAGTCTTTCTATGTCTTTGTCTTTCTATGTCTGTTTTTGTTCTATGTCTTTCTAATCGCTTTCATTTCTGCCTCCAGTTCTCTTCTCAATGTGTTTTTAGGTCTGCCTCTACCTCTCCTACCCTAGTGGTTCCAGAATAACAACTGCCTTGTAGTGCTGTCAACAGGTTGCTTCAGTGTATCCTATCCACTGCCAACGTCTTTGCATCTCCTGATCCACTGGCTCTAGTCTAGTTCTTATCAGTTCCACACTGGTGACCTTGTCGAACAATTTCATTCTCCTAATCTACGCAATGACCCATGCAGCAATTTTCATTGTCTTTTGTCCTAGTAAGACGCATACCTTTTTTTTAACAATCCTTCATCACATCTCACATCACATCACATCTCACATCACATCACATCTCACATCACATCACATCTCACTGCAGTCCCCCTCATCTTCTTATAACTTCTTGGTTGTGGTTTTTGTTCTCCATGTTTCATAGCCAAACAATCTTTATCCCCCTGTCTTGGTCTAATTATCTTCTCTATGACTTTTTTGGTTCCCTCTCTATCTCTTTCGCTGGGCATTCCAGAAGAAAGACTGTTACAGCAATGCTATCAAATGGTTTTCTCAATGTATTTCCTACCTAAAAACCAACATCTTCTCCTTACATCTTGTTTCACCAGTTGCATTATGTATACTTGGTTGCGTTATGTATACTTTGCTCAGCAAAATTTAGAAACAAATTAACTTAATTTTTAAACACAAAATGCTCCATGAGAAAACTCTGGTTGCTAAAAAAGGCAATACTGGAGATACAAACAGCCTTAAGCTGACCACTGCATTCTTTAAACATATTCAAACTGACATCTTAGAGTGTACATAGAATCTTAGAGTGTACATAGAAGAAGAAAAACAAAGGCAATAAATCTTCTGATTAGCCATTGCTATTCTGTTTACAAAGTTCAAGATTACCAGTAGTCAAAAAGTCGAAACACTTGCCTGGAATCTTTTATGACAACCAGAGTGTAGTTAGACCCTGTGTAGTTCCTGGGAGTCTTTGAAGAGGCGCAGAAAGAATAGGACACTGTACCCTCAGGCATGTCGTACAAGGCGAGACTAATATGAGGTTGTGCACTGGACAGGTAAACTCATCATGTTAAACAAATTGTTACAGAAATCACCGCTACAAGAATGCTTGTGCAGGGTCCATGCTCCACATGGAGAACAAAGGAAAATTATAATGACAATATAGTTTTGTTGAATTTTGCGAAGTTTAACTTAACACGAATTCAACTACATGGGCCTGCAAGAAATGGATACTAAAGTTTTGTTTCTTTTTCAAACGAAAAAAAATAAATCAACGCATTTAAATTGGACCAGTGTTTCCACACTTCATGTCACTATGCAGGGTATGGGCGGCATTGGCGTAGCTGGCAGTCCTTTTCAGGGCTTTACTATGCTAGCAGATAGGTAACGTTAGTCCTTTTCAGGGCTTTACTATGCTAGCAGATAGGTAACGTTAGTCCTTTTCAGGGCTTTACTATGCTAGCAGATAGGTAACGTTAGTCCTTTTCAGGATTTAGTATCTATCAATGCTGATCAGGCTAGCAGTCCTTTTAAGGACTACTCCTTTTCAGAGCTACTTCAGGCTAGCTGACAGATGCTAGTAGTCCTTTTCAGGGCTTAGGGTTTATCAACACAGCCCTTCAGTTAATAGAGTTGGCAACATCATCATGTAAAACAAGCTGCTAAAGAAACTACCGCGAAAAGAGCACATGAGCTTGATAGGGAGAGATAATGAAAATTATTATGACAGAATGACCACCCCAAACGTCCGACTATCATACTTCCCACATGTATATCTTAGTCTGTATTGTACATGCTGTTTACTGTACATTAAACTGTGCTGATTGCTTTTTGTTTTGTGATTATGTTTACACATTTTTCATACAACATAACTCCCCAAAACAAGTTTCACTTCTTCAGGTGTTTACCTGAAGTAAAAAAGCGATCTGTTCTTAAAAAAAAAAAAAAAACAAAGAAACAAACAGACCACCCTTGACTTACTGAGAGATGGTATATTAGCTTCTCCTTACACATGGAACGCAGTGCTGAAATCGAAGTGTGCCATCAATGTCTACTTTAAGGCACCATCTTCAGCTTTTTCCATGACATCCATGTTACCCTGGCTAACTTCTCATTTCTTCTTCTCCAGGTTCTATTTGGCCTCCCCGTTCTTCACTCCCCCTGTAGGTTTCAGGTTACACTGGATCGTTGTTCGCAGATAGTGTGTGTCCTATCCACCTCCATGTTCTGCCTTTAATCTCCATGTACTGGTTGTTCTATAGATCTATCTCACACTTCTGTGAGGCTGGCAACCTCAGCAAATAAAATTAATTGCTACAGAAGCCATCGATGCAGCACAAGTGATTGCTTAGTGCCGGCTTCCTGTAACAGGACCAGCTACAATGGTGGCTCTATGCTCCATAAGGACTTATCCCAAGAATACGATGTAACGTAAATGTACTTTCTATTTGTATTATCACCCATCTTCTTAGCTCCCCACAGAGCATGGAGTACCACTGCAGCTCGTCTCCTTATTGTAAGGAGACTGCATCAAAGTATATGCTCCTGCAGCAGTTGTTTACGAGACAATTTGTTTGACATGATGATGATGCAAGTTCTATCCATGAACAACCTACCATTAATCTTCTTGTTAAACTGGGGTTGAAGAGCTCGTCGCTTTTTCGCAGCCAATGCCAAGTTGAAGAATTAAAATGATAACTGTAGTTGTTGGGTGGTGCTGTATAGAGTGTTTGTGATTGTTGGGGAGCCCAGCAACAGATCTCTTCTTTCTGTGGAGAGTCCTGGGTAAGTGACCGGCACATGCTGAACTGTCACTTATGGATGAGTAAAGCTGCAGCTCGTGTGATTGATTTAATTTAATTAAGTGCTTGCTGGATCTGGTGTGTTCTGTTCCAAACTGGACGACTGCTGCATGGGCCGTAGGTTGTTGATATTGTCACTTTTGTGTGGATAAGTCATATTGTATGACATGGGCCGTATGTTGTTGATATTGTCACTTTTGTGTGGATAAGTCATATTGTATGACATGAGCCGTAGGTTGTTGATATTGTCACTTTTGTGTGGATAAGTCATATTGTATGACATGGGCCGTAGGTTGTTGATATTGTCACTTTTGTGTGGATAAGTCATATTGTATGACATGAGCCGTAGGTTGTTGATATTGTCACTTTTGTGTGGATAAGTCATATTGTATGACATGGGCCCTAGGTTGTTGATATTGTCACTTTTGTGTGGATAAGTCATATTGTATGACATGGGGCCGTAGGTTGTTGATATTGTCACTTTTGTGTGGATAAGTCATATTGTATGACATGAGCCGTAGGTTGTTGATATTGTCACTTTTGTGTGGATAAGTCATATTGTATGACATGGGCCCTAGGTTGTTGATATTGTCACTTTTGTGTGGATAAGTCATATTGTATGACATGGGGCCGTAGGTTGTTGATATTGTCACTTTTGTGTGGATAAGTCATATTGTATGACATGGGGCCGTAGGTTGTTGATATTGTCACTTTTGTGTGGATAAGTCATCTTGTATGACATGCCGGGGGAGGGGGGGGGAGCAGTGATCATATTCTTTCTTTGTCCCCATAGTGATTCTCCCCCCCCCCCCAGACATAGGGCTATATGTGCTGTGCTTTACCCAAAAAAAAAAAAAAAAAAAAAAAGTTTCATACCTCCCTGTGAATCAGACCTTGCATTTTTCTACTCGTGGGCATATCTATTAAAAAAAATAAACTTGAAAAAAAAAAACCAAACAAAACAAATATAGAAAATAACAAGTCTAGCATTGATTCAAAATGGGCCTCTCTATGCCTTCTGCAATATAGCTTCTTAAAGGAATGTAATAAACTGGGCTAGGTTGTTTGAGCATACCATAATTTCCATTTTTTTCTCTCATTATGAAGCATGGAACCACTACAGCAGATGATCCCCTTGCAGGAAACTTTCACGTCTGCCTTTCCATGCTCCTTCAGTGATGGTATCTGTAGTTATTTGTTTTATATGTTGAGGTTGCCAGCTTCATACACAACCTCATATTAGTCATCTTTTACGACATGCTTGAGGGTGTAGTGGTCACATTCTATCCATGATTCCTTAAGACACCCTGGAATTACAGTCTGAGCATATACTGACTGGCTCAGTACCACATAATGACATCAAGGTCAATGACAGTGCACCCAAGTCAAGTCATTGACTGGCTATTCACACTGTTAAATTAATATCCAAAAATCTAAACAAGACAAAACATTCAAGTACAAACCGAGTATAACGTACAGGTCTATAAAATGTTATCTGAACACTTGAAAACCAAAATATTCTGAAAATCAAAAGTGTCTTTGGGAAACATTTTGATAAAATATTTGGGCGATTTATTACTATTTTGGGCGACTTTGTATTTCTTTTTTAAATTACAAAAAAAAAAAAAAAAAAAAAAATGCATATTGGGAGAATTTAGACTATTATGGATGAATCTGGGCTTCTTTTACAACAAAAACATCAACCAAAAAGCTACAGACTTTTATAAACGGGTGCTTGCGTAGAATAGAAGGACTGAAATGGTATGACAAAGTCACAAATGTGGAATTGATGACAAGAACCAGACAAGTACCAGTGGAACAAGAGCTGAGAAGAAGACGCTGGCGATGGATAGGACGCACATTGAGGAGACCTGTTGATAGCATTACAAGGCAGTCCTTAAAAGAGGCAGAGGTAGACCAAAAAACACATGGAGAAGAGAACTGGATACAGAGGTGAAAATGATGAGGAAAACATAGAAAGAACTTGAGCGGATGGCACAGGACAGGAAGACTTGGCATGTGTTTGTTGAAGGCCTATGTTCCTCAGGGAGCTAAAGGGTATTGATTGGGCTACTTTTTGAACGATTTGTGCGACATTTAAAAATGGAAAAAAAAAAAAAAAAAACCTTTCAGAAACAACAAGGCTGTCTTCTAGGATTTCAGATAAAGTGTTAGAGACCTGTAATAGAATAATACAAATAATCATAACTTATATACAGCAGAACTCCGTTTATCCAAATTTATTTGTGAGAAGGATTGTTTCATCATCATCATCATCATTTTCTTCTTTGCTCCATACAAAGCATGGAGCCACCACTGCAAGCAGGCTCCCGAGCTGGAAGTCTGCGTTCATACTCTTGTAGTCATGGTTACTGTAACAATCTGTGTTACGTGACATTGCCAGTCCCATGCACAACTTCATATGTGTGGCCACGTATGACATGTCTAAGGGAGCAATAACCATATTATTTCTTTGTGTCATAACAGATCCCAAGAAACTACAACGGAGCAAGGGATATGTGGATAATCACAATGTCAGATCATTGGACTAAGAAATGGAAACACCCGCATCCACAGAAAAATAAGTTATATTAATTAGTCTTTATTAAACATGAGAAACACCAGACGGCGGAGCAAGCAAAGACATCAACAACAGAATGAACAAAGCAAGAACAGCCTTTTTAGTCTAAACAACATCTGGAAGTCCTCTCAGTACAGCACAAGCACAAAATTTGGATTATATCAGAGCTGTGTGCTTTCTGTGCTTCTCTACGGCGCGGAGAGCTGGAGAGTTACAGAGAAGGACATGTCGAAATTGTCCTCTTTTCACACAACATGCCTAAGAAAAATTCTCCGAATCTTTTGGCCGAATATCATCACCAACCAAGATCTGCTTACTCGGAGCAAGCAAGAGGACATGCACACCATCATAGCTGGCAGACGCTGGAGCTGGGTTGGCCATGTCCTCAGAAGAGACCCCGATGCCATCACAAGAACAGCTATGCTATGGACCCCTGAAGGAAAACGAAAGAGAGGCCGACCAAAAACAACTTGGCGGAGGACTGTGGGGGCTGAGATGCAAAGAATGAACCAGAGTTGGGGCACTGTACGAAGGATGATCGCCGACCGAGCAAAGTGGAATCAATTTGTTGTTGCCCTACAAGACGCCACCAGGCGTTATGGCCACTGACTGCTTTGACGGTCGGCGGCTAAGGATCAAAGAAGAAGAAACATGAGAGCTTTCTGGCATAAAATGTGTCTTAAAATTATCTGTTCACCTGATCTTTTTTTGTTTTTGCATAAGCCATATTTATACTGCTGCTTCTACTTTGTCGGCCTTTTTCAATGATCTGCTTGAGCTACCATTTTTCCAATACAGAAATGGAATGAAGAATTGACTCATTACCCGACCCGTATTAATGTGACACACTGTGGCCGCTGCTACTCCACCGGTGCTCCTCCACATCTTTCTGTGATTTTCTTCCATAATTTCCCTTTTTTCAACAAATTTGATTATTTTTATTTTTTCTGCCACTGTTAGAAGAACATGTTTTCCTAAACTTGACATTATGTTTTGTGGCGACTATGAAAATTAGAACGGGTTGGAAAATGAAACTCAATACATTAAATTAACTACACAACAGCTGGGAACAGACTGGAATGGGCTGGATTACAACCACATTGCTAACTAAACGAATGGAGGGGTGCTTATGTCAAAGGCCCTGCCCATGTTACTTGGTTTTGGTGATTTGGTTAATAGCAATTCATATAATCGGGGTTCGGATTATCAGAGTTCTACTGTATTTCAAAATAATGCAAGGAAAACAACAAAGTCCTCTGGAAACAAGTAATTATTCGCAAAATTTGGGATAAGCAGTGTTTGCATTTCATTACAAACTTTCATAAAAGTATTCTAACGCTTCAAAGTAATATACAGTATTCATGTACAAAATAACAAACAAACATGGCTTCGTTATTGTTTGGCTGCCTGGGTTATAACAAGCTTCAATTCATGAGCTGCATGCGACACCGCTATCACTCTGTCAACCATTTCCTGGACAGCCGGAGCAGATGGATACTGCAGAGCTGCAGTCTTGGTGGCCATAACCGATGCTTTCAGACAGTCACAGAGGTGATTGGCGCACTGCATGATACGCACACTCACACTGTTGCTAATTAAGTTCCTGTGAATGCTGTCCCCTATATGGACCAGCTTGTGGGCAGACACGATCACAAACTTACTATGAGATATAAAAACATTTGGCGGTTCTTTGCTGCCGACAACTCCAATAAAAGCATCGATAGCATTGGCAAGCAGTGTGGAATGGGCATTCATCTGTTCTGTGTAATACACGAGAACCTGACGATCATTGGGATCTAAGATCTTTGTTTGACTGGTCACCTTATCTGATTCTGGTGAAGGGAGATTGAACTCTGGTGCACTTGAGGAGGAGTTGCTAACATTAACAGGCGTCTTTAAGTCTTCCTCTGACAGCTCATGTTCTGAAGTATCTTCAGAATCAGCATTCGTTCTCCCTACCATTGTAGCACCAGAAGGTTTGGAGTCCACAGCGTCTGTTGTGCTGTTAAAAGCTCTTTCTTTAACCGGAACGAACTCCATGTCATTGTCAAAAGCTTCTGAACTTTTGGTTGGTGTTATGTCTTTGATTCTCACATCATTAAATTTGGATTTAGAAATGGCATCAATTTCATCATCATTAGTCTTTCTGTAACTGTCATCCACAGATTCAAACACAGGTGGCTTTCTGCCATCTCCTACCGGCGCTTTTCTAAACAAAATGGGACCATTGCTTTGAATAAATGATGCCACTTTCTTGACATCTGGCATTAACTCTTTAGCAACCAAAGCTATCTGGCCAAGGTCATCAGGTCTGCTTTTGTCTAAAGGTTCAGACAATAATGACACCTGCCACTTCATTTCTTCAAGGTTTACAAATGACCTATTAACAAGTTCAAGGGTGTTTTGCAGAGGTGATACATACTTCTGCAACGTACTGGTCAACTGACGATCAGGAAGTCTGACTGCATTGGCTATAGCTCCATGGGAAAAGTCAACAAAATCATGCAAAGTGTTTCTTACCAAAGTACAAGATACTTTAATGTCATACAATGTCTTCTCCAAACTGGATCTGCTTCTCCAAGTGCTGTTGACAAAACTGGCCAATCTACTTGTGGCCTTGAGCACATCTTGCTGTCTCTTTACCAGCAGCTCTAGAGCAGAGTCCAGATCCAGCAGCAATTCATGCCACAGCAGGCTTTCAGCCATCTGCTTCTCGCAGTCTAAACTGGAAGATGAAAGTCTCTGACTCTCATTGGAAGAATCAGACCTCATAGAAATAACAGAATCCCTTGTAACTTGAGGAGGGATGTCATATACACTAGAGGGATCACTGAGGGCACTAGATGAGCCTAAACTGGAAAATTCCCCTAGTTTCTTCAGGCCAATTTTGGGTGCATTGCTTCTGGGAGTATCGTATAAGTCATCAACTGCATTTTCCAGGCTTTTACTACGTTTGATGTCTTTAGGAGATGGAGAAGGCTTACAGTCAAATGATGACTGAGATGACTTAAGACTGTCTAAAGTTATCATGTTAAAGGTGGAGGAGGAAGGTCGAGACCTGATCGGGCTGTCATAAAAACCTAGACCGGAATCCATTGACAACTGTTTACGTGATCTGTCGGCTTCCTGGGTTGATGGAGGAACATCATAGATGTCAGAGGGCAAATCCATGCTACAGCGGGCTGAGTCAGGAAGACTGGCAGTTCTTGACGTGTGAGCACTACTAATACTAGATGTGTTGGACAGAAGTGACTCACTGGAGGCAGCAGATCCGAGACTAGACTTGGAAGCAGGTTTTGCCTGGAACACAACATGGCTCCTGGATGGTGGTGTATCATACGTTGGGTCATCAGTATCTAAATGATCAATAGAAGTTGCTGGTGAAAGTGACTCATAAATAGGTGGTCCTTCCTCACATAATATTCTATCCAAGGATGACCTATTGCTTCCAGGAAATGTTTCATTGTAGTTCTCACTGGAATGTGACCCACTTCTACGCCTTATAATTGTTGAGTAATTAAGAGCTCCTCCGCTCTGCTGCTGATTCAGTAAAAGTTGGCTGGGTGAGTTTATCGACAGGAGGTTTGAACCTGAACTCCTTGATGCTGATGATCTGTTACTGTGAGGCGGAGTTCTTTCACAAGATGCTCTATTGCTGCTTGGCGGAGTGTCATAGATACCATTAGCATTCTCGGCTGAACCTCGCTTGCTACTTGGGGGCGTGTCATAGAGATCGTCTCCAAGAGAAGCCTTCCTCGATCCAACGAAATTTCTAAGGGCATCATAAGAAGGCCTGCGTGAGGAGAGCACTGCATCTTTGGAACTCCTGTTAGAAGGTGGTACATCGTAGTCTTGGTGTCCTGTGTTGGGTTGGTCATACAAGTCCATGGCCCTCTGCAAATAGATATGAAGAAACATAACTATTAGCAAATTAGCAACAAATAAAAATAAAGCAATACTGTCAGATTATGTAGAAACAAACAATATAAGAAAGACTACAAAGAAACACAATTTAAGATAGACAACAAGAAACGCAAAGTTTATGAGTGCAGTAAAAAAAAAATTTTTTTTCTTCTACTTCTGCTTTTTTCGATTTTCTCCTTTAGCAGAAACTTATCATATCGCACGACTAGATAAGAGGAATGCGACTCAAGAACAAACTCAATTCGTTTATCAATTCTTGAGCCGAAATCGTAAATTTGTAATGGCGGGAAAATAAAAACCGCCTGACCTCTCTTACACCAAGAAAGAACAAAAAACAGCATAAATTGTCAAAACGCTGGGCCCCAAAAATAGATGTACTTCGCGTACCAGAAATAGAACTTCGAATCTCAGCAAGTAGGTTTATTTATAAATATAAGCTGGCACCGAAACGAGATAATCAGAAATAGAATTACTGTAAAACGAATAACCGCTTCACTTGAATGTTACAATTCAGCCGTATTTATGTTCTGTTGGACGTGAAACACGAAATGTAAACACGGTTTGTACTCTGGGGCGACTTTGAAATCCAAGCGATTTAGTGTGGATAAGCATGCCAGCAGACGAGAAAAGTTTTCAGACAGACAATATCTTGTACCCACCCGTTCATCACACATGAAACAAGCTCAATTCTTTTCGGGTGCGTTTCTCACACTGCTTACTCACACACACACCCACACGCACGGACAAAATATTTCTGGCAGTGTTATGTTTGCACACACAGATAATAAGTGCTAGATAAGGGAGAGAATACACCATCATAGCTGGCAGACGCTGGAACTGGGTTGGTCATGTCCTCAGAAGAGACCCCGATGCCATCACAAGAACAGCTATGCTTTGGACCCCTGAAGGAAAACGAAAGAGAGGCCGACCAAAAAACAACCTGGCGGAGGACTGTGGAGGCTGAGATGCAAAGAATGAACCAGAGTTGGGGCACTGTACGAAGGATGGCCACCGACCGAGCAAAGTGGAATCAATTTGTTGTTGCCCTACAAGACGCCACTAGGCGTGATGGCCACTGACTGCTTTGACGGTCGGCGGCTAAGGATCAAAGAAGAAGAAGAAGAAGGGAGAGAATAAATTCACGTGGATACCGAGATTATGGACACAAGGAGTTGTGCCCCGTGAAAGTAAATGCATTCCATAATAGAAACAGATCTATCAACAAACACATTTGGGTCTTGTCTCAGATACTAGACATTCTGTTAGAACATGGTCATTTCCCCGACAAATAATCTCACCCTAAAGACTGATCCAATGTCAAGCCAGTCCTATTGTGTGGCTGTGAAACATTGAGATTTTTTTTTTTTTTAAATATTAAGGATGAAAATATCCCGTTCAACCTCTGATGGGTTATAATTAGGATATATATTGTTTTCAACTCCAAATAATATGAACAACTGCCGATATACTGAGAACGACAAAACCAAGAAGTTAAGACTTTCATAAATAGATGCTTGCGCAGAAGAGAAGGGTTGAAATGTATGACAAGGTCACCAATGTGGAACTGATGACAAGAACCAGACAAGTTTCAGTGGAACAAGAGATGACAAGAACCAGACAAGTGTCAGTGGAACAAGAGATGAGATGAAGAAACTGGCGATGGATATGACCCGTACTGAGAAAACCAGCTGACAGCATTACAAGGCAGTGCTCATTCTGGAATCCTCAGTGGAAAAACACGTGGAGAAGAGACCCGGAGACAGATATGCTAATGATAAAGAAAGTATGGAAAGGCCTTGAGCGGATGGGACAAGACAGGATGACTTGACATAAATTTGTGGAAGGCGTATGCTTCTTGGGTAGTGTAATGAATGATGATGTAATGAGATAGCTCAGCTGAAGTTTGTTTAAAAATTAAAGCTGTGACTGCAACAACGACACGATGTTGTGGCCATTTAATAAGACACGACAAGAATTACTATACTTTTGTTCTTCTCCTTTTTTTCGTAAGGAGCATCAGCGTATTACTGTAAGTTAGCCTCTCGGAAAGGAGCCACGGACAAAATTACTGTAAGTTAGCCTCTCGGAAAGAAGCCTCGGACAAAATTACTGTAAGTTAGCCTCTCGGTAAAGAAGCCACGGACAAAATTACTGTAAGTTAGCCTCTCGGTAAAGAAGCCACGGACAAAATTACTGTAAGTTAGCCTCTCGGTAAAGAAGCCACGGACAAAATTACTGTAAGTTAGCCTCTCGATAAAGAAGCCACGGACAAAATTACTGTAAGTTAGCCTCTCGGTAAAGAAGCCACGAACAAAATTACTGTAAGTTAGCCTCTCGGTAAAGAAGCCACGGACAAAATTACTGTAAGTTAGCCTCTCGGTAAAGAAGCCACGGACAAAATTACTGTAAGTTAGCCTCTCGGTAAAGAAGCCACGGACAAAATTACTGTAAGTTAGCCTCTCGGTAAAGAAGCCACGGACAAAATTACTGTAAGTTAGCCTCTCGGTAAAGAAGCCACGGACAAAATTACTGTAAGTTAGCCTCTCGGTAAAGAAGCCACGGACAAAACAATCTGATGCGCACTTGCAGTGGTGGATTCTGTTCCACAGTTTGTTTCACGTGGTGAGGTTTGCTAGCCACACGCACAATCTTTCTTAGTGGAATGTTACGACATGATGGGTGGGGCGCAGTGATCCTGTTCGCTTCTGCGCGGCCCCCCCCCCCCCCCCCAATGGATCAGGGAATTCCCACTAGTGACATTCTACAGAAAAGAAGACGGTGACAGGCATGCTGCCCCTCTGCTCCTCTGGGGATCATTCTTGAACAACATGTACACGCCTTCCCCACAAGGACACATGCTTGTTTACTGATCTTTCATTTGCTGAATAAATGGTATTTGAATCTTCACTGGACGGTTCTCAGCTTGTAAAATTATCACTTGACCTCTTGTTGGCAAGGAGAAGACTTCTACGACATGCCTGAGAGTGCAGTATGCATATTCTTTCTTTGCCTCTTTAGAGACATTCGGGATCGACACGAGACATGTAATAATATGCTTCAGTTATATCTGACTATGTGCGCTCTGTCTGTAAATTGTCTTTGAAAACACAGAGTTAAAATCTAATACAATACCGTCAAGTAATATCCTTTACCTCCCCAAGGTGCACAGGTCTTCCACAAACTGATGCTACTTTCTCCTGTTCCGTGCCATTCGCTCAAAGTCCTTCCATGGCTTCTTCATCCTTTTCATTTGTCTCAAGTTCTCTTCTCCACATGTTGTTTGGTCTTTCTTTACGTCACTTAATTTTTTACTGAAGTTTTCGTGACTTAACGTTTCTACAGGATGGGGGTAGCCGACCTCAAGTCCTACCCTCCTTAATCGCCCTTTACAAAATGATTGGTAGGTCAGCTTCGGTTAGAGCAGGGGCGGACTTTATAGTATTTAGCACCCGGGGCGGATCTTACCTTTGGTACCCCCTGCTATAAAGGAACTTACTTGCAAGTACATTTTTAACAGTAAGTACTATCACAATACTGTACGATGGCACCTCTTTCATGGCTGTCACCCAGGGCAGACCTCCCCCTCTCATCCCCCTTAGTACGCCACTGGATTAGAGTATTATTAATCTTTGCTTCCATTTCGGACCTTGGTACCACACGGATAGGTTCCATACTATCCTGCCATTCATAATATCTGAGACGAGAAGAAGATGGTAAACGGTTTATCCGTAACTGTTATCAGGAACTCCATACTGTTTACCCTACACTTCAATCATTTTAGATCAGTACCAACCATTAGCACGACCATCAACCCGTGAACCACAAAAACAGTTATGTGTAGCCAGCGCGGCCAGGAGGTAACAACAATCATTTCCCACTGACATGTTCGGAATGCCAAGCACCACTTTCATTTTCTTTTTTTTTTTTTTTTAAGGGAAAACCAAATTTAGCACGATCCCGAACCAACCTCTATAAAAAGGGTTCCCAGGCTGGAGGACGCAACCCCTGGAGGTTACAAGAAACTTGTTGAGGCAGCGGTCGGCAACCCAGTAGCTGTTTGGACCTACTTTAGAACCACTGAACTTTCTAAAGACCCACCTTGATAAAAATCATGTCTCGTTTCAGAGTATTTAGAATTTGGAATAAGTACAGCCTTATTGTAACTTTTATCTCTGCCTCATTATCTGCTTCCAGTTAATATATTGACAGAGCGGTGGAAAAGTCAAACTAATGTTTTACCGAATGTTAGCTTCACTACAAACAAAATATTGATTCCTGTCTTAGGCAGTTTACGAATAAAGTGCATTTTTGTAACTTAGTTTGTGGGTTTCCACTGGGAATGTTGTGAAATCACCCTCTAAACAATGAGGCACTTTTAAGCAAAGGGTAAAAAAATGTAAAGGATCCCGTTACTCGCCCATTGAGTCATATTGGGAATATGGTGTTAGGCCCATATTTTCTTGACCATCGGCACACTAGGGGTGATGTGGTCAGCATCACGCCGGCCACCTTAACCTTCCCAGAGTTTCTCTGGTACCCCATTCATGAAGCTGGGTCGACACCGGAGCCGTATGCGGTCTAAAAAATAAATCCCACTTGTACTGGGGATCGAACCCTGGACCACCGAGCTAGGAAGCCAGTGCACTAACCACTGCGCTACAGGGGCTCTGCATTTTTACGTGCCGGAAGTAAAAGGCCAGTCCACAATTTACCTAAGTTATTTATTTTTCTTTAGACAAACATAAAGGTATGTTTTCAGGCACTCGTAAGAAATAAAGAAGCAGAACACCAGACAACAGAAAAACAACAGACATGAGTGGCTTACCAAGGGTTCGAACCCCGTACCTTCCGTACGACAACACCTCCTAGCTATACAAGCGAACCACACTAACCTCACGGCCAGCTAGGCATCCCCAAAAAAAGATGCTTTACTGACTGGTCATCAGTGCGAAACACAAGACAACACCGGAAGTTTACAATGGGCACCCCAGCCTAATAATGACGCAATCACTTCTGTTGTTTCCCTATTCTACAGTATATGTCAGTTCAAACAAGACAAAGACCTTGATACTGTGTCCAGTAAATGTCTGTTGTTTTTCTTTTGTCTGGTGTTCTGCTTCTTTATTTCTTACGAGTGCCTGAAAACATACCTTTATGTTTGTCTAATATTAATTTACTGTTTACAGGCCTCTGGTTTCCCTTCCTTATGTGTTATTAATGTTTATTTTTCTCCTCCACCACCTAGAGATCTAGCAAACTATCCCCTGGGATCTATCGGTAGATGAAGATCGACCGGCTGCCGACCCCTGTGTCAAGGGGTACGGGGAAAATTGGGTAAATAATTATGTTACCCTACCCCATGTAGTCTGGTGAGTTAAAGAAAGAATTTGCCAACTGCTCCATCAGACACGTGTAGTTCCGGGGGGGTTCCTGATGAGACGAAGGAAGAATTGGCATAATGCTCCCTCAGACATGTCGTACAAGGCAACTACCATGCGGTTGTGGCATGGGGCTGGGAACCTCATCACGTCAAATGTATTGTAACAGAAACCACACCTGCAACGAATGCTTTGACACAGGCTTCTTGTGAAGAATCAGCTACAGTGGGGGTCCTCTGTTCTGTAAGGAGCTTAAAGGAATAAATAGAACGTATGTAGTAGTGTACATATTTGTATGTGTTTTACATAACCGCACCGCGTGACATACTGACGACAGCTGTCGGGTCAAAAGAACATTCTACACACTGTATTCAACACACTTCCCACAAACGGACAAGTATTTATTTATTTATCATCTGACACGGTTTATAGCGTGATTCCCAGGTTCACCACCTCCTTAAATTCTAGGACAATCTCTCCATTTATCTCTCAAATGTCTGACCGAATACCCACATCTGGAAAATATTTGTCCTCAGATATTTGAAAACTCCAGGTCACATAGTTAAACTTGATACGCAGGTCGGGAATGGTAAACAGGAATAAGGTAGGTGACCACGGCAATCAGATATGTGCTGGCACTAATGGGTATGTGAAAGTGCAGCATCAATGAGGCAACGACAAACATATATGCGATGGCACCAATGTCTATCTGTGCGGCAGTAACGTCTGTATGTGTATGTGAAAAGTACAGTATCAATGAGGCAAAGACAAAGAGACATGCGCTGGCACTGATGTCTATATATATATGTGAAAGTACAGTATGGAAGTAATTCTTAATGTACAGCTCAGTTTTAAACATATGCCAAACGGATAAAAACAATACATACACGTGTGCTGAAAAATGTGACAATCAGCCGTTCTTAATTTGAACACAAACACAAAATTTACATCGAGAAATTAAAAAAAAAAAAAAAAAACATGCATAAACACTGAATTACTTGTTTATGAAAGAAATCTGTTAATAAACTATCAAAGCGATCGTTCTAAATTTAGTATTCAACCCTAAAAATATACTGAAAACAACAAAACTCGGATGCAAAAATAAAACAAACAAAAACACACATACAAAAACTTCACTTAAAAACACCTTTACGCTCTGGCAAAAATATTTATACTTCTCTTTTTTTTTTTAAACTGTTAAAACGTTAGACACCGCAAAATAGATTTTTTTTTTAAATGTTAAAGGCCTGGGATATCACCAGCGTTGCCACCCTCAACTTTAAAAAAAAAACCTAGATATCGGCGACTTTGGTTATTTTGGGCTACTTTTGGCTATTTTTGGGGCTATTTTAGTCAATTTTGGCTGATTTGGGGCGAAATCTAGGTGGCGTTCTTAAACTAATGAAGGAAAATGACACCTAGACGGGACCAAAAAAACTAGATCCAGGTGAATCCACATTGGAGTGGCAACGCTGGATATCACACTGAACTCTGAATAACAGGCCTGTCGCAGACAATGAGAGATCTGGCTGTTTGATTGCGCTCCACGCTAGCGTGGGAGATGAAGATGGTGAAATGAAACAAAAAAAAAAAACGTTTCTGCCTTCTAAGTACCCCCGCTCACACACATACACATGCACAGAGATTCATTCAGCTTCAGCCCTCTGTGAAGTATAGCACTTCACTTCATGAGGGATGGTCATCAATCCACCACGTACACTATTTTTCCTATTTCTCCGCCATGGTATCTTCTTGCCTATCTGCTTTTGGCTCAACCAAGCTTTCCTGTCCGGTCAAGGTCAAGGTCTTTCAATGTCTTCTTTATCCATTTCATTTCTTCTCTACAATTCCCTTCTCCGTGTGTGTTTTTTTTTCCCCACTCTGCCTCTATTTCTCTTACAGTGGGAGCTCCAGTACAAGAACTGCGCTGTAAGGCTACTAACTGGTTTTTTCTTAATGTGTACCCTATCAAAATCCAGCTTCCTTTCCCTCACCTCTTGTGCCTCTGGTGTTTGTCTGGCGCTTTCCACCAAATATTGTTTATATTGCAAGTTTTAAAAACGAACAGTTCTGGAGTTTCTCCATCATCATTCCCCTTTCCTATCGAGCACGGAACCACCATTGCATTAGCATCCCCCCCCCTTTCCCCCCCCCCCCCCCCCCCCCCTTATGCAGGGAGCCTGTACCAAAGCGAGTCAGGTACTCTTGCACCGGTGATTTTTTTTTTTTTTTAGCAATACGCCTCACATGATGAGGTTACGAGTCGCCATGCACATCCACACAATAGTCGCCCTGTGCTAAAGATAGGAACCACTGATGAGTGTAACTGGGGCACCGATAAAATGACTACTGAACATCTTCAAAGATGCTCAACATACGAGGAACAGAGAACACGCATATGGCCATCACCAGTACCACTCCTGGAGAAAATCTATGGAGATAGAAATAGCCTCAAGCTGACCACTGCTTTCTTTGAACATATTCAGGTTGACGTCTTAGAGTGTACGAAGAAGAAGAAGTCGCCGGTGACGATCTGTCCGAGGGCATTGTCTCCTCACAGACCTCCGGGGAACTATACCAGGTAGTATAAACGGAGTTCTGAGGGTACACCACTCCCCCCCCCCCACCCCCCAATTTAAAAAATAAATAAAAGCTAAACAGCAAATCCAGAGTGACGTCATATGTATTTTTCATCATTATTATCATATCCATAGTTGCCTTCTATGGAGCATGGGGCCCCACCACAACCGACCTCCTTATGAACACGGTTGCTTTGCTGCTCTGCAAGACGCTACCAGGAGTGATGGTCACGGTTGGCGACAGTGGCCAAGGACCAAAGTGGAGACAGTTTGTTGCTGCCCTACAAGACGCCACCAGGCGTGATTATCACGGTTACTGTCAGTGGCTAGGACCAAAGTGGAAACAGTTTGTTGCTGCCCTACAAGACGCCACCAAGCGTGATGGTCACGGTTGCCGTCAGTGGCTAGGACCAAAGTGGAAATAGTTTGTTGCTGCCCTTCAAGACGCCACCAGGCGTGATAGTCACGGTTACTGTCAGTGGCTAGGACCAAAAAAGAAGTTTTCTTCCCCATGTTGTAGTTCCCTGAGGTGTTGAGAAAGCGAAGAAAGTATGACTACTGCTGCCTCGGGCATGCTGTAAGCGACTAAAAGGGTCTTGTGCATGTCTGGCATAGGCATCTTGTACTTCCGTGCAGCCAAGGCCGGCTCTAGTGATTCAGTCGCCCCGAGCCAATAATGGTTCAACCAACCCCAGCCAGCTATTTATTTTGGCGCTCTCTAGCCCTATATGTGTGTGTGGGGGTATCTTTGAGTGGGGGCGGGATATCTTCTCTCTCTGTCTTTTACTTTTTGCTAACTAAAATTTAAAGAGATTCAATCTAAGAAAAAAAAATAAAACTGATTCATTTGGTTATTTTTGTTTTCTGTGGGACAGTTTTGGCGCTCCGAACCAGTAGTCGCATTTGTTCGTCCCCGGAGCCGGCCCTGCATTCAACAGTACTCTCTTTCAGTAACTCCATACCACCTCGTGTTTCTCTTCCTCCGGCACCAAGATTCCGCAAGAACGTGGAGAAATAACACGCACTTTATTCTGAAGTCAGGAAATTCCACAGTTACTCGTATATCGTTTTGCGTTCCGGTGGCATCTCCTTGTCCAACTAACTAACTGATGGGTTTCTTTGTGCAGAAATTATCTTCCCTTAAGTGTCAGGTATGCAGCCAAAGTTTCTGAACCATCTCGGATTCTATTTTTAGCAAAATCATTTCAAGATAAATCTACGAAAACTGACAGCAACAACTTTTGATTGGCTCGATTTGCCTCGTTCTCATACAGTGTCTCCCAAAGTGTTGTAAGGGTATCACGGAGCGTAGCGTACCTGAAAGGAGTTAAATGTGTTGTAGGATTTTAAAATTATATATATATATATATATATATATATATATATATATATATATATATATATATATATATATATATATATATATATATATATATATATATATATACATATATATATATATATATATATATATATATATGGAGCCGCGGTAGCATAGTGGTTAGTGCACTGGCTTCCTAGCGCAGTGGTCTATGGTTCGATCCCCAGATGAGGCGGAAAATTTTTAGGCCACAAACGGCTCCTGGGTCGACCCAGCCCCGAATGGGTACCAGAGCTACTCTGGGAAGGTTAAGGCGGCCGGCGTGATGCCGACCACATCACCCCTCGTGTGCCGACGGTCAAGATAATATGGGCCTAACACCATATTCCCAATATGCCTCAATGGGCGTGTAACGGGTTCCTTTACCTTTATATCTATATATATATATATATATATATATATATATATATATATATATATATATATATATATACACACACATACATACCCACACGTGTATATATATAGATCTGGTTTTAGACCACTAGTAAGACCAAGAACACGAGTATAAGACCAAGAACACTAGTAAGACCAAGACCACTAGTAAAACCAAGAACACTAGTAAGACCAAGAACACTAGTAAGATCAAGAACACTAGTAAGACCAAGAACACTAGTAAGACCAAAACCACTAGTAAAACCAAGAACACGAGTCAGACCAAGACCACTAGTAAGACCAAGACCATTAGTAAAACCAAGAACACTAGTAAAACCAAGACCACTAGTAAGACCAAGAACACTAGTAAGACCAAGACCACTAGTAAGACTGTCGTGAGAAATTCTAATCCACATATATATATATTAAAAAGTAGATGTAAAGCCTAACGAATTAATTAAATAAAAGGAAAGAAGACTGGTAAAGAACAGTGCCGTCACTATAGCGTACGCCTGTGTTATGGAACGTCATGCTAGTTACACAAGAAAATCCCTTTCTATGCTCCATCTGCATAATCGTAGCGCTTTCACGTTGATAGTAAAGCCTACTGCATCAAATACACGCGGTTATACAAATACAACTAGTACTGTGTTTCTTAGAAAACCTTGAGATACGCAAGCTGCTTAATGACCTAGATACACAAATACTAGCATTCATGAATTATATACACTACGTTAACCTAAAAAGGACAGACGGACTTAGGATAGAGAGAGAGAGAGAGAGAGAGAGAGAGAGAGAGGTACTGAGGAACGTATGCAACACTAACACGCAGTCTCGCGATATAAAATAATGCCACCCCCAAGCGAAAGGCATGAAGGCTTGATTTTTTTCAAATAAACAGTGACAAAAAACACTACCAATACACGGTTAGGTTTTGAAAACATGTTTAATGCTTATTAGGAAACATGACATTCTACTGTTTTATGTCTAAAATCCTGACATTAGCCTGACAGTACAGAAGACACCCCATAGTATGGAAGTGAGGAGGTGGTAACAGCACGACTATCCTAGAAGAAAATACATATTTTGAACGCAGCCACTTAGCTCCCTTAAAACTTATATATTTGGGTGCCTTAGGACTTGCTGACAAAGAATATGTTAGGTGTTAAGCAATTAGTCTAATAATTAACAAATTATAGCCATAATACTAGAGTGAAGTTGTCAGACAACACAGGATCATTTTTGCTCATAATGGCGTGTTGGGACACTGCTTTGAAAAAAAATGAGGCCACCATGTTAAATCCGATTTGATTGGCTAGAATAATATGTAAGGCTAAACATGATTAGTCGGTTGCAAATACTATTTTTGGTTGTTAATAGAAACGATAGAAAGAGTACATTTTTTTTTCAAAAGCTTTTGTAAACATGGTCCCATTGGCTAGACCATTTGATATAGTCAATTAGGAGCGTCAGTTCAGTGCCACTTTTTGAAAATCCAATTTGTAAAAGCAAGTGCGTTGAGATCCAGCTCATATTTTTCTAAATAAAAGCCTGGGACAGAGGCAGATCGGAATTGTGCCATAATTCATCGCCAGTCAACGTATTTGTTTAATATTTCCATGAATTGTGGTAAGCTAGACATTTGATATCTTTTTGATGAAAATTGAATGTGAATTGATAATGTATGTCTGTATGTGTGTGGTTCAGTAATAAACAAAAGGCAAAACCTAGATATTGCTCCAACATGAACAAAACTTGTCGCAGAGGAGTGAAACTGCATGGGATTGCCAAATAGTACTATGACACCTATCTTATTGAATAGAAGGAAATAATGCTGGAATTGCAGAGGCGTTGTAACCATTAGGGAGAGGAATACTGGTGTAAATTGTTTCAGATGAAGCTAGCAGTTGGCCTACCTCGCTGAACTCTGTGTTTGTTATGTATTGTGTTTCAGTGTGGAAATAGATTATAAATTAGTTCTGAAGTAGGAGGTACGACCTTCTTGTTTCAGGGACCATGGTACTAAACTATTAAAGCAGCACCTGGTCTGAGTTGTGCTGAATCCAGAGGCTGATAGCATACTCCTTGGTCAAGATAGCGACCAGTGTTGTTTCTCAAGAATACGGTGAAGCAAGCAGAGGAGACTGTTTCCTGCCGCCCTCACAAAAGATAAGATTCGTTGGCCAGAGCAGCTCAATCTTGTGTACCCCCCTCAAAAATTGACAGTATCTTAAATAAAGAGGGACAATTATTTGTTTCAAATGACAGGAACTGTGAACTTTTCCAATACTATTTCCACCAGAAACAAACACTTGAAGTCATGATGACAAACAACCACCTAGCTTGAAAAAGCCAGTATTACCTCATAGTACTACATCACAACTTACACACACATTGTAATAATAATAATATATGTCAATACAAAGATCATATCTATAAATTGTGTACATACAACTTGTAATTACATTTGATTGTGATTCCTGGTTCACTTTGTAGTTGAATCAGGATATCTATTATTGAAAGGAATTAATACATATTTTAAAAGTTACACTTGACTTATTAAGATAGTTTTATAGAGTGTTCTATGTGTGTGAGTGTCACCGTGTTGTAAAGTATTGTGGATTAAACTAAATTGTTTATCTGTCTGTTGGTTGTGGTGAACATACACTTCATCACTTGCATAACCCTAGACATTCAACGTAGTCATCACAATATTCCAGAATAATTCTGACTGAGGTCTAAATGTGGAAGCAAAGAAAGGTCATCTGTAATACACCACACTTATTAGATACAGATACCTTCACAGCTGATCTCAGCCAGTACACTAAGTCCCCTATAAATATTTATATCGTCCCACTTTACCACATATATTGGGGTCCTGTCCGGGATTTTGAATCTTCTCCTATTGCATATATTGGGGGGTAATTCACTTCAGGGAATAATAAAGAATTAAAAGGTATCCTTGGGTGGAAATAAATAAGGTTGAGCTCTCAGTGCTTGTGGTTGTCCTTAGTTAATTACTTATAGATAAAATTGTTTAAGTTAGACATTGTATAAATTTGCCTGTTAGAAAATGGCCGACTTGGCAAAATTTCGATCTGCTGCTGTGCAGACTGCTAAAGAGTTAGGAATGGACGTGCAAGTTATGATTGCTTATGTCACTACTGAATGTGACAAATATATTGAACGTGAAGAAAGAAAATTTGAGGCTGAAAGAAAGTTAGAGGCTGAAAAAGAAATTAAGAGGTTGCAGATTGAGGCTGACAAAGAGGCTAGAGCATTGGAGGCGGATCGTGAGGCGGAAATAAAGAGGCTCCAGTTGGAAGAGAAAAAGGCTGAAAGGGAAGCCGAAGAAAAGAGACAGGCTGCTGAAAGGGAAGAAAGAAGATTGGCTGCAGAAAGGGAAGCAGAAAAGGAGGAGAAGAGATTACAAAGGGAACATGAGTTACGACTAAGGGAGTTGGAATTTCAGGGCCATGCTCCTGAAAATAGTGCCAGTCCATTTACCTCCGATGCTGCTGCTAGTCAGGGAGCCTCAACCTCAGCTATGAACTTTCATTTAGATCATTTTGTTGAGAAAGACGATGATATCGAGAGCTATCTAAATAGATATGAACTATTAGCTACCACGTATGGGTTGGAGAGAGAAAGGTGGAGCTTAAAGTTATCTCAAGGGCTTCGTGGTGCGGCTTATGAAGTTTTTGCCAAAATGAGCAGAGATGATCAAGAAAATTATGACATGCTAAAGCAGGCTCTTTTGTTAAGATATGAAAAGAATGGTGAATTTTATAGGAAAAAATTTAGGAATGCTAAACTACTGTCAGGTGAAACCTATCACCAGTTCTCTGCACGGTTAGAGACATACTTGGAGAAATGGACTTCTCTGGGGAAAACCCAAGATCTTAAGGAAATGATCCTTATAGAACAACTAAGAGAGTCCATGGCTCCAGACCTGAGAAAGTTTCTCATGGAACAAGGTGCAGAGAGACTGGGTGAGTTACTGAATGTCGCTGAAAGGTATCAAGCAGCTCAGGCAGAGGTATCAGGTAATAAAAAGAAACAGGTAGATAATTTTAAGGCACCACAGAACTTTAACAAATTTGATCCTAGAGATCAGAACAAAGGTAAGCACCAGTTTGATAGGCCACGGTATGACAATAAAAATAAAACCCCACAATTCGATGAAAGGAAATATGATGAAAGAAAATCTTTCAACCAAAAAAGGAGGTGGTGTAAAAATTGTCAGATGGACAATCATGATACTGACCGTTGTAGAAGGAAACCTGTGTATATGGCCACCCTTCAGGTCAGGTCGACCTCTATAAAGAAGGAGGATATTCTGATAGATACCACTCCAGAAGAGATAAGGAAGGCACAGGCTGGGGATAAGACCCTCAAGCCTTGTTTTAGGAAATTGTCAACTTGTCATACAACTCCAGGCAAGGGAGATTTTTATATGAAAAACAAGTTGATTTACAGGAAGGCCGGAACTAGATCCAATGGTCACGGACTGTTGGTTCTTCCAAAGGCATATAGGGCAGAATTAATAAGGAGCTTACATGTGAGAAAAGATGGGGACCATGAGAAAATAGGTACCATCATCCAAAAGGTGGCTCACAATTATTATTGGCCCAAGGCAAGGTGGGACATTGAGAATTTTGTAGAAAGGTGTAGCATAGCACATGAGGGAACACCCACAAGTGGGAACATTGATCAGGACCTGGACACGCCACGGGGCAAACGTAGGCCTGACAATAGAAAGAATAAGAAAGTGGACCAAATGGAATGGGAAGCCCCTTTTTACGGACAATCTTCAATTGACTGTTTTACAATGGCCACGATGCAGAGAGTGCAAAAAGATGTATTACCCCAGGATAAGCCGAAAATCCCTCAGTCGGACTTATGTAAACTGGAGGAAGAAGATGTAGAGAGGAAATCTCTCATCAAGAATTCTAAGTGGGGAGAAAGCCCCAAGAAAAAAATTGGTAGCGGTCGATTTGTGCATGATGATTCTGGGAAGAAAAGTCATCACAACAGAGATTCGAGTGCAAAGGACCTGACATGTGCCAGGAAAAAGAAGTTTCCGAATTTAAAAGTCCATATGTAACTCTGCTAAGAACGTGGACTGATGACAAGGCAGAGGAAAATATTACATCCTCATACCAATATGTGAATGAGCTGACCACTCGTTTAAAAACTGGCTGGAAACTTGCCAATGAAAATTTGAGACAAGCCAGGAAAAAACATGCTGCCTATTACAACAGGAAAGCTAAAGACAGAGATTTGGCTGTGGGAGAGAAGGTACTGCTTCTTCTACCCGGTAGTCAGAATAAATTACAAATTGGATGGCAAGGTCCATATACAGTTCTAGAGAAGGTGTCTAGAACCAATTATAACATAGATAAGAAGGGGAAATAAAAAATCTATCATGTGAATCTCCTGAAGAAATATTTGAAAAGAGAAAATCAGGAAGAGACACACTTGTTGACCTTGTCCATTGCAATGGAGATGAAAAAGGAACCACTTTCATCATTTGAATATCCATTACATCCCTGTGAGACAGCGGCACAGGTGAAAATCAGTACACATTTAACGAAAAATCAGAAGGAGAGAGTGCAACAGGTTCTAGATGATCATACAGAGGTGTTAACGGACCGACCGGGGCATACAAACTTATTGGAATATGATATGAAACTGATAGACCCCACACCTGTCTGTATGAAACCCTATTCGATTCCTTTTGCTAAGGAGAAGGCCTTGAAGGAAGAGATAGACTATTTGTTGAAGGAGGGAATAATTTCACACAGTGAATCTTCGTATAGTTCCAGTGTGGTGCTCTTAAGGAAACCCTCTGGAGAACATAGACTCTGTATAGATTACAGGAGACTGAATGCTATTACAGAAGGACAGGTGGATCCATTGCCGGATACAAATCAGCTGTTTGCCAGACTAAATAAAGCTAAATATTTCTCAAAAGTGGATCTGAGTAAAGGATACTATCAGACTCCAGTAAAGCCTGAGGTTAGACCATACCTAGCTTTTAGTACCTCAGAAGGACACTATGAGTTTAATAGATTGCCATTTGGATTGAAGAATGCGCCTAGTGTCTTCTCTAGAATGATGAGAAAATTGTTGGATCCTCTGAATAATCCATGCATCACAAATTTCATGGATGATATCTTTATAGCAACAGAAACATTTGAGGAACACATTGACTCTCTGAACATGCTGTTTAATCGACTTAGAGAAGCGAATTTGACAGCCCGACCAACCAAATGTTGCGTTGGATGTAAAGAATTAGAATTCTTAGGACACACAGTTCATCAGGGAAACATGACCCCTGACCCCAAGAATTTAGAGAAACTAAAGAAAGCTCCGAGGCCACAAACAAAGAAAGACGTGAGATCTTTTGTCTCATTATGTGGTTTCTACCAAAAGTATATCAAGAACTTTAATTCCATATGTGCGCCGTTTACTGACTTGACACGCAAAGGAAATCCAGATCGAATTACATGGACAGCACAATGTGAATTGGCATACCAGGAAGTGAAAGAAAAGCTCACAAGCAAACCTATTTTGAAATTACCTGACTTAAGTCAAGAATTCGTTGTAAGAACGGATGCCAGTAATATCGGATTAGGTGCGACCCTGTTACAGAAATCAGATGCACTAGATGGGGAATTAACCCCAGTGGCATATGCTAGCAGAAAGTTGAATAAAGCTGAAACCAATTATTTAACTAGCGAAAAAGGATGTCTTGCTGTAATATGGGCAATCAAGAAATTCAATATTTATCTGTATGGGAAGGCATTTAAGTTGCAAAAGGATCACAAACCCTTGTCGTTTCTAGCGCAGGCTAGGCATGAAAATTCGAGGTTACTCAGATGGTCCTTACTTTTGCAGCCATTCCAATTCAGCATAGAGTATATTTCTGGAAAAAACTAACCTGGGTGCGGATTTTTTAAGCCGCCATCCATGTGACGAGAATCACCGTAAGCACCAGGACTAATATTAAATTTCTCTATGTGTATATAGAATTATAGACTGACATATATCGTCTGTTTTAAGTGGGGAGAATTTGTCGTGAGAAATTCTAATCCACATATATAAATTAAAAAGTAGATGTAAAGCCTGACGAATTAATTCAATAAAAGGAAAGAAGACTGGTAAAGAACAGTGCCGTCACTATAGCGTACGCCTGTGTTATGGAACGTCATGCTAGTTACACAAGAAAATCCCTTTCTATGCTCCATCTGCATAATCGTAGCGCTTTCACGTTGATAGTAAAGCCTACTGCATCAAATACACGCGGTTATACAAATACAACTAGTACTGTGTTTCTTAGAAAACCTTGAGATACGCAAGCTGCTTAATGACCTAGATACACAAATACTAGCATTCATGAATTATATACACTACGTTAACCTAAAAAGGACAGACGGACTTAGGATAGAGAGAGAGAGAGAGAGAGAGAGAGAGGTACTGAGGAACGTATGCAACACTAACACGCAGTCTCGCGATATAAAATAATGCCACCCCCAAGCGAAAGGCATGAAGGCTTGATTTTTTTCAAATAAACAGTGACAAAAAACACTACCAATACACGGTTAGGTTTTGAAAACATGTTTAATGCTTATTAGGAAACATGACATTCTACTGTTTTATGTCTAAAATCCTGACATTAGCCTGACAGTACAGAAGACACCCCATAGTATGGAAGTGAGGAGGTGGTAACAGCACGACTATCCTAGAAGAAAATACATATTTTGAACGCTGACAAAGAATATGTTAGGTGTTAAGCAATTAGTCTAATAATTAACAAATTATAGCCATAATACTAGAGTGAGGTTGTCAGACAACACAGGATCATTTTTGCTCATAATGGCGTGTTGGGACACTGCTTTGAAAAAAAAATGAGGCCACCATGTTAAATCCGATTTGATTGGCTAGAATAATATGTAAGGCTAAACATGATTAGTCGATTGCAAATACTATTTTTGGTTGTTAATAGAAACGATAGAAAGAGTACATTTTTTTTTTCAAAAGCTTTTGTAAACATGGTCCCATTGGCTAGACCATTTGATATAGTCAATTAGGAGCGTCAGTTCAGTGCCACTTTTTGAAAATCCTATTTGTAAAAGCAAGTGCGTTGAGATCCAGCTCATATTTTTCTAAATAAAAGCCTGGGACAGAGGCAGATCGGAATTGTGCCATAATTCATCGCCAGTCAACGTATTTGTTTAATATTTCCATAAATTGTGGTAAGCTAGACATTTGATATCTTTTTGATGAAAATTGAATGTGAATTGATAATGTATGTCTGTATGTGTGTGGTTCAGTAATAAACAAAAGGCAAAACCTAGATATTGCTCCAACATGAACAAAACTTGTCGCAGAGGAGTGAAACTGCATGGGATTGCCAAATAGTACTATGACACCTATCTTATTGAATAGAAGGAAATAATGCTGGAATTGCAGAGGCGTTGTAACCATTAGGGAGAGGAATACTGGTGTAAATTGTTTCAGATGAAGCTAGCAGTTGGCCTACCTCGCTGAACTCTGTGTTTGTTATGTATTGTGTTTCAGTGTGGAAATAGATTATAAATTAGTTCTGAAGTAGGAGGTACGACCTTCTTGTTTCAGGGACCGTGGTACTAAACTATTAAAGCAGCACCTGGTCTGAGTTGTGCTGAATCCAGAGGCTGATAGCATACTCCTTGGTCAAGATAGCGACCAGTGTTGTTTCTCAAGAATACGGTGAAGCAAGCGAGCAGAGGAGACTGTTTCCTGCCGCCCTCACAGAAGATAAGATTCGTTGGCCAGAGCAGCTCAATCTTATGTACCCCCCTCAAAAATTGACAGTATCTTAAATAAAGAGGGACAATTATTTGTTTCAAATGACAGGAACTGTGAACTTTTCCAATACTATTTCCACCAAAAACAAACACTTGAAGTCATGATGACAAACAACCACCTAGCTTGAAAAAGCCAGTATTACCTCATAGTACTACATCACAACTTACACACATATTGTAATAATAATAATATATGTCAATACAAAGATCATATCTATAAATTGTGTACATACAACTTGTAATTACATTTGATTGTGATTCCTGGTTCACTCTGTAGTTGAATCAGGATATCTATTATTGAAAGGAATTAATACATATTTTAAAAGTTACACTTGACTTATTAAGATAGTCTTATAGAGTGTTCTATGTGTGTGAGTGCCACCGTGTTGTAAAGTATTGTGGATTAAACTAAATTGTTTATCTGTCTGTTGGTTGTGGTGAACATACACTTCATCACTTGCATAACCCTAGACATTCAACGTAGTCATCACAATATTCCAGAATAATTCTGACTGAGGTCTAAATGTGGTAGCAAAGAAAGGTCATCTGTAATACACCACACTTATTAGATACAGATACCTTCACAGCTGATCTCAGCCAGTACACTAAGTCCCCTATAAATATTTATATCATCCCACTTTACCACAAAGACCAAGAACACTAGTAAGATCAAGACCCCTAGTAAGACCAAGAACACTAGTAAGACCAAGAACACTAGTAAGACCAAGACCACTAGTAAGACCAAGAACACGAGTATAAGACCAAGAACACTAGTAAGACCAAGAACACTAGTAAGACCAAGACCACTAGTAAGATCAAGAACACTAGTAAGGCCAAGACCACTAGTAAGACCAAGACCACTAGTAAGATCAAGACCACTAGTAAGACCAAGAACACTAGTAAGACCAAGACCACTAGTAAGACCAAGAACACTAGTAAGACCAAGACCACTAGTAAGACCAAGAACACTAGTAAGACCAAGACCACTAGTAAGACCAAGAACACTAGTAAGACCAAGACCACTAGTAAGACCAAGAACACTAGTAAGACCAAGACCACTAGTAAGACCAAAAACACTAGTAAGATCAAGACCACTAGTAAGACCAAGAACACTAGTAAGATCAAGACCACTAGTAAGACCAAAAACACTAGTAAGATCAAGACCACTAGTAAGACCAAGAACACTAGTAAGATCAAGACCACTAGTAAGACCAAAAACACTAGTAAGATCAATACCACTAGTAAGACCAAGAACACTAGTAAGATCAAGACCACTAGTAAGACCAAAAACACTAGTAAGATCAAGACCACTAGTAAGACCAAGAACACTAGTAAGATCAAGACCACTAGTAAGACCAAAAACACTAGTAAGATCAAGACCACTAGTAAGACCAAAAACACTAGTAAGACCAAGACCACTAGTAAGACCAAGAACACTAGTAAGATCAAGACCACTAGTAAGACCAAAAACACTAGTAAGATCAAGACCACTAGTAAGATCAAGACCACTAGTAAGACCAAGAACACTAGTAAGACCAAGACCACTAGTAAGATCAAGAACACTAGTAAGGCCAAGAACACTAGTAAGACCAAGACCACTAGTAAGATCAAGACCACTAGTAAGACCAAGACCACTAGTAAGACCAAGACCACTAGTAAGATCAAGAACACTAGTAAGACTAAGAACACTAGTAAGACCAAGAACACTAGTAAGACCAAGACCACTAGTAAAACCAAGAACACTAGTAAGATCAAGAACACTAGTAAGACCAAGACCACTAGTAAGACCAAGAACACTAGTGTCGTAAATTTATAGAGAGGAGTCTTAGAAATAGTGGTCCGGTTTAGAGTGGAGAATGATGATGAAAGCTCAGTGATAGAAATTGTAGAGAGTAAATAGTTGCTTCACAGAGTGCTGGAGGAGAGTAAAGACAGACTTATTTACGACAAATCGTTTCTCTCAATCTACTCTTCAGTCTCTCCTGGTCAAACAATTATTTGCCAGTTTTCCAGACACACATCTGCGCTCACACCGATTTGGTGCTTCAAACACACAAACGCACGTGAATACAATCTATATTAAACAAATAGGGGAAATGTTGGGCTTTGGGTATTTCCAACACAGTGCTAACTAGGTTTATGATGTTTATTAACCAAAAAAGAATCAAATCACAAACACGTATCAAGTGTTACATAAAATTATCATAAGTACAGAAAATGCAAACCACAAGGTGGGGAGGGGGTGAAGAAGATTGGTATCGACTAAGCCCTTCCCGCTTATTAGACAAAGATGAACCCAGTCCAAAGATAGATAGTTATCAGGAACATAGGTAATGTAACCTAACAGTGAAGTTAATTACTCTGAAAGAGGGGTTACAATACTAGGTATGGGTGGTAGAAAAAAACCTGTTATCCCAAATTGTTCTTCCCTTTATTAAGCAATTGAAAGGGAGGGGGTTAAACAGAGTTAACAAAATATCCTACTTAAAGGAACAATGTGGGGTATACAGAAAATGTATTGCCCGGTAGGCAAGTTAACAAATGGTTTGCAAAAACAATTAGATTTCCTGTCATTCATGCACGCGCGTGAGGATCCACACTCATACACACACACACACACACACACTTACCGATTGCAGCATCAGACAATCCATAGAATTATATAAACAACAATTACTCTTGACACGTGAAAATGTCTAGTACTTCGATGTCCCGCCCCAGATGTAGCGAGGTTTGCTGATAGCGAATATTCCCACTAATCGCCGGACTTGAAGACTCAGAGTTATTATGTTTTATTATATAAAAGGAGTCTATGGGATGGCACTGACACAATTCAATACAGGGGTGAAAATGAGGTCTCTTTAATTTCGCTGCTGGAGGTAAAATTCCTTCAAGGCGTGATGATAGCAACTGACCGGTATGGTTTAAATCCAGTGAGGAAAAATTAGGCTCAGTCACAGTCAGGTAAATATGTATTCTCTCACAGTAGAGCCGTAAATAAATTATCGCTACTGGCACTGTTCATCTTCCAGTTTATATTACAGATTGTAATTAAATTTTGATGAGTTATTTAAAAAAAGTTCTTGGGGGTGCTTTCTTTCATGTGATTGATAGCTAGGTCGCATCGGACCGCCACAAGAATTATATTTTAAAATGTTCCATCAATATATCTGGAAGTTAAGAACCGAGTCTGAAAAGGACTCTGTATGATTTCTCTATTGCTTTCTTTATGCTGGGATCGCAAAGGTTACGATCACTCTGTATGAAAGAAAAAGACATGTAATATACCTGAAAATCAAATAACATTCTAAAGCGCGATGCATTTCCCGTTAAGACTATATATATATATATATATATATATATATATATATATATATATATATATATATATATATATATATATATATATATATATATATATATATATATATATATATATATATATATATATATATATATATATATATATATATATATATATACCCTCGCGTATTTAATTCTGTATTAGGTAAAACACTGCGCGAGTTCTAATGGTTAAACCACACATCTATATATATATATAGGACTTAACTAAATTTATTAATTATAAATTCCTTCGCGACTTTAAAAGTTACTTTAACATTTAAGCCTCTATTATTTTTGGAAATAATATAACAGGTATAACATTTACTTTAACATTTAAGCCTCTATTATTTTTGGAAATAATATAACAGGTATAACATTACATTTACAACTGGGAACTATTGAGATGGTTTAATTTAATAAATTTAAATTAACACAATATCCAGTGAAATAGAATGAATGAACTAGACCACTGATCACTAGACACAGTTATATTTTACCGTTTTGCACAGAATAGAATTCACTGCAAATATATATGAAAATCCAGGGGAAAATCTATAACAAGATTTCAATATCGCTTGTGCTTCTGTCAAGTTCTGGCCAACGAGTGATAACATGCATTTCTTCATGGTCTTTATATCTACAACTGGAATGCAAGATTGGGGGGACATGAGAAATTTGACACCTTTTTGATCTCAGAAGACTTTTGGGGATCTGACCGCCAGACTAAAGAGAGAAGCCGCCCCTGGTCTCTCGTATCTTCGCTCGCTGCTTGCTCCGGCTTTCCCGTTCGCTCCTACTGCGATCGGTTTCGTGTTTAACACCGAGATGCGAAATACCGGCAGGAAACTTGCGTCGCTCGTTTCAGGGACCACTACTGCCTTTGACAGCATGCCGCCAGTCCTTCCTGAGATCTCCCCCAGTGTCTTTGATCGTGGTCACTACTATCGTTTGATGCTGGCAACGCCCTCCACTGGCCAAGTTAATGAAAATACCTGCATATGATTGCTCAGGAGATGTCCATGGGCGTGATTTAATCTCTCCTTAAATCAATGCGATGACCAGAATGAACGGTAGATAAACTGTCCACATATTAATCAGCCCACGTGTTGACCATCTGCATGGAAAGGTTGCATAGCTAATGAGTCCAGGTGAGAAAAATCCCGTTTGACGAAAAGTTACAATATATTCGGGGGCACTGATGCTATACGAAGGGGTCGTTACAAAGGGTCATACTATATCATCCAACGCTTCAGGGTCAATCAGGGTCAGCTAGGTTCGTCTGTCACAACTAGTAAGACCAAGACCACTAGTAAAACCAAGACCACTAGTAAGACCAAGACCACTAGTAAGACCAAGAACACTAGTAAGACCAAGACCACTAGTAAGACCAAGACCACTAGTAAGACCAAGAACACGAGTATAAGACCAAGAACACTAGTAAGACCAAGACCACTAGTAAGACCAGGACCACTAGTAAGACCAAGAACACTAGTAAGACCAAGAACACTAGTAAGACCAAGAACACGAGTATAAGACCAAGAACACTAGTAAGACCAAGAACACTAGTAAGACCAAGAACACTAGTAAGACCAAGACCACTAGTAAGACCAAGACCACTAGTAAGACCAAGACCACTAGTAAGACCAAGAACACTAGTAAGATCAAGAACACTAGTAAGACCAAGACCACTAGTAAGACCAAGACCACTAGTAAGACCAAGAACACTAGTAAGACCAAGAACACTAGTAAGACCAAGAACACGAGTATAAGACCAAGAACACTAGTAAGACCAAGAACACTAGTAAGACCAAGAACACTAGTAAGACCAAGACCACTAGTAAGACCAAGACCACTAGTAAGACCAAGACCACTAGTAAGACCAAGAACACTAGTAAGACCAAGAACACTAGTAAGACCAAGAACACGAGTATAAGACCAAGAACACTAGTAAGACCAAGAACACTAGTAAGACCAAGAACACTAGTAAGACCAAGAACACTAGTAAGACCAAGACCACTAGTAAGACCAAGACCACTAGTAAGACCAAGAGGCAGATAGACAGATCATCATTATTGTCCGTTGGGCCTCCTTACAGGGCCATGGGCCCACCACTGTAGCTGGTCATCTTCCAGGAAGCCTGCACCAATTATTCACATGCTCTTGTAGCGTTGATATCTGTAGCAGTCTGTTTTACATAATGATGTTGCCAGCCATAGGCACAATCTTATATTAGTAGCCTTGTACGACATGCTTGAGGGTGCAGTAGTCCTATTCTTTCCTTGTCCTTTCAGAGACCCCCCGGGGGGACTACAGGGGCGGATGGATAACATATATTACGGAAATCCTACATCGGAGCCACGTTGGCTTCCTAGCTAGGTGGTCTATGGTTCGATCCCGAGGTGAGGTGGGATTTCTTAATACCGCAAACGGCTCCGGGGTCTTCCCAGCCTCGTGAATTGAGTACCAGAGCAACTCTGGGATAGTTAAGGCGGCTGGCGTGATGCTGATCACATCACCCCTAGAGTACCAATGGTCACGAAAATATGGGCCTAACACACCATATTCCCAATATGTCTCTATGGGCGTGTAACGGGATCCTACATGAACAACGGGCTCACACCAGCCAATGCGACACGCCTAGCTCAAGAACGAAAAAACAAAAAACATTAGCTCCTCACAACTCTTCAAAGCAAAAGGCGACCAACAAAGTAAGTACGGGAAAATAAAAGTTACGTGAAACACCCTAATTAAAACCGACAAATAGGTTGAACAAGGTTAACTCCCGTGACAGCGAGAGGGCGGAGTCAAATGAAGCTCATCGGATGCCATACCGCGCTCTCACTCTTTCTCTCCGATTCTTCAGAAAAATGGGACTGGATTAATTACTGATGAACTCCCTCTGGGCGTGAGCGATAGATCAACATGGAAACAAACCCACGCCAGCTGACGCCAGGGACTCTAATCTCAAACGACGTCATCAATAAGGGGACACCCGGAGGCCACTGGATTGAAATCAAGTCATCACTATAATTAGAGCAAAGTCATGACGCAAGACAAAGGGCATCGTGACATCAACTGTACAATTTAATCAGTCCACGCAACAATGGAATATCCTGGAAGGTTTTCCTGAGGATGGGAGCAAAAGTGAAAGTGAGATGTACTGTGGGGAGGGGGAAGATAACGGAGTGTGAAAAAAAGAGACACTGGGAAAATGCAGCGATAGCACTGAGTGGACGATGACGTAAGGAAAACAATGGCGTCATTGAGGAAAATACATATTTGTAGTGATGCAAGAGGCAAGGAGGATGGAATAAGAAAGGTTGGGCGGAGAGGGAAAAACAAAAAGGCAAGAGAAGGCCACATTCTGATGGAAGAAAGAGTAATGTGACGGGAGTGAGGAATTTCAGTCAAACAAGAAAGTGGGACAATTTTTTCCCTTGTGGTTTTTAGCCTTCTTGTGGCGAGGCACGATACTTTCAACAAAGACCGACGACCGTAGGCTATATCAGGGCGCAAAATTAGTGAAATCTGTCAACACAAGTGTAGTGATGAATACTAAGCGCTGAAAAGGAGTACCTGTTTTGTTTTTTCAACTAAAAAAATAAAAATAAACTGTAATACACATGGAGGAATGGGCATATATAAAAAGGAGGTGGGATGTGTGAAAGTTAATGATTAGTTTTGAGAATTTCAAGTTCGATTAAAATAACATATCTTTAATAACCAGACAACCTAACATCTCATTGACGAACAGATAAACCACCATTTCTTGGTTCTGCTATCTACTCTTTACGCTAGCTTGGCCATGTCCGCCGCATGGAATATTGTCGCATCCCCAAAGATATTTTCTACGGACAACTAGCAGACGGCAAAAAAACAGCCGGACGACCGCAGCTTAGATTCAAAGATGTCTGCAAAAGAGACACGAAAGCACTGGAAATAAATCCAGCAACCTGGGAGGATGAAGCTACCGATGGCACCAATCGGCGATGCTCCCTACCTCGCCACATCAGATTTGGCGAAAAGAAGCTCTCACAACAAGCACACGAGAAGAAAACACGCCGAAAGGAAAACCACGGGAAAAAAAAGCAGCTGAAAGTTATCACCTGAGTGGTGCTTTCCCATTGTCAGTTATGGGTGACAGGGGCTGCTTCCACTACTACCATTACTACTACTTTTATCCACTCTTGTATTAAAACAATAATTCCTTTACTCATTACCTTTCAGCTCCCCGCGGAGCATAGACCTGCAATAAGTTTACACAAAGCCCTGTCCCTAGCCTGTTGTCGTGGAATATTCTAATCCACATATATAAATTATCAAGTAAATATAAAGCCTAATAAATACATATAATAAATAAAGGAAGAAGAATGGTAAAGAACAGTGCTGTCACAATGACTGTACTCGAAATCCCCCTTGTTTTCTGCTTCGTCTGCAAATTGTAACGCTTTCACGTTGATAGTAAAAGCTTACTGTATTATACCCGCTTTCTTCAATGAAACGTGTGCTGTATTTCTTGGAAAAACATTGAGAGGCAGACTGCGTAATGACCTAAATTAATCCTAACATTAATTATACTGCGTTACCAAAACGAACGAACAGATGGACTAAAGGATAAAGAGAGAGGGAGGGCTGAAAATCAGGAACGCATGCAACACGCGTCGCGCGATACACAAATGCTGCCATCACGCGTGTAAGACTACATGCACTAACTTTTTTTCAGACGGACAGTGATAAAATACATTACCCTTCCCAGAGTTAGGTTTTAAAATCACAAAAAACGCTTATTAGGAAAGATAACAATAGATGGGTTTACGGTTGAAAACATAACAGTACCCAGACAGCACATCTTCGAAACAGGAGGTAGAAAATACATATTTTGAACGCAGCCACGTAGCTCTTTTAAATTAGGATATTTGGGTTCCTTGGGGCTTGCTGACAAAGAATATGTAAAACGTTACGCAAATAGTCCAGGAATTAATAAATTATACCCAAAATAAAATAGTGGGGATGCCTGACAGCATGGAATCATTTCTGCTCATAAAATTTTTTTATAACGTGTTTGAAAAAAATCTTACGTTACAGAATTAGCCTACCATGTAAACTCCAAATTGATTGGAGCGCAACAAATGAAAGACTAACCACGATTGGTCGGGCTATAAATACTATCTTTCGTTGTTAGGGGAGACGTGAAAAGGTAACATTTTTTCAAACACTTGTCGAAACGTGGCCTCATTGGCTAGACTCGCTGATATACTCACTTAGGAGCGTTAGTTCGAGACCACTAGTGCAAATAATCTTGATAAAGCAACAGTGCGTTGAAGCCAGCTCATATTTGTGTTAAATAAAAGCCTGGAACATAAGCAGATGGGAATTTGTGCCAGTAATTGTGCCAGAATTCATTGCTAATCAACGTATCTGTGTTTATTTCCATGAAATTGTGGTAAGCTTGAACCATTCAGTATCTTTTAATGAAAATTGAATGTAAATTGTTAATTTATGCCTGTATATATATATGTGTAGTTCAGTGGCAAACAGGAGATAAAGCCCATAATGCTCCAGCCTGAACAGAGGGTGTCGGAGGGAAGTAAAACGGCATGGAATGGCCAAATAGTACACTGACACCTGGATGATTGATTAGACAGAAATAATGCTGGAAGTGCAGAGGCGTAGTGACCATTAAGGAGGTAAATACTGGTATAAAGTATTTCAGATGAAGCTGACAGTTGGCCTAACGCTCTGAACTCAATGTTTGTGTTGTATTGTGCTCAGTGTAGAACTAGAGTATCAATTAGTTATGAAGTAGAAGGTACATCCTTCTTGTTTTCAGGGACCGTGGTCTTGATGGTACTGAGCAGCACCTGGTCAGAGCTTTGCTGAATCCAGAGTCGGACAGCATACTCCTTGGTCTTTTTAGCTATCAGTGAGGTGTCTCCAGAGCCCAGGGGAGAATTCGAGCAGAGGAGTCCTTTCCTGCCGCCATCACGCAAGATAAGCTGATTTGGCCAGCTGAGCTCAACATTATGTCCCCTCATCTTGAAATGACTTTATAAAAATAACATTCAGAGGGGAATTTAATTGTCTTAATATCAGGAACTGAGAACATCTCCAATACTAGTCCCAAAAGACAAACTATTGAAGTCATGATGACAAATACCAATAGAGCTTGAACACAACAAAACCAGTATTACCTCATATTACCACTACACAACTGACACACATAGGATATTTTAATAATATATGTCACTACAATATTCATATTGATAAAGTCTGTACATATACTTGTAAGTAAAATTGATTGTGATTCCTGGTTCCTTTGTATTTGAATCAGGACACATATACCTTTATGATAACCATGAATACATATTGTTATTTGAAAAGTTATCAGTGACTCCTTAAGATATTCTCATAGAGTGTTATATGTATGTGAGTGTCACAGTGTTGTCAAGAGTAGTGGATTAAATTAAATTGTTTATCTGTCTGTTGTTGTGACTTACACTTCATCATACACATACCCTAGACACCTAACGTAGTCATCACACTATTCCAGAATAATTCTGACTGAGATATAGATACCTTCACAGCTGATCTCAGTCAGGACACTAAGTTCCCTATAAATATTTATAACATCCCACTTCACCACACCCTGTGAGACAGCCGCACAGGTGAAAATCAGTACACATTTAACGAAAACTCAGAAAGAGAGAGTGCAACAGGTTCTAAATAATCATGCAGAGGTGTTAACAGACCGACCAGGGCATACAAACCTATTGGAATATGATATGAAACTAATAGACTCCACACCTGTCTGTATGAAACCATATTCGATTCCGTTTGCTAAGGAGAAAGCTTTGAAGGAAGAGATAGACTATCTGTTGAAGGAAGGAATTATTTCGCACAGTGAATCTTCGTATAGTTCCGGTGTTGTACTCTTAAGGAAGCCCTCTGGAGAACATAGACTCTGTATAGATTACAGGAGACTGAATGCTATTACAGAAGGACAGGTGGATCCATTGCCGGATACAAATCAGCTGTTTGCCAGGCTAAATAAAGCTAAATATTTCTCAAAAGTGGATCTGAGTAAAGGATACTATCAGATTCCAGTAAAGCCTGAGGTTAGACCATACCTAGCTTTTAGTACCTCAGAAGGACACTATGAGTTTAATAGATTGCCATTTGGATTGAAGAATGCGCCTAGTGTCTTCTCTAGAATGATGAGAAAAATTATTGGATCCTCTGAATAATCCCTGTATAAAAAATTTTATGGATGATATCCTTATAGCAACAGAAACATTTGAGGAACACATTGACTCTCTGAACATGCTGTTTGATCGACTTAGGGAGGCAAATTTAACAGCCCGACCAACCAAATGTTGCGTTGGATGTAAAGAATTGGAATTTTTGGGACACACAGTTTATCAGGGAAACATGACCCCTGACCCAAAGAATTTAGAGAAACTACAGAAAGCCCCGAGACCACAAACCAAGAAGGACGTGAGATCCTTTGTCTCATTATGTGGTTTCTACCAGAAGTATATCAAAAACTTTAATTCCATATGTGCACCGTTAACTGAATTGACACGTAAAGGACATCCAGATCGCATTACATGGACACCACAATGTGAAATGACTTACCAAGAATTGAAGGAAAAGCTCACAAGTAAACCCATTTTGAAATTACCTGACTTAAGTCAAGAATTCATAGTAAGGACGGATGCAAGTAATATTGGGTTAGGTGCAACTCTACTACAGAAATCAGATGCATTGGATGGAGAATTAAGCCCAGTGGCATATGCTAGCAGAAAGTTGAATAAAGCTGAAATCAACTACTCAACTAGCGAAAAAGAATGTCTTGCAGTAATATGGGCGATAAAGAAATTCAATATTTATCTATATGGGAAGGCATTTAAGTTGCAAACAGACCACAAACCGTTATCGTTTCTAGCACAGGCTAAGCATGAGAACTCTAGGTTACTCCGATGGTCTTTACTTCTGGCTCCATATAATTTTAGCATTGAGTATATATCTGGAAAAACCAATTTGGGAGCGGATTTTTTAAGCCGCCATCCGTGTGATGAGAATCACCGTAAACCCCAGAAATAATAATAAATTTCTCTATGTGAATATAGAATAAAGGACTGACATATAATGTCTGTTTTAAGAGGGGAGGTGTCGTGGAATATTCTAATCCACATATATAAATTATCAAGTAAATATAAAGCCTAATAAATACATATAATAAATAAAGGAAGAAGAATGGTAAAGAACAGTGCTGTCACAATGACTGTACTCGAAATCCCCCTTGTTTTCTGCTTCGTCTGCAAATTGTAACGCTTTCACGTTGATAGTAAAAGCTTACTGTATTATACCCGCTTTCTTCAATGAAACGTGTGCTGTATTTCTTGGAAAAACATTGAGAGGCAGACTGCGTAATGACCTAAATTAATCCTAACATTAATTATACTGCGTTACCAAAACGAACGAACAGATGGACTAAAGGATAAAGAGAGAGGGAGGGCTGAAAATCAGGAACGCATGCAACACGCGTCGCGCGATACACAAATGCTGCCATCACGCGTGTAAGACTACATGCACTAACTTTTTTTTCAGACGGACAGTGATAAAATACATTACCCTTCCCAGAGTTAGGTTTTAAAATCACAAAAAACGCTTATTAGGAAAGATAACAATAGATGGGTTTACGGTTGAAAACATAACAGTTCCCAGACAGCACATCTTCGAAACAGGAGGTAGAAAATACATATTTTGAACGCAGCCACGTAGCTCTTTTAAATTTGGATATTTGGGTTCCTTGGGGCTTGCTGACAAAGAATATGTAAAACGTTACGCAAATAGTCCAGGAATTAATAAATTATACCCAAAATAAAATAGTGGGGATGCCTGACAGCATGGAATCATTTCTGCTCATAAAATTTTTTTATAACGTGTTTGAAAAAAATCTTACGTTACAGAATTAGCCTACCATGTAAACTCCAAATTGATTGGAGCGCAACAAATGAAAGACTAACCACGATTGGTCGGGCTATAAATACTATCTTTCGTTGTTAGGGGAGACGTGAAAAGGTAACATTTTTTCAAACACTTGTCGAAACGTGGCCTCATTGGCTAGACTCGCTGATATACTCACTTAGGAGCGTTAGTTCGAGACCACTAGTGCAAATAATCTTGATAAAGCAACAGTGCGTTGAAGCCAGCTCATATTTGTGTTAAATAAAAGCCTGGAACATAAGCAGATGGGAATTTGTGCCAGTAATTGTGCCAGAATTCATTGCTAATCAACGTATCTGTGTTTATTTCCATGAAATTGTGGTAAGCTTGAACCATTCAGTATCTTTTAATGAAAATTGAATGTAAATTGTTAATTTATGCCTGTATATATATGTGTAGTTCAGTGGCAAACAGGAGATAAAGCCCATAATGCTCCAGCCTGAACAGAGGGTGTCGGAGGGAAGTAAAACGGCATGGAATGGCCAAATAGTACACTGACACCTGGATGATTGATTAGACAGAAATAATGCTGGAAGTGCAGAGGCGTAGTGACCATTAAGGAGGTAAATACTGGTATAAAGTATTTCAGATGAAGCTGACAGTTGGCCTAACGCTCTGAACTCAATGTTTGTGTTGTATTGTGCTCAGTGTAGAACTAGAGTATCAATTAGTTATGAAGTAGAAGGTACATCCTTCTTGTTTTCAGGGACCGTGGTCTTGATGGTACTGAGCAGCACCTGGTCAGAGCTTTGCTGAATCCAGAGTCGGACAGCATACTCCTTGGTCTTTTTAGCTATCAGTGAGGTGTCTCCAGAGCCCAGGGGAGAATTCGAGCAGAGGAGTCCTTTCCTGCCGCCATCACGCAAGATAAGCTGATTTGGCCAGCTGAGCTCAACATTATGTCCCCTCATCTTGAAATGACTTTATAAAAATAACATTCAGAGGGGAATTTAATTGTCTTAATATCAGGAACTGAGAACATCTCCAATACTAGTCCCAAAAGACAAACTATTGAAGTCATGATGACAAATACCAATAGAGCTTGAACACAACAAAACCAGTATTACCTCATATTACCACTACACAACTGACACACATAGGATATTTTTAATAATATATGTCACTACAATATTCATATTGATAAAGTCTGTACATATACTTGTAAGTAAAATTGATTGTGATTCCTGGTTCCTTTGTATTTGAATCAGGACACATATACCTTTATGATAACCATGAATACATATTGTTATTTGAAAAGTTATCAGTGACTCCTTAAGATATTCTCATAGAGTGTTATATGTATGTGAGTGTCACAGTGTTGTCAAGAGTAGTGGATTAAATTAAATTGTTTATCTGTCTGTTGTTGTGACTTACACTTCATCATACACATACCCTAGACACCTAACGTAGTCATCACACTATTCCAGAATAATTCTGACTGAGATATATAGATATGTGGTAGCAAGTAAGGTTATCTATAATACACTACTCTTAATAGATATAGATACCTTCACAGCTGATCTCAGTCAGTACACTAAGTCCCCTATAAATATTTATAACATCCCACTTCACCACACCTGTGCCATCCCAATTACTATCTTGTTTGTTTAAAAACCAAAAAAACCTACTCATTTTTTATTATGATTGCATACTGTAAATGAATGCCGTTATGTTAACTTTATAATGTTGCATGCCTTTAAATTAATGCTTAAAGTAACATGTGGGATTGAAAGGATATAGTATGTAAGATAAATGAGAGTGGAAGGGCAGAATGTTAGACGGGCCTGCGCGCCCAATTCTTAACCCTTCGAAAATAAAGTTCGTTCGTTCGGTTCGTTCTGTTCATATAAGAGATGTTCCGCTGTATTCTTTATCCCATTCTTAAGTCCGCAATTTTTTACACTGTTAATTCCTATTGTCAGTTGTTTTCCATAATAAAAAAAAATTAATAAATAAACTTTCTATTATAACTTATCTTAACTCTCCTCCCCCCACCCCACCCGTAGTTCCCGGGGGTCTCTGATGAGATAAAGGAAGAACACGGACTACTGCTCCATGAATCATGTCGTACAAGGCGACAAATATGAGGCGGAATCTCATCATTTAAAACAAACTGCTTCATAGCTCACGGCTGCACGAGCATGGCTAATGCATGGCACCGGCTTCTTGGGGGACCAAGCTGGTGTCGTGGATCCATGCTCCGCAAGAAAAAAAAAAAAAAATGAGCGATAACGATATAGTTGATACCTTTTCCCAGCATTCCACTTTATTATCAACACAAACTGTAGTAAATCTATGACGATATCTGGAAGTAAAACGTGAAATGAGTGGAAGCAGCAGGGAAACAAACAATGGGGAAACTGGAGTCAAACTTGACGCAGACAAAGAACAAAAAGCCCTGGAGAGTAATCAGAAGACAAGATCAGGAGGGGTCATAACAGACAGCTATAGTCCATTGCTCTGACGGGAGTAAACAAGTGTGGCGTCAGACAGAACCGCACACAGAGAAAGGAAATAGGAGGACAGAGAGGATGAGTAACAGAGAGAGAGAGAGAGAGAGAGACAGAGACAGAGACAGACAGACAGATAGATAGATAGATAGATAGATAGATAGATAGATAGATAGATAGATAGATAGATAGACAGACAGACAGACAGACAGACAGACAGACAGACAGACAGACAGATAGATAGATAGAGAGATAGATAGATAGATAGATAGGGTGAGTAACAGAGAGAGACAGACAGACAGAGAGATAGAGAGATAGAGAGAGAGACAGAGAGATAGATAGAGAGATAGAGAGAGATAGACAGAGAGATAGATAGAGACACAGAGAGACAGAGAGAGACAGAGATAGATAGATAGATAGATAGATAGATAGATAGATAGATAGATAGATAGATAGATAGATAGATAGATAGATAGATAGATAGATAGATAGAGAGGATGAGTAACAGAGAGAGAGACAGACAAACAGAGAGATAGATAGAGAGAGACACAGAGAGACAGAGAGATAGATAAATAGAGAGAGACAGACAGACAGATAGATAGATAGAGAGACAGACAGACAGACAGATAGAGACAAAGAGAGATTCACTTAACTGACAGCCCCATTTATAAATAGAAAACCCTTGTCTGAAAAGCCCGAGAATACTAGGACCGCAAGGCCTCTGATATTTAGACATACGCCCTAATATAACCGACGGACTCTGTATCCAGGATGAACTAGGAGCGCCTCGACAAAAACGAGACCAATTTTTTTTTTTTTTTAAATGTCACGACAGGAAGACTTATCATACGCTTGCTTGATGAAGGCGTAGCATTCTGTGGAACTGAAGTATTCAGAAAAACAGTGGGGCCTGTTTCGCGATGCAACTTCGGTTGCATTTGGTGAAAGCTAGTCAAACGTCGACTCTAAATTAATATTAGACAAACATAAAGGTATGTTTTCAGGCGCTCGTAAGAAATAAAGAAGTAGAACACCAGACAACAGAAAAACAACAGACGCGAGTGGCTTACCCAGGGTTCGAACCCCGTACCTTCCGTACGACAACACCGCCTAGCCATACAAGCGAATCACACTATCCTCCCGGCCAGCAAGGCATCCCCAAAAAAAAAGATGCTTTACTGACCGGTCATTAGTGCGAAACACAAGACAACACCGGAAGT
>JAMPIV010022044.1:105000-139544 GCA_024509875.1 Oreohelix idahoensis
CAGAAAATCAGCCCCGACATTCTGTCTTCCCGGAATATATTCCACTTTGAAAGAATAAACGCTTAAAAGAAGGGCCCAACGCATGATCCTAGCGTTAAATTCTTTATTGGCACCAAGAAATGCTAACGGAGCGTGGTCTGTTTGCACCGTGAAAGATGTACCATAAAGAAACTCATGATGGCGTCTGATACCGTCAATCAGAGCAAGACATTCCCTTTCAACTACGCTGTAGTTCCGTTCCGCTTTATTTAATTTCCGACTGCCATAGGCAACTGGAAATAGCATGTTCAGGTCACTGTCATCGGCTTGAAGCAGTGTTGACCCGATGCCCTGACTTGACGCGTCGACTCTCAGTACAAAAGGTTTCTTGAGGTCAGGCAACCTCAAAATGGGGTATGCAGACAACTGTCCTTTCAAAGTGCTATACGCGTGTTCGCACTTTTGATCCCATATGACCTTATCAGGACAACCTTTCTTTGTGAGGTCAGTCAGAGGTGCCGTCAGTCCGTTGAAGTTCTGGATGTACTTCTGATAGTATGCACATAGCGATATGAAGGAACGTACGTCTTTCTTCGTTCGGGGTCTTTTTGCTGCCACTATTTTCTCCACGTTCTTCTTAATAGGCCAACTGCATCCGTGAGAAATAGTGTGCCCCAGGAAGTCTAACTGTTCAAACCCGATGAGACATTTGCTAGGTCTGGCTGTGAGACCCGTTTCCTGTAGTCTCCTGAGGAGCATAGCAACCGTAGCAATATGTTCTTCATAGGTTTCCGATGCAATTAAGATGTCATCCATGAAATTATGGATATGGGGACTTTGCAAAGGTTGTAGAAGCTTCCTCATCATCCTGGTGAACACTCCTGGTGCGTTATGCAAACCGAACGGCATCACGTTGAATGTGTAATGTCCTTCACTAGTGCTGAAAGCTAACAAAGGTTTAATTTCCTCCTTGACTGGTATTTGATAATAACCTTTGCTGAGGTCAATCTTGGAGAAGATCTTTGCTTTGCTGAGCTTGGTGAACAACTCAGAAACAGTTTGGAGAGGTTCGGGCTGGAATTCCGTTACAGCGTTTAGCAACCTGTAATCAATGCACAGCCGAACTTCCTTATTGGGCTTCTGCAACAGCACTACGCTCGAGCTGTAAGGAGATGTAGACTCACTGATAATTCCTGCCTGACGCAGCTTGTCTATTTCTCCGCGAAGTGCATCAGCTTTAGCGTACGGGATGGGGTAAACTCTGGTTTGAACAGGGGTCTCATTTGTTAATTTCATATCAAATTCAATGAGATTTGTTCGACCAGGTACATCCGTTAAAACTGCACTGTACTGTTTTAGTAGAGCCCTAGTTTCTGTTTGTTGTTCTGGTGAGAGATTGTCGCCGAACTTGACATCTTTAAAGGATTCTGTGGGTTGCAGTGGATACTCCATGCAACCATCATCATCTTCCTCGTCTTCCGTTGCTATGGCGACAGCCAGGAGATGCTCGGAGGATGGCACCGGTCTTTCCAAATATTTCTTTAGCAGATTTATGTGGAAGACCTTCTCCTTTCCTTTGATGGAGATCTTGTAGTTGGTACGTGAGATCTTTTTAAGGACGGTAAACGGTCCTTGCCATCCGATGCGAAGTTTATTGCTTCCGGTTGGAAGTAGCAATAGGACTTTCTCCCCTGGTTGTAGTTCTCTCTCTTTAGCAGCTTTGTTGTATCTTTTAGTAATTTTAGCGCGGGCTTTCTTAAGGTTGGTAGTAGCTAGATCCCATCCTAGCTTTAGCCTTTCCTTAAGCTCAGATACATACTTGCTTGCAGAGACGACTGTCTCGTCAGCCTTCTGGTCTGTCAGGGACCGAAGTAAGGCTTCTAGTGGCCCCTTAATAGGTCTGCCAAATAAAAGTGTAGCTGGCGCAAAACCCGTAGACGCTTGGGGTACCTCTCGGTAGGCGAATAAGGCAGCCGATATATATTGGTCCCAGTCTTCCGGTTTCTCCTGACCCAGCTTACGTAACATCATGGTGAGGGTACCGTTAAAACGTTCCACGAGCCCATTTCCGGCCGGATGGTAGGGACTTGTGTGGATATGTTTGGCCCTCAAGATCTTAAAGATCTCCTCCATTAACAGGTTACGGAATTGGGATCCATTGTCCGTCAAAACTTGTTGAGGGAATCCCAACCGTGTAAAAATTTGCACAAGGGCTTCTGCGACATGCTTGGAATTAGTGCATGGTAGCGGTACGGCTTCGGCCCACATAGTGCAAGTGTCAACTAAGGTCAGGATGAACCTGTTCCTTCTTTTGGTCTTTTCCAGAGGACCAATAATGTCGACAGCAACCCGTTCAAATGGAGTCCCCACTATTGGCATTTGCCCCATAGGTACTGGGGGTGTCAAGTGCTTGGGTGCTACCCGTTGGCACTGGGCGCAAGATTTCACGTACCTGACAATGTCAGAGTTCATTCCTGGCCACCAATAGTGGTTTTTTATTCTCTGAATAGTGGCGTTTTGTCCCATGTGTCCGCTAAAGGGAAGAGAGTGCCCCATTTCTAAGATCTGGTTTCTGTACTGCGTCGGTACTAGGAGCTGGTTATTCCCCGTGTCCGGGTTGCCCGTTCTACGATACAATACACCATCCTTAGAAAAGATGTCTCCGTTGTGTCTGGGGTCCTTAGCCATGGGCAGTTTTTTAAAGCAGGGCGCCAGAGTAGGGTCCTTTTGTTGCGCCTCCTTCAGTTCATTTGGCAACAAGTTTGGCGCAGGCTCCCTCTCCTTCTTGGCTTGCCCTCTTGTGGTTACCGCTGCAACAATCGGCTCCTTAGGTCTCCCAATGAACACATATCTACATCCCAGGATAACTGGGTAGATCGGATCATCCATTATGGCCGCTTTAATAACTCCTCTGACAAAGTCAGAGTGTATTTCTACCAGTGCGATAGGAAGCGTCCTGGGTGCATCACTCCTGAAAACTCCACTAAGTTTGACGGTTTCCTCTGTCTCCTGACCGGGTTTGACTAGGTGCCTAGCGACAATACAATCAAAACTTAATCCAGTGTCAAAAAGACAAGTAGTAGAGGTACCGTTCAAAATTACAGTTCCTCGAGTTGAGGGTCGGTCCCCCTCAGGTTGAGAATCACTGACATTGACTCTACCTTTCGAGGCTGTGTGCAAACATTCAATGCGGTTTGCACCGGTTTGTTTGCCCTGATCAGACGTTCCTGGTGTAGGGGTCTTCCCTTTTCCTTGACCTTGGTGGCCGCGCTGCCACGTAGGCTTGTTGGGTTGATCAGAATTTTTGTTGGGGGGGGGTATCGGGTTTTGTAGAATTTCGATTTTTCCTGGGGAGGTTTCTGGGTATTGATATCTCGTTGGTTATAATGTTGAGAGGAAGTGGAAGAATAGGATGCCTGCTCTAGATTCTGTTTTCGAGATGGCTCATCGGTGGGTTTACGTTTAGTGCTGGGAAGTTCGGCCATTGCATTGCTATAGCGTTCGGCTTTATTGAGTATGTCTTCAAGCCTGACTGCCCCCTGTTCAGCCAAAAATCTACGAGTTTCATTCGACAAAGTGGATTTTATCTGCTCCACAAGAACAAGTTCGAGGAGTCCCTCATATGAAAGAGGTAGGTCAGATAATTCAATGCACTTTGTCAGATAACCCGTGAGACGTGAAGAGAACTGTGGAAATGTTTCCGTGCTCTCTTTTCGGCTGTTTCTGAACAACTGCAGAAACTTTCGGGCAGTCATCTCAAACTGCTGTAGTAAGGCCTTTTTCAACATGTCGTAATCATGTTGATTCGGTCCCAGCTTTGTGTACACGTCATAAGCATTGCCTTTCAGTGACGTTGAAAGTTTGAGCGCCCAGCGGGTACTCTCTAACCCATAAAGATTCGCGAGTCTCTCGAATTTTTCTAGGTAGCTGTCAATTTTTTCGTTAGGGCTAGGAAAAGATTCTAAAGAAAACGACATAGCAGTCAATTGGGCAGATTGAGTACTGGAGAGGTCCATTGATTGAGACTGGGGCGAAGACGGCTCTCCGTTAGTCGAAGTAGAGGCGCCCCGACTCTCTAGAGCCTTAAGCGCCAGTTGATGCTGTCTTTCCTTGTCTCTCTCTCTCTCTCTCTCTGCGAGTTTCCATCTCTGCTTCAATTTTCTTCTGTTCCAAAAGACGTTCTTCCGCTTCTTTCTTATCTGCCCTCTCCTGGGCTTCTCTCCTCTCTGTTCTTTCTTTCTCTTCCTTCCTCTCAGCTTCTGCTCTCTGTTGCTCCGCCTTCCTCTCAGCTTCGGCTCTCTGTTGCTCCGCGTCATATATTTCCAATTCCTGGTTAATAAACGCGTTTGCAGCTTCTGCATCTAATCCTGCCTCTTTCGCTTCCAGCCTCAAGATGGACCTCATCTTTATCCTCTCTGCCATTGTTAAAGAATAAGATGAAGTATGCCTAGAGAACTAGTAAGAAGAAACGCGAAAGGGAGGAACTCTGAACCGCTACGAGAAAAAAAAAACCAAGTATAAATTTACCTGTGTTACCTCCTACCTGTACTGTGCAAACTTATCGCTGCTATTATCTGGCAATTAAGGCTCTAAACGCAAGCGACTATGCCACTAAATGGTAAGTTACACTGGAAAAGAATCTACTTTTACTAACAGTAGAGAAAAATTTATATTAAAACAATTTAAAAGGAAAAAAAAAATTTCACCTAAATTTTAAATCTCTGACAACAAACTCCGTCCCTAAAGTCAATTATTGAGATGAGACGTTGTTAACTTAATTTTTAAAAATCAGAACAATCCGTCTTTAGCTAAGCTCAACTCTTTTTGACTTCAAAAACCTTAGTGACTGTAAAACAATCACGCAATCCCAGCAACTTTTATAAAGAAAGAAATATAATTATCTCCGCCAGAGGATAATTAAAATAGCAAATATATTTGTTTATCTGTACTTTCTACTGCTGTGGAGAGAAAACAACCTGTAAATATGCTGTGTGGACAACCCAAATACTTAAAGAACGTTTGTCTAGGGGTGTAATTATTTATTTATTTATTTCCCTAATTCACAAAGACAAATCATTCACACTCTACCTAGTTAGACCCAAACTAAATCAGACTCAAAATATCTTTAACCCGGCTATGCGATTGCCTCAAATGTAGCTCAAGATCCCAGAACCAGCCCACAAATATGTGTGCATCAAATGTATCTCAAAATTATCCCAGACGAGCCCCCAAATATTGTCGTAAATTTATTTTGAGAGAAAAGAGTCGTAGAAATAGTGGTCCGGTTTAGAGTGGAAAATGATGATGGAAAGCTCAGTGATAGAAATGTAGAGATTTAATAGTTACTTCACAGCGTGCTGGAGGAGAGTAAAGACAGACTTATTTACGACAAATCGTGTCTCTCAATCTTCTCTTTCACTCTCCTGGTCAAACAATTATTTGCCAGTTTTCCAGACTCGCATCTGCGCGCTCACCGATTCGGTGTTTTCAAACACACACACGACGTTGATACAAACTATATTAAACGAATAGGGGAAATGTTGGGCTTTGGGTATAACCAACACACAGAACTAAATGAGTTTAGGTGATTTTATTCACTTTAAACATCAATCACTAAAAATATCAGATATTACATAAATTATCATAAGTACACAAATGCAAATAACAAATTTGGGATGGGGTGAAGAAGATTGGTATCGACTAAGCCCTTCCCGCTCATTAGACAAAGACAAACCCAGTCCAGAGATAGATAATATCAGGAACACGGGTACGTTAACCTAACAGTAAAGTTAATTACTCTGAAAGAGGTGTTACCAAGTTAGGTATAAGTGATAGAAAAAAAAAACCTGTTCTTCCCAGCTGTTCTTCCCTTTACTAAGCAAATGGAAAGGAGGTGGTTTTAAACAGAGTTAACAAATTATCAACTATCCCACTTAAAGGAACAATGTAGGGTATACAGAAAAGATATATGTTACCAGGTAAGCAAGTTAACAAAATGGTCACACAAAAGAATTAATTTCCTGTCATTCATACACGCGCTAGCAAAGGCCTTCACTCATCTTGCTCTCACTTACCGATTGTGAAAAAATCTTGCACTCCATAGAATAACACAACAGCAGTTACACCTCAACTAAATGTATGAGTGTTTGTTCAAGTTCTAGCCCCAGATTATCGGGTAGGCGGTCAGCACATAAAAGGATCCCGTAATCGCTGGAAAATGAATCTGTAGTTGTGTCTCTTTTCTTAATAACAGTTTCTATGGGAGGGTACGGTCTCTGATACCGGGGTGAGGATGGTGTGGTCTATTTGACTATGCCGCTGATAATAAAATTCTTACGCGTGCTGGTACACTTTATCCGTGAGGTATGGTTTAAGTCCAGTGAGAAAACTAGTCACATCACTGTTCAGGAAATTATGAATTATCTGTCTGTGTCAGTAAACTAACAAAGCTCGGGCCAGTGTTCTTCTTCCCGTTACGACTTAAGTTGTTTGATGGTGCGTTAAATTTGTCTTTGGGTGTGCTTTCTTTGCTATAAGTTAGATAGCGGAATTCCAAACATAGAATCGCCTCAAAGATTAAAAATTTACACAGTCTCAACAAGTTCTGCGTCAGGGGAACTCTACACACTGTTTATGCTTTGCTTTGCTTAGATTGATTTCTTTATTGCTTTCTTAATGCTGGGATCGCACAGGTTACGATCACTCGCTTTGCACAGAATTAGAAATCACTGCAAATATATATAAAATCCAGGGGAAAATCTATAACCAGATTTCAATAAAGCTAGTGCTTCTGTAAAAGTCTGGCCAGCGAGTGATAACGTGTCTAGTTCTTCATGGTCTATTTAGCTAAAATGGAATGTAAGTTGAGTGGGACATGATAAACTTGACAACTTATTTGATCTCACGAACTTTTGGGGATCTGACCGCCAAATCAAGAGAAGAAACCACACCCTGGTCTTCGTATCCGCTCGCTGCTGCCCGTTTCGCTTTCCCCCGTTCGCTCGGTTCCTCGATTGACACCGAGACGCGAAATTAGCGGCAAGCAACTGCGTCTCGTATCAGGGAAAACTACTGTCTTTGATAGCGCCGATAGTCTCCCCTAAGATCCCTCGGTCTGTCTCTTTGATCTCGTCGCTGTATCCTACATGAGTCCCGGTGGAATGCGTTCTGGCAAACGAAAAGTTACAACCAATGTTCAGGGGTTCTAATGTTATGAAAAGCTAAAGGTCCCTTTAAATCATCCATCATATCAGGGAAAATTCACTAGTCAAACTAGACGTACGTCACAACACTAACATTATGTCAGAACAGAAAAATGGCTGGCACACACCGAAAAAACCAGATGACAGCATTACAAGACAATACTTGCTCTGGGATACCCATGGTAACAGTAATGGACAGAGACCACTGTTGCGTGATAAATTCTCGCAACATCGTTTTATTTCAGTGTCTGTTTTATAACGCAAGGGCAACAACTGCTTGAAATTTATAGTCACTTTTCTCGGTAAGCATTTGTCTTCTCGCGTTGGTATCGAATGCAGTTAACTTTTGAGCTGTGGTCATTTTTGCGCTGGACTGCGCATGACTTGTCTTGTTGTTTGGTCGATCGGTTTCCGCCCACCACTAGTGGGAGTGAGCGATTTGGAATGGCGAAAGAGATGCCTCGTTGAAGAGGGGATCTCCGCTTTTTTTTGTTCTGTCAGGGATGTGTAGTCCTCTTATGGATATTTCGTTTAGTCGAGATAATACCTCTAGTGTTTTCCCACATGTCGGGAGGCGTGATATTTCTGTGTATTTCATGAAAGCAAGGTAAATTGACTTTTTCATTAACTCTATCGATTTTGGGTCGTGAGCGATTTCGATTCATAGCCTGTCTCCGAAAGTCGTCGTCACGAGATGTTCTTTCCCAGCTCACATGTCGCTGCATTGTACTGCATCGGTTGATGCAGGTTCCAAGGACCATTACTTGCTACTTTGTTAAATGAACTAGGTTTAGAAAACCTTTATTATCTAGAGGATATTCTTGAGGACATTATTTATACTTCGGCAGACGTGTCTGTCTTGCTGAAGTCAAACTAAGGAGAGTGAACTGATCTCATACATCTGGTTATCTCCTGGCTGTTATAGAAAAGGATGGAGTTTTCCACCTGACTACATTTACAGCACTTTGAAATATAACATGCATCTGACTCATCATTGTAATGCTGTCTACCGTTTATTGCTGTATTGAATGTTGCTGTGATAATGACTGTTTGATGTGCCTACACATTTGCGTAACCATTTTGTCACTGTGGCGTCCACAATAAATAATGAAGAAAAACGTCAACGGCTGTTTCAAGACTCATTGACTTTATACGTCGTGAGTTTACTGACGTCCTATGTGGATTGCCCTGTTATTGTTGCATGAACATTGTTTTGACTGAACACATCTACACACTACACAAAACCAGACATGCGGATGCCATCCATCATCATATGGCATCACGCATCATTTGGTGGCCATAAGCTGGTTTGATTCTGGTACTAGCAAACACGGGGTCCCTTACCCACTTCATTTTCAACAAGAATTCATCAGCATCCTTCAAGAAATTAACATTCTTCAATACAGTCAACATCTTCAAAATTTTCAAAGTACTCGGCGTTGCCCGGTAAAAGTCAAAATTTCAACTTTTTGACGGAAACAAGAATTTGACAGTACCCGGCGTTGTTACATGTTGCCGGATAACTCGGACTGCTGTTATCTTTTACGCAAGTCAAGCAAGTTGCTGCTGTCAAGGTTCCAGTGCTGTCGTTTTTGAGAAGGTCAAGTGCCGGTTGAAACGGGTTGTTTTCTGAAGAAGGCCAAGTACCCATTTCCATCAACTTACTTTTGGATTAGAAGGTCAAGTGCCGAAACAACTCAACACACAGTATTTCAGAAGCTCTTGTACCATCGTGTTAGCAGTGGAAGCAGTTCAGATGTGCCATCATCGTTGGAGCTTCGCTCTTTAGGACGTTGATTGACATCCGTTTTTCTGCTGTTCTACGATTGGAAGCCTTTAAGTTAAGTGGCCTGTTTGTATGTAAACTGTGCCCTTATACTTCTGCTGAGTCTTCTGTGTATCATCTCATTCTATATGTTATATGTCTATATGTTATTTGTATATTTATATGTTTATATTTCAGCGGGTTCTCGGTTGGGTGGTGTCTCCGTTAGATTATGCCACGTCATAGAGGTCGTCTATTGTGAGCGTTTTCTGTAGGGTTTGCAAATTTCCGATACTGGAATTTGCTAAGCGACTTCTGTTGCTATTTATGTTAGCTGTGATGACATGTTTTAATATTGTTTTCGTTATTATTTCACATTCTTTAGTTTTGTTGTGATTTGTTTGTATTTGTTAGCCTACTCTTGTCTATAATTTAGTTTCATACAACATTTTTGTTTATACACTGTGGTGTCATGTATTTTGTTTAATTCTATCGCAGATATCGTCACATTTTTTGTGATATTTCATTAATTTCTGCTTTATTTTTAGTTGATTTCTGCGAAAGTTTTTGTATTGTTGCTGATCTTTGTTATTGTTTACATTGTTATTGTTTACATTGTTTGTATTGTTTACATTTTCAATGTTTACATTCTGCATGTGTTTACATAGTCATTGTTTACAGTTATAGTAATTAGTTAATGGGCTATGCTAATGCACTGTTACTACTATACTGATGATAAATGAATGATGAATAGTGTCGTGCACTATTGAATGAGAAGTGCACTTATGATCAAGATTTGAGTGCTGATATTTCATATACAAGTTCTTTGATTGGAGACTTGTTTCCCACAGAGACTGGGATAATATAATGTGATGTGAATATACAAGTGCTTAATTAAGACTTGTTACACTTAGGTTTGAAATAAATTAGTTAATTATTTCAGGTTTTGGACTCATATGTTAGACAACATGTCTACATTTGAGCACTTTATTGAGCAGGGTAAATTGCTTGGGAAGACTGGTGATAAGTTAGAAGAATTTGCAACTGCTCGATATGATAAAGCAATGGAAGCTGAACAAAAGAAACTGCATATGGAAGCTGAACAAAAGAAACTGCAGATGCAGGTGGATGAAAAGAGATTCCAAATGGAAATGGAAAAACAAAAAAGGGAATCAGAAGCTGAGGAAAGAAAGCTACAGCTAGGGGCTGNGAATAAAAGACTTGAAAAAGAAGCTGAAAATAAAAGACTTGAAAAAAAGAGACTTGCTGAAAATAAAAGACTTGAAAAAGAAGCTGAAAATGAAAGACTTCAAATGCAGGCTCAAGCTGAAGAAAGGAAGTTACAAAGAGAGTCTGATGAGAGGAAAGCAAAAATGGAACATGAAGAAAAACTCTTAGCTTTAGAGTTGGAGAAATTGAAATTGACGAGCATGAGTAATGGTAATGATTCAAACAAGGGTTCATCTTCTGGGAAGGCTAATAATGATACTTTTAAGATTAAGTTACCAACATTTAGTCCTTCCAGTGATGACATAATGTTCTATCTGGACAGATTTGAACAAGCATGTACAGCTCATAACATAGACAAAGCAAAATATGTTTATCAGTTATCAGGGATACTGACAGGTAAAGCTCTAAGTATATTAAATATGGTGGATGAACCTGACAAGAGCAATTATGAGGTTGTCAGGGCCGCTTTGTTAAAGAAATATCAGCTTAACGAAGACGGCTATCGTCTACAATTTAAAAACATGTTACCTGAAAATGGAGTTGAATTCTCCGAGTTTATTGCAAGAATACGCATTACTTTCTCACGATGGGTTGAACTATCTAAGACGGAAAAAACTTATGAAGGACTTATGGACTTAATACTTAGAGACAAAGTCATGTCGTCTGTCAATGAGTCTTTCCTTGCTTTCCTTCATGAACGTAAACCTAAAACAATAAAAGAAATGGAAGATTTCTGTTGCCAATACGTAACTGCGCACCCACACATAACCATGGGTAACTCTAAGGTGAAAGAAGGTTTACCAGTTGCTTCGGCAGCTCCGTATGGTCAAAACTTTGCTCGTAGATCCCAACAAAATTTTGATAGAAAGGGCAGCGGTAATTTCTGTCAAAATCATGGAAACCAATTTCATGGTGATTCTTCTTCGAAGAATTGGAGACAACCTGATAGTGGTCGTTACTATCACCCTAATAATTATAAGCATTTCAAAAGAGGATATGGTAATAGAGGTTATTCCTGCCGAAGACCTCAGAACCAAACAAATAGATGTTCGCATCAATGTGAACATGATAGTAATCGTGGAAACTGGAATTCGAACCAGTATAACAATTACAATAGAGACAATAATAACTGCAGAGATAATAATAACTCTGATAACTTCAGAGGTAATAATAGTCGGGGTAGATCTCAACACAAAAAAAAGAGATATCAGCAGGCTAATGCTGTACAACAGGAAACTGAGGGAGCCTGTAATCATGTTGTTGATAGTAAAAACTTTGACGCTGTCACTAGTTCTGCTTTTGACTTTGAGAGAGCAAACAAATGCCCCCAATGCAGTACTTTATTCGAACCGGGTACCATAACTACTTTGAGTTGTGGTCACCCACTTCCCGCTCTTCCTGCTGCTGTTGCGCATGACGGGAGGGGTTCTTTAATTCTACATAAGGGTCTTGTTAATGATACTCCGGTCTCACTACTTTTCGATTCCGGATGCACCACTATTGGTGTTAGACAATCGCTTGTAGATCCATCTTGTGCTACAGGAAGGGTTATTAAATGTGTCACATTTGGCGGCACTCTAGAAAAATATCCTACTGCTGTAATTCGCATTGCCACTCCTTTCTTTACTGGAGATGTGCATGCTTGTCTCTTACCTAATCCTATTGCGGACCTTATTATTGGTCGTATTCACGGAGTTAGGGAGTGTACCCCACAGCAGATTGCTGCTTGAGAAGATAATAACATGCAAGCTACAAATGCAGTAGTTACAAGAGCACAAGCTCTACAAACACCCGAAACTTCACTGAATAGTGATAATGAAGTTGATAGCCAAGATAGTCACTTAGTAATTACTCGTGACTCTTTCATAAAATTGCAAGAAGAAGATCCTTCTTTAAAAAAATTCTTCGTTCTTGCGAAGAAAGGTGATCCGAATCAGGATACAAATAGAAAATCTTGGATTGCAATGAGAAACGGCGTACTTGTACGTATGGTACAAGATTCGACTACGTCGGCACATTCGCAAATTCTTGTTCCCAAGAGCATGAGAGTCCAAATATTACAACATGCTCATGACTCGCAATGTGCTGGACATATGGGTTTTGCCCGTACGAAGTCGAGAGTCCTTGCGGCTTTCTTTTGGCCTTTTGTCAATAAGGACATTCGTATTTACTGCCGATCATGCAAGGTATGTCAGGAGGTCAAATCTAGAGGACCACGACATGCTGCGCCTATCCAGGCTGCTGACATTCCTATTCGGCCGTTTCAGAAAATGGCCATAGATATTATTGGCCCTTTTAAGGTCAAGTCGGCCAGAGGACATCAGTTTATCCTTACATGTGTCGATATGTGCACACGTTGGCCAGAGGCTATTCCTCTTAAGAGCATATCTACTACAGATATCGCAGATGCTCTTTGGTTGATATTTTCTCGCTTGGGGTTCCCCAGAGAAATATTGTCAGACCATGGCACTCAACTCATATCTGACACTATGTCACAGGTAATGTCTACCTTACATATTGAACGATCTCTCAGTAGTATCTACCATCCTATGTCTAATGGGTTAGTTGAGCGTCTGAATAGAACGCTCAAGACTTTGCTTGGTAAGATAACTGAAGATCATCCTCAAGATTGGGACAGGGTTTTACCCGCGGCTCTCTTTGCCTATAGAGAAGTCCCTAATGAACACACAGGATTTTCTCCCTTCGAACTTGTCTTTGGCGCGCGTCCACGCGGCCCTATGTCTTTATTACACGATCTCATCACTGCCGATGATATTAGCGATGAAACTCAATCCTCATATGAGTATGTCATTGCTCTTAGACAAAAGATCATTGAGGCATGTAAGCTAGCAACTGCTTCATCAGAAATTGCTAAAGAGAAGGCAAGGCAGTTTGCTAACAAGAATAGATGTCTACGACAACTTTGTCCAGGTGACAAAGCATTCGTCCTACTCCCCAGTAGGGAAAATAGACTTCTTATTGCATGGAAAGGTCCGTATGCAATAGTCTCTCGGATTTCCGATGTTGACTATGTGGTCGATATTGATGGAAAGCATAAAACTTTCCACATAAACATGCTTTCGGAATTTCACGAACGTCCGGACTATTTGCTGCCTATTTTCCAGGCAACGGATGATGCTCCTGCACCTCACGGTCATTATTCATCCCTGTCTGTCATTCAGGATGAGGAAGCTACCTTCTCTGATGTCAACCTTCCCCTTCCAGTGGTTCCATTACATTCCACGGAATCTTGGAAAAACGTTTCTGTTTCTCCTAATCTTTCTGGTGACGAACATCGACAAGTCTCGTCGATGTTACAAACATTTCAGGATGTTCTCACTGACATTCCTGGACACACAGATGTCATAGAACATGACATAATTCTTACCGACAATAATCCAATTAGGGTTAGGCCGTATCCTATTCCTATACACTTTCAGTCGCAAGTGGAAAAGGAATTGGATGAAATGATTCAATTAAATATAATTGAACCATCGACTTCACCATATTCTTCTTCCATGGTTATTGTCCGGAAGAAGGATAAGAACATACGAATTTGCGTTGATTATCGCAAATTGAATCAGGTCACAAAGTTCGACGCTGAACCGATGCCTTTGTTAGAAGATCTACTGATTAGACTTTCTAATTCTAGATTCTTCACTAAACTTGACTTGTCTAAAGGTTATTGGCAAGTGCCTTTAGCAGAGCATGCCAAACCTCTTACTGCTTTTTCTACACCTAGGGGTCTATTTCAATGGAATGTTATGCCTTTTGGTCTCATGAACGCCCCTGCCACTTTCGTTCGCATGATGCGTCGAATTCTGTCACATCGTTCGGATGTCATCGCATACTTAGATGACATCTGTCTCTTCAGTGATACCTGGGAAGATCACTATTTAGGGTTATATGACTTACTGTCCACTCTACGTGAGAATAATTTGACAGCAAAACCTTCTAAAGCTTTTGTTGGTTTTGGTGAAATCTCTTTCCTGGGTCATCGTGTTGGTCATGGTCTCTTGAAGACAGAAGACCACAATACTTCCAAAATACTGAACACTCTGTTCCTAAAACGAAGAAACAAGTTAGGAGTCTCTTAGGTTTAATTCAATTTTATGGGAGATTTATTCCAAATTTATCTTCGATCATGGCACCTCTATCAACAATGTTGAAGAAAGGTTCGCCTAATCTGGTCCGTTGGTCTGAAGAATGCCAATCTTCACTAGACCAAATCAAGAATATATTTTCTTCTCCTCCCATCTTAAGATTACCTACTCTTGATAGGACTTTTGTTCTTCGGAGTGATGCTTCATCCACTGGGATTGGAGCAGCACTGATGCAAGAATATGCAAATACTCTGCATCCTGTTATGTACATTTCTAGAAAACTAAATGCGGCAGAGAGGAACTACTCGGTTTTAGACCGTGAGTTGTTAGCGATGGTTTGGTCAATTCTAAAGCTACAAAGATTCCTCCTGGGCGCACATTTCATTCTAGAGACTGATCAGAAAGCTCTTACAGCTATTCAGACTAAGAATTTGAAGAGTTCGAGATCCACTCGATATGCTATAGCTCTTCAACCTTTTCACTTCACGGTACGAGCTATCCGTGGTGCGGATAATGTGATGGCTGACATTTTGTCTAGATGCCCACATGACTCCAACTAATACTTCTGTCCTATATTTCTATATATTACAGAGTCATAACACACCTATATTTCTACAATAGATTAGCACATCTGTACTTACTCTATATGTACACACTATCGTGCTTTGTTGTCATCTTCTTCTGTTCGTTTTTGATGTAGGTGTCTTCTCTGATTTAGGATGTTGCTGTGTATGTGGTAGTGGAACAGTTCACAGGGTTATCACACAGGCAACATGACGTGTAGAGTCATAGAAAGGGTAACTTCGTTGTATAAGTTTCTTTCATTTATTGCACGCCACAAAACAGTCATGATACTTATGACATCAACATGGTTAACGAGTTCAGCAAGATGATATGGCACATTGAAAACAATTTCTGTAGTCAGCAATGATAGCTGTTGTATATATGCGTCATAAGACATCACAGTTCAATAGATTCAGAAATTCATCAATCATCGAGTGCTAGTTCGTGAAGCTGTATAAATAATAATAATTTCTATAACTTCTGCAACAGTGTCAGCTACAGATCTTCAATGTTCATAAACAATAATAAATGCTCCCATTCTGATGCTAGCAGATCAGTTGTATACAATAAGTCCGTTCACTGTCTGCACGTGAATAGCATACATGGGCTACAGGTCAGCTCGACCTTTATAATGTTCCTAAGTCTAACCATCTGACTTGGACGTGATCTCTGATATAACGAATCCTGGAACACAGACAACAGTCTTGTTGGTCTAGAGCGACCCATATATATTTAACTAGTTCAGGTATACAGATACCGGTGACTTAATCCTAGTCAAAGTACCTCTCCATTTTGCATCACACAGGCGAGCAAATAGGCGACAAAATGACGAACCTCTAGACGATAGCATAAAGTTCGATACAAGAGGAAATTACCTTATTTCGGAAAATCAACCATGAACATATGCCTCCAGGCAGGCTGCATAATACTGGGAAATAGTCTAGTTAGCTAACTAACTCACTAAGACACTGTATTTCCCTCAGAGAATCACAAGACGCAGTTGCGTCTGCTCGCTTCTTAAACCATTTCTAAACTGCCCAACTGGGCGGAACACACAGAACGAACTCCCGGTTTTTGACATGCGCAGAACGACAATCTCTGAGTTGCCGTTCACAATAAGACGATTCGAAGAACATTCGAGATAAAAGTCTTACACAGTCGCGCCTTTTATGGTCATGAAAAGAAGCGTTAAGAAAGGTTTCAGACATCTACCATAGTTGACTGATACTACCAAATAAGGAGATGTGGTCACGCTTCGTTCAAGAAATTATAGACCGAACGTGTCTCTATACAAGAGAAGGCAACTCCTAAAAATTGTAGTTTCGATAACTCGGATTATGTCCCTTTGACCATAGAAAACATAATACACACTTCAGTCAAAAAAAATGATCATACATATGAAAAATGTTTATACAAACGAAAAATAATAATGAGGACTGAGTAGATCATATCTCAGATCCTTAGTGAAAAAATTTATCTAAGTATACGCTGATATATTCCAGGAAGGTGCCACCAACACACGCCACAATGATGGCAACAACATAATGACAATCAATTATCCCTCATAAATATATGAAATTAAATAGAGCTGTCGACTGTGTTCATCATGTTGCAAAAGCGGTAATGGTAGATGGAGAGATTGGGCTGATCTTCTATGTTTCTAACGATGGTGGAACCGCCATCGCATATGTCAATAAACCTGATAAAGTCTGGGTAACTTATAGTCCTCGCCTATCATTGGGTAGAACCATTAGCCAAGCATATATGCCCACATTGCGTCGTCCTCTGATAAGAAAAGACCATAATACCTTTAATACATGGTGTGAGGTATATAAATTTTATACGTTTAACGTTTGATTGTCATTTATGTTGTTGCCATCAATGAGTGGCGAGTCTTTAGGTGGCACCTTCCTTTTGAATATATGGGAGCATTTTACTTTAGATAAATTTTTTCTCTAAGGATCTGAGATATGATCTCAGTGTCGTTCCATGCGTTTAGCTAATTTGTTTGGTATATAACCTTTTCGTCCCTAATACGTGCGTTAGGAGCCTAGATTTTTCCGGCTCCAGGACTTTAAAAAAAAAAAAATTAAATGTCCCATTTTATATTTTTTTTCCAGGGAGGGTGCGGTAATGTTACGCACGGATCATTATTATTTTTCGTTTGTATAAACATTTTTCATATGTATGATCATTTTTTTGACTGAAGTGTGTATTATGTTTTCTATGGTCAAAGGGACATAATCCGAGTTATCGAAACTACAATTTGTTAGGAGTTGCCTTCTCTTGTATAGAGACACGTTCGGTCTATAATTTCTTGAACGAAGCGTGACCACATCTCCTTATTTGGTAGTATCAGTCAACTATGGTAGATGTCTGAAACCTTTCTTAACGCCTCTTTTCATGACCATAAAAGGCGCGACTGTGTAAGACTTTTATCTCGAATGTTCTTCGAATCGTCTTATTGTGAACGGCAACTCAGAGATTGTCGTTCTGCGCATGTCAAAAACCGGGAGTTCGTTCTGTGTGTTCCGCCCAGTTGGGGCAGTTTAGAAATGGTTTAAGAAGCGAGCAGACGCAACTGCGTCTTGTGATTCTCTGAGGGAAATACAGTGTCTTAGTGAGTTAGTTAGCTAACTAGACTATTTCCCAGTATTATGCAGCATGCCTGGAGGCATATGTTCATGGTTGATTTTCCGAAATAAGGTAATTCCTCTTGTATCGAACTTTATGCTATCGTATAGAGGTTCGTCATTTTGTCGCCTATTTGCTCGCCTGTGTGATGCAAAATGGAGAGGTACTTTGACTAGGATTAAGTCACCGGTATCTGTATACCTGAACTAGTTAAATATATATGGGTCGCTCTAGACCAACAAGACTATTGTCTGTGTTCCAGGATTCGTTATATCAGAGATCACGTCCAAGTCAGATGGTTAGACTTAGGAACATTATAAAGGTCGAGCTGACCTGTAGCCCATGTATGCTATTCACGTGCAGACAGTGAACGGACTTATTGTATACAACTGATCTGCTAGCATCAGAATGGGAGCATTTATTATTGTTTATGAACATTGAAGATCTGTAGCTGACACTGTTGCAGAAGTTATAGAAATTATTATTATTTATACAGCTTCACGAACTAGCACTCGATGATTGATGAATTTCTGAATCTATTGAACTGTGATGTCTTATGACGCATATATACAAAAGCTATCATTGCTGACTACAGAAATTGTTTTCAATGTGCCATATCATCTTGCTGAACTCGTTAACCATGTTGATGTCATAAGTATCATGACTGTTTTGTGGCGTGCAAAAAATGAAAGAAACTTATACAACGAAGTTACCCTTTCTATGACTCTACACGTCATGTTGCCTGTGTGATAACCCTGTGAACTGTTCCACTACCACATACACAGCAACATCCTAAATCAGAGAAGACACCTACATCTTACACTTTAACACCAGGTGTCGATAAGGGTGGCAAGTTACCACGTCAGCACAAATCCACCCTTATCAATAAGTACATAGTAAAGTTAAACTACATGACGATCCAGGACATATGCTCTGGTATTCCGAGGGTAAGTACACAATCTAGAACTCGTAAGGTAAGTCCTCAGCTCAACAATGACATTCTGAGAAAGTACAAGCAATATAATGCTAATTAATAACTAATATGCTTCATAAGGTACAATACATTATTAATAATTGTGGCTGTTTAGTAAACTAACGGCCCTTATATTAACTACACAGTCCTCCTCTATCATCTTAAAAAACGAACAGAAGAAGATGACAACAAAGCACGATAGTGTGTACATATAAAGTAAGTACAGATGTGCTAATCTATTGTAGAAATATAGGTGTGTTATGACTCTGTAATATATAGAAATATAGGACAGAAGTATTAGTTGGAGTCATGTGGGCATCTAGACAAAATGTCAGCCATCACATTATCCGCACCACGGATAGCACGTACCGTGAAGTGAAAAGGTTGAAGAGCTATAGCATATCGAGTGGATCTCGAACTCTTCAAATTCTTAGTCTGAATAGCTGTAAGAGCTTTCTGATCAGTCTCTAGAATGAAATGTGCGCCCAGGAGGAATCTTTGTTAGCTTTAGAATTGACCAAACCATCGCTAACAACTCACGGTCTAAAACCGAGTAGTTCCTCTCTGCCGCATTTAGTTTTTCTAGAAATGTACATAACAGGATGCAGAGTATTTGCATATTCCTTGCATCAGTGCTGCTCCAATCCCAGTGGATGAAAGCATCACTCCGAAGAACAAAAGTCCTATCAAGAGTAGGTAATCTTAAGATGGAGGAGAAGAAAATATATTCTTGATTTGGGTCTAGTGAAGATTGGCATTCTTCAGGACCAACGGACCCCAGATTAGGCGAACCTTTCCTTCAACAATGTTGAGAGAGGTGCCATGATCGAAAGATAAATTTGGAATAAATCTCCCATAAAATTGAATTAAACCTAAGTAGACTCCTAACTTGTTTTTCTTCGTTTTAGGAAACAGAAATGTTCAGTATTTTGGAAGTATTGTGGTCTTCTGTCTTCAAGAGACCATGACCAACACGATGACCCAGGAAAGAGATTTCACCAAAACCAACAAAAGCTTTAGAGGTTTTTGCTGTCAAATTATTCTCACGTAGAGTGGACAGTAAGTCATATAAAACCCTAAATAGTGGATCTTCCAAGGTATCACTGAAGAGACAGATGTCATCTAAGTAATGCGATGACATCCGAACGATGTGACAGAATTCGACGCATCATGCGAACGAAAGTGGCAGGGGCGTTTCATGAGAACCAAAAGGCATAACATTCCATTGAAATAGACCCCTAGGTGTAGAAAAAGCAGTAAGAGGTTTGGCATGCTCTGCTAAAGGCACTTGCCAATAACCTTTAGACAAGTCAAGTTTAGTGAAGAATCTAGAATTAGAAAGTCAAATCAGTAGATCTTCTAACAAAGGCATCGGTTCAGCGTCGAACTTTGTGACCTGATTCAATTTGCGATAATCAACGCAAATTCGTATGTTCTTATCCTTCTTCCGGACAATAACCATGGAAGAAGAATATGGTGAAGACGATGGTTCAATTATATTTAATTGAATCATTTCATCCAATTCCTTTTCCACTTGCGACTGAAAGTGTATAGGAATAGGATACGGCCTAACCCTAATTGGATTATAGTCGGTAAGAATTATGTCATGTTCTATGACATCTGTGTGTCCAGGAATGTCAGTGAGAACATCCTGAAATGTTTGTAACATCGACGAGACTTGTCGATGTTCGTCACCAGAAAGATTAGGAGAAACAGAAACGTTTTTCCAAGATTCCGTGGAATGTAATGGAACCACTGGAAGGGGAAGGTTGACAACAGAGAAGGTAGCTTCCTCATCCTGAATGACAGACAGGGATGAATAATGACCGTGAGGTGCAGGAGCATCATCCGTTGCCTGGAAAATAGGCATCAAATAGTCCGGACGTTCGTGAAATTCCGAAAGCATGTTTATGTGGAAAGTTTTATGCTTTCCATCAATATCGACCACATAGTCAACATCGGAAATCCGAGAGACTATTGCATACGGACCTTTCCATGCAATAAGAAGTCTATTTTCCCTACTGGGGAGTAGGACGAATGCTTTGTCACCTGGACAAAGTTGTCGTAGACATCTATTCTTGTTAGCAAACTGCCTTGCCTTCTCTTTAGCAATTTCTGATGAAGCAGTTGCTAGCTTACATGCCTCACTGATCTTTTGTCTAAGAGCAATGACATACTCATATGAGGATTGAGTTTCATCGCTAATATCATCGGCAGTGATGAGATCGTGTAATAAAGACATAGGGCCGCGTGGACGCGCGCCAAAGACAAGTTCGAAGGGAGAAAATCCTGTGTGTTCATTAGGGACTTCTCTATAGGCAAAGAGAGCCGCGGGTAAAACCCTGTCCCAATCTTGAGGATGATCTTCAGTTATCTTACCAAGCAAAGTCTTGAGCGTTCTATTCAGACGCTCAACTAACCCATTAGACATAGGATGGTAGATACTACAGAGAGATCGTTCAATATGTAAGGTAGACATTACCTGTGACATAGTGTCAGATATGAGTTGAGTGCCATGGTCTGACAATATTTCTCTGGGGAACCCCAAGCGAGAAAATATCAACCAAAGAGCATCTGCGATATCTGTAGTAGATATGCTCTTAAGAGGAATAGCCCTGGCCAACGTGTGCACATATCGACACATGTAAGGATAAACTGATGTCCTCTGGCCGACTTGACCTTAAAAGGGCCAATAATATCTATGGCCATTTTCTGAAACGGCCGAATAGGAATGTCAGCAGCCTGGATAGGCGCAGCATGTCGTGGTCCTCTAGATTTGACCTCCTGACATACCATGCATGATCGGCAGTAAATACGAATGTCCTTATTGACAAAAGGCCAAAAGAAAGCCGCAAGGACTCTCGACTTCGTACGGGCAAAACCCATATGTCCAGCACAGTGCGAGTCATGAGCATGTTGTAATATTTGGACTCTCATGCTCTTGGGAACAAGAATTTGCGAATGTGCCGACGTAGTCGAATCTTGTACCATACGTACAAGTACGCCGTTTCTCATTGCAATCCAAGATTTTCTATTTGTATCCTGATTCGGATCACCTTTCTTCGCAAGAACGAGGAATTTTTTTAAAGAAGGATCTTCTTCTTGCAATTTTATGAAAGAGTCACGAGTAATTACTAAGTGACTATCTTGGCTATCAACTTCATTATCACTATTCAGTGAAGTTTCGGGTGTTTGTAGAGCTTGTGCTCTTGTAACTACTGCATTTGTAGCTTGCATGTTATTATCTTCCCAAGCAGCAATCTGATGTGGGGTACACTCCCTAACTCCGTGAATACGACCAATAATAAGGTCCGCAATAGGATTAGGTAAGAGACAAGCATGCACATCTCCAGTAAAGAAAGGAGTGGCAATGCGAATTACAGCAGTAGGATATTTTTCTGGAGTGCCGCCAAATGTGACACATTTAATAACCCTTCCTGTAGCACAAGATGGATCTACAAGCGATTGTCTAACACCAATAGTGGTGCATCCGGAATCGAAAAGTAGTGAGACCGGAGTATCATTAACAAGACCCTTATGTAGAATTAAAGAACCCCTCCCGTCATGCGCAACAGCAGCAGGAAGAGCGGGAAGTGGGTGACCACAACTCAAAGTAGTTATGGTACCCGGTTCGAATAAAGTACTGCATTGGGGGCATTTGTTTGCTCTCTCAAAGTCAAAAGCAGAACTAGTGACAGCGTCAAAGTTTTTACTATCAACAACATGATTACAGGCTCCCTCAGTTTCCTGTTGTACAGCATTAGCCTGCTGATATCTCTTTTTTTTGTGTTGAGATCTACCCCGACTATTATTACCTCTGAAGTTATCAGAGTTATTATTATCTCTGCAGTTATTATTGTCTCTATTGTAATTGTTATACTGGTTCGAATTCCAGTTTCCACGATTACTATCATGTTCACATTGATGCGAACATCTATTTGTTTGGTTCTGAGGTCTTCGGCAGGAATAACCTCTATTACCATATCCTCTTTTGAAATGCTTATAATTATTAGGGTGATAGTAACGACCACTATCAGGTTGTCTCCAATTCTTCGAAGAAGAATCACCATGAAATTGGTTTCCATGATTTTGACAGAAATTACCGCTGCCCTTTCTATCAAAATTTTGTTGGGATCTACGAGCAAAGTTTTGACCATACGGAGCTGCCGAAGCAACTGGTAAACCTTCTTTCACCTTAGAGTTACCCATGGTTATGTGTGGGTGCGCAGTTACGTATTGGCAACAGAAATCTTCCATTTCTTTTATTGTTTTAGGTTTACGTTCATGAAGGAAAGCAAGGAAAGACTCATTGACAGACGACATGACTTTGTCTCTAAGTATTAAGTCCATAAGTCCTTCATAAGTTTTTTCCGTCTTAGATAGTTCAACCCATCGTGAGAAAGTAATGCGTATTCTTGCAATAAACTCGGAGAATTCAACTCCATTTTCAGGTAACATGTTTTTTAAATTGTAGACGATAGCCGTCTTCGTTAAGCTGATATTTCTTTAACAAAGCGGCCCTGACAACCTCATAATTGCTCTTGTCAGGTTCATCCACCATATTTAATATACTTAGAGCTTTACCTGTCAGTATCCCTGATAACTGATAAACATATTTTGCTTTGTCTATGTTATGAGCTGTACATGCTTGTTCAAATCTGTCCAGATAGAACATTATGTCATCACTGGAAGGACTAAATGTTGGTAACTTAATCTTAAAAGTATCATTATTAGCCTTCCCAGAAGATGAACCCTTGTTTGAATCATTACCATTACTCATGCTCGTCAATTTCAATTTCTCCAACTCTAAAGCTAAGAGTTTTTCTTCATGTTCCATTTTTGCTTTCCTCTCATCAGACTCTCTTTGTAACTTCCTTTCTTCAGCTTGAGCCTGCATTTGAAGTCTTTCATTTTCAGCTTCTTTTTCAAGTCTTTTATTTTCAGCTTCTTTTTCAAGTCTTTTATTTTCAGCTTCTTTTTCAAGTCTTTTATTCTCAGCTTCTTTTTCAAGTCTTTTATTCTCAGCCTCTAGCTGTAGCTTTCTTTCCTCAGCTTCTGATTCCCTTTTTTGTTTTTCCATTTCCATTTGGAATCTCTTTTCATCCACCTGCATCTGCAGTTTCTTTTGTTCAGCTTCCATATGCAGTTTTTTTTGTTCAGCTTCCATTGCTTTATCATATCGAGCAGTTGCAAATTCTTCTAACTTATCACCAGTCTTCCCAAGCAATTTACCCTGCTCAATAAAGTGCTCAAATGTAGACATGTTGTCTAACATATGAGTCCAAAACCTGAAATAATTAACTAATTTATTTCAAACCTAAGTGAACAAGTCTTAATTAAGCACTTGTATATTCACATCACATTATATTATCCCAGTCTCTGTGGGAAACAAGTCTCCAATCAAAGAACTTGTATATGAAATATCAGCACTCAAATCTTGATCATAAGTGCACTTCTCATTCAATAGTGCACGACACTATTCATCATTCATTTATCATCAGTGTAGTAGTAACAGTGCATTAGCATAGCCCATTAACTAATTACTATAACTGTAAACAATGACTATGTAAACACATGCAGAATGTAAACATTGAAAATGTAAACAATACAAACAATGTAAACAATAACAATGTAAACAATAACAAAGATCAGCAACAATACAAAAACTTTCGCAGAAATCAACTAAAAAATAAAGCAGAAATTAATGAAATATCACAAAAAATGTGACGATATCTGCGATAGAATTAAACAAAATACATGACACCACAGTGTATAAACAAAAATGTTGTATGAAACTAAATTATAGACAAGAGTAGGCTAACAAATACAAACAAATCACAACAAAACTAAAGAATGTGAAATAATAACGAAAACAATATTAAAACATGTCATCACAGCTAACATAAATAGCAACAGAAGTCGCTTAGCAAATTCCAGTATCGGAAATTTGCAAACCCTACAGAAAACGCTCACAATAGACGACCTCTATGACGTGGCATAATCTAACGGAGACACCACCCAACCGAGAACCCGCTGAAATATAAACATATAAATATACAAATAACATATAGACATATAACATATAGAATGAGATGATACACAGAAGACTCAGCAGAAGTATAAGGGCACAGTTTACATACAAACAGGCCACTTAACTTAAAGGCTTCCAATCGTAGAACAGCAGAAAAACGGATGTCAATCAACGTCCTAAAGAGCGAAGCTCCAACGATGATGGCACATCTGAACTGCTTCCACTGCTAACACGATGGTACAAGAGCTTCTGAAATACTGTGTGTTGAGTTGTTTCGGCACTTGACCTTCTAATCCAAAAGTAAGTTGATGGAAATCGGTACTTGGCCTTCTTCAGAAAACAACCCGTTTCAACCGGCACTTGACCTTCTCAAAAAAAAACGACAGCACTGGAACCTTGACAGCAGCAACTTGCTTGACTTGCGTAAAAGATAACAGCAGTCCGAGTTATCCGGCAACATGTAACAACGCCGGGTACTGTCAAATTCTTGTTTCCGTCAAAAAGTTGAAATTTTGACTTTTACCGGGCAACGCCGAGTACTTTGAAAATTTTGAAGATGTTGACTGTATTGAAGAATGTTAATTTCTTGAAGGATGCTGATGAATTCTTGTTGAAAATGAAGTGGGTAAGGGACCCCGTGTTTGCTAGTACCAGAATCAAACCAGCTTATGGCCACCAAATGATGCGTGATGCCATATGATGATGGATGGCATCCGCATGTCTGGTTTTGTGTAGTGTGTAGATGTGTTCAGTCAAAACAATGTTCATGCAACAATAACAGGGCAATCCACATAGGACGTCAGTAAACTCACGACGTATAAAGTCAATGAGTCTTGAAACAGCCGTTGACGTTTTTCTTCATTATTTATTGTGGACGCCACAGTGACAAAATGGTTACGCAAATGTGTAGGCACATCAAACAGTCATTATCACAGCAACATTCAATACAGCAATAAACGGTAGACAGCATTACAATGATGAGTCAGATGCATGTTATATTTCAAAGTGCTGTAAATGTAGTCAGGTGGAACAACTCCATCCTTTTCTATAACAGCCAGGAGATAACCAGATGTATGAGATCAGTTCACTCTCCTTAGTTTGACTTCAGCAAGACAGACACGTCTGCCGAAGTATAAATAATGTCCTCAAGAATATCCTCTAGATAATAAAGGTTTTCTAAACCTAGTTCATTTAACAAAGTAGCAAGTAATGGTCCTTGGTACATGCATCAACCGATGCAGTACAATGCAGCGACATGTGAGCTGGGAAAGAACATCTCGTGACGACGACTTTCGGAGACAGGCTATGAATCGAAATCGCTCACGACCCAAAATCGATAGAGTTAATGAAAAAGTCAATTTACCTTGCTTTCATGAAATACACAGAAATATCACGCCTCCCGACATGTGGGAAAACACTAGAGGTATTATCTCGACTAAACGAAATATCCATAAGAGGACTACACATCCCTGACAGAACAAAAAAAAAAAGCGGAGATCCCCTCTTCAACGAGGCATCTCTTTCGCCATTCCAAATCGCTCACTCCCACTAGTGGTGGGCGGAAACCGATCGACCAAACAACAAGACAAGTCATGCGCAGTCCAGCGCAAAAATGACCACAGCTCAAAAGTTAACTGCATTCGATACCAACGCGAGAAGACAAATGCTTACCGAGAAAAGTGACTATAGATTTCAAGCAGTTGTTGCCCTTGCGTTATAAAACAGATATTGAAATAAAACGATGTTGCGAGAATTTATCACGCAACAACTGGTCCTCTTCCATTGAAATCTGTTATAGATTTTCCGCAGAGATTATTGTATTGTAATTTGTCATCTGTTTTAGTTCGTGAGATCAAATAAGCTGTCAAGTTTATCATGTCCCACTCAACTTACATTCCATTTTAGCTAAATAGACCATGAAGACTAGACACGTTATCACTCGCTGGCCAGACCTTTACAGAAGCACTAGCTTTATTGAAATCTTGTTATAGATTTTCCCCAAGATTTTTATATATTTTGCATTTCAGTGATTTCTAATTCTGTGCAAAGCGAGTGATCGTAACCTGTGCGATCCCAGCATTAAGAAAGCAATAAAGAAATCAATCTAAGCAAAGCAAAGCATAAACAGTGTGTAGAGTTCCCCTGACGCAGAACTTGTTGAGACTGTGTAAATTTTTAATCTTTGAGGCGATTCTATGTTTGGAATTCCGCTATCTAACTTATAGCAAAGAAAGCACACCCAAAGACAAATTTAACGCACCATCAAACAACTTAAGTCGTAACGGGAAGAAGAACACTGGCCCGAGCTTTGTTAGTTTACTGACACAGACAGATAATTCATAATTTCCTGAACAGTGATGTGACTAGTTTTCTCACTGGACTTAAACCATACCTCACGGATAAAGTGTACCAGCACGCGTAAGAATTTTATTATCAGCGGCATAGTCAAATAGACCACACCATCCTCACCCCGGTATCAGAGACCGTACCCTCCCATAGAAACTGTTATTAAGAAAAGAGACACAACTACAGATTCATTTTCCAGCGATTACGGGATCCTTTTATGTGCTGACCGCCTACCCGATAATCTGGGGCTAGAACTTGAACAAACACTCATACATTTAGTTGAGGTGTAACTGCTGTTGTGTTATTCTATGGAGTGCAAGATTTTTTCACAATCGGTAAGTGAGAGCAAGATGAGTGAAGGCCTTTGCTAGCGCGTGTATGAATGACAGGAAATTAATTCTTTTGTGTGACCATTTTGTTAACTTGCTTACCTGGTAACATATATCTTTTCTGTATACCCTACATTGTTCCTTTAAGTGGGATAGTTGATAATTTGTTAACTCTGTTTAAAACCACCTCCTTTCCATTTGCTTAGTAAAGGGAAGAACAGCTGGGAAGAACAGTTTTTTTTTTTCTATCACTTATACCTAACTTGGTAACACCTCTTTCAGAGTAATTAACTTTACTGTTAGGTTAACGTACCCGTGTTCCTGATATTATCTATCTCTGGACTGGGTTTGTCTTTGTCTAATGAGCGGGAAGGGCTTAGTCGATACCAATCTTCTTCACCCCATCCCAAATTTGTTATTTGCATTTGTGTACTTATGATAATTTATGTAATATCTGATATTTTTAGTGATTGATGTTTAAAGTGAATAAAATCACCTAAACTCATTTAGTTCTGTGTGTTGGTTATACCCAAAGCCCAACATTTCCCCTATTCGTTTAATATAGTTTGTATCAACGTCGTGTGTGTGTTTGAAAACACCGAATCGGTGAGCGCGCAGATGCGAGTCTGGAAAACTGGCAAATAATTGTTTGACCAGGAGAGTGAAAGAGAAGATTGAGAGACACGATTTGTCGTAAATAAGTCTGTCTTTACTCTCCTCCAGCACGCTGTGAAGTAACTATTAAATCTCTACATTTTCTATCACTGAGCTTTCCATCATCATTTTTCCACTCTAAACCGGACCACTATTTCTACGACTCTTTTCTCTCAAAATAAATTTACGACAATATTTGGCCGGCTCGTCTGGGATAATTTTTGAGATACATTTGATGCACACATATTTGTGGGCTGGTTCTGGGATCTTGAGCTACATTTGAGGCAATCGCATAGCCGGGTTAAAGATATTTTGAGTCTGATTTAGTTTGGGTCTAACTAGGTAGAGTGTGAATGATTTGTCTTTGTGAATTAGGGAAATAAATAAATAATTACACCCCTAGACAAACGTTCTTTAAGTATTTGGGTTGTCCACACAGCATATTTACAGGTTGTTTTCTCTCCACAGCAGTAGAAAGTACAGATAAACAAATATATTTGCTATTTTAATTATCCTCTGGCGGAGATAATTATATTTCTTTCTTTATAAAAGTTGCTGGGATTGCGTGATTGTTTTACAGTCACTAAGGTTTTTGAAGTCAAAAAGAGTTGAGCTTAGCTAAAGACGGATTGTTCTGATTTTTAAAAATTAAGTTAACAACGTCTCATCTCAATAATTGACTTTAGGGACGGAGTTTGTTGTCAGAGATTTAAAAATTTAGGGGAAATTTTTTTTTTCCTTTTAAATTGTTTTAATATAAATTTTTCTCTACTGTTAGTAAAAGTAGATTCTTTTCCAGTGTAACTTACCATTTAGTGGCATAGTCGCTTGCGTTTAGAGCCTTAATTGCCAGATAATAGCAGCGATAAGTTTGCACAGTACAGGTAGGAGGTAACACAGGTAAATTTATACTTTTTTTTTTCTCGTAGCGGTTCAGAGTTCCTCCCTTTCGCGTTGCTTCTTACTAGTTCTCTAGGCATACTTCATCTTATTCTTTAACAATGGCAGAGAGGATAAAGATGAGGTCCATCTTGAGGCTGGAAGCGAAAGAGGCAGGATTAGATGCAGAAGCTGCAAACGCGTTTATTAACCAGGAATTGGAAATATATGACGCGGAGCAACAGAGAGCCGAAGCTGAGAGGAAGGCGGAGCAACAGAGAGCAGAAGCTGAGAGGAAGGAAGAGAAAGAAAGAACAGAGAGGAGAGAAGCCCAGGAGAGGGCAGATAAGAAAGAAGCGGAAGAACGTCTTTTGGAACAGAAGAAAATTGAAGCAGAGATGGAAACTCGCAGAGAGAGAGAGAGAGAGAGACAAGGAAAGACAGCATCAACTGGCGCTTAAGGCTCTAGAGAGTCGGGGCGCCTCTACTTCGACTAACGGAGAGCCGTCTTCGCCCCAGTCTCAATCAATGGACCTCTCCAGTACTCAATCTGCCCAATTAACTGCTATGTCGTTTTCTTTAGAATCTTTTCCTAGCCCTAACGAAAAAATTGACAGCTACCTAGAAAAATTCGAGAGACTCGCGAATCTTTATGGGTTAGAGAGTACCCGCTGGGCGCTCAAACTTTCAACGTCACTGAAAGGCAATGCTTATGACGTGTACACAAAGCTGGGACCGAATCAACATGATTACGACATGTTGAAAAAGGCCTTACTACAGCAGTTTGAGATGACTGCCCGAAAGTTTCTGCAGTTGTTCAGAAACAGCCGAAAAGAGAGCACGGAAACATTTCCACAGTTCTCTTCACGTCTCACGGGTTATCTGACAAAGTGCATTGAATTATCTGACCTACCTCTTTCATATGAGGGACTCCTCGAACTTGTTCTTGTGGAGCAGATAAAATCCACTTTGTCGAATGAAACTCGTAGATTTTTGGCTGAACAGGGGGCAGTCAGGCTTGAAGACATACTCAATAAAGCCGAACGCTATAGCAATGCAATGGCCGAACTTCCCAGCACTAAACGTAAACCCACCGATGAGCCATCTCGAAAACAGAATCTAGAGCAGGCATCCTATTCTTCCACTTCCTCTCAACATTATAACCAACGAGATAACAATACCCAGAAACCCCCCCAGGAAAAATCGAAATTCTACAAAACCCGATACCCCCCCCAACAAAATTCTGATCAACCCAACAAGCCTACGTGGCAGCGCGGCCACCAAGGTCAAGGAAAAGGGAAGACCCCTACACCAGGAACGTCTGATCAGGGCAAACAAACCGGTGCAAACCGCATTGGATGTTTGCATACAGCCTCGAAAGGTAGAGTCAATGTCAGTGATTCTCAACCTGAGGGGGACCGACCCTCAACTCGAGGAACTGTAATTTTGAACGGTACCTCTACTACTTGTCTTTTTGACACTGGATTAAGTTTTGATTGTATTGTCGCTAGGCACCTAGTCAAACCCGGTCAGGAGACAGAGGAAACCGTCAAACTTAGTGGAGTTTTCAGGAGTGATGCACCCAGGACGCTTCCTATCGCACTGGTAGAAATACACTCTGACTTTGTCAGAGGAGTTATTAAAGCGGCCATAATGGATGATCCGATCTACCCAGTTATCCTGGGATGTAGATATGTGTTCATTGGGAGACCTAAGGAGCCGATTGTGGCAGCGGTAACCACAAGAGGGCAAGCCAAGAAGGAGAGGGAGCCTGCGCCAAACTTGTTGCCGAATGAACTGAAGGAGGCGCAACAAAAGGACCCTACTCTGGCGCCCTGCTTTAAAAAACTGCCCATGGCTAAGGACCCCAGACACAACGGAGACATCTTTTCTAAGGATGGTGTATTGTATCGTAGAACGGGCAACCCGGACACGGGGAATAACCAGCTCCTAGTACCGACGCAGTACAGAAACCAGATCTTAGAAATGGGGCACTCTCTTCCCTTTAGCGGACACATGGGACAAAACGCCACTATTCAGCGAATAAAAAACCACTATTGGTGGCCAGGAATGAACTCTGACATTGTCAGGTACGTGAAATCCTGCGCCCAGTGCCAACGGGTAGCACCCAAGCACTTGACACCCCCAGTACCTATGGGGCAAATGCCAATAGTAGGGACTCCATTTGAACGGGTTGCTGTCGACATTATTGGTCCTCTGGAAAAGACCAAAAGAAGGAACAGGTTCATCCTGACCTTAGTTGACACTTGCACTATGTGGGCCGAAGCCGTACCGCTACCATGCACTAATTCCAAGCATGTCGCAGAAGCCCTTGTGCAAATTTTTACACGGTTGGGATTCCCTCAACAAGTTTTGACGGACAATGGATCCCAATTCCGTAGCCTGTTAATGGAGGAGATCTTTAAGATCTTGAGGGCCAAACATATCCACACAAGTCCCTACCATCCGGCCGGAAATGGGCTCGTGGAACGTTTTAACGGTACCCTCACCATGATGTTACGTAAGCTGGGTCAGGAGAAACCGGAAGACTGGGACCAATATATATCGGCTGCCTTATTCGCCTACCGAGAGGTACCCCAAGCGTCTACGGGTTTTGCGCCAGCTACACTTTTATTTGGCAGACCTATTAAGGGGCCACTAGAAGCCTTACTTCGGTCCCTGACAGACCAGAAGGCTGACGAGACAGTCGTCTCTGCAAGCAAGTATGTATCTGAGCTTAAGGAAAGGCTAAAGCTAGGATGGGATCTAGCTACTACCAACCTTAAGAAAGCCCGCGCTAAAATTACTAAAAGATACAACAAAGCTGCAAAAGAGAGAGAACTACAACCAGGGGAGAAAGTCCTATTGCTACTTCCAACCGGAAGCAATAAACTTCGCATCGGATGGCAAGGACCGTTTACCGTCCTTAAAAAGATCTCACGTACCAACTACAAGATCTCCATCAAAGGAAAGGAGAAGGTCTTCCACATAAATCTGCTAAAGAAATATTTGGAAAGACCGGTGCCATCCTCCGAGCATCTCCTGGCTGTCGCCATAGCAACGGAAGACGAGGAAGATGATGATGGTTGCATGGAGTATCCACTGCAACCCACAGAATCCTTTAAAGATGTCAAGTTCGGCGACAATCTCTCACCAGAACAACAAACAGAAACTAGGGCTCTACTAAAACAGTACAGTGCAGTTTTAACGGATGTACCTGGTCGAACAAATCTCATTGAATTTGATATGAAATTAACAAACGAGACCCCTGTTCAAACCAGAGTTTACCCCATCCCGTACGCTAAAGCTGATGCACTTCGCGGAGAAATAGACAAGCTGCGTCAGGCAGGAATTATCAGTGAGTCTACATCTCCTTACAGCTCGAGCGTAGTGCTGTTGCAGAAGCCCAATAAGGAAGTTCGGCTGTGCATTGATTACAGGTTGCTAAACGCTGTAACGGAATTCCAGCCCGAACCTCTCCAAACTGTTTCTGAGTTGTTCACCAAGCTCAGCAAAGCAAAGATCTTCTCCAAGATTGACCTCAGCAAAGGTTATTATCAAATACCAGTCAAGGAGGAAATTAAACCTTTGTTAGCTTTCAGCACTAGTGAAGGACATTACACATTTAACGTGATGCCGTTCGGTTTGCATAACGCACCAGGAGTGTTCACCAGGATGATGAGGAAGCTTCTAGAACCTTTGCAAAGTCCCCATATCCAAAATTTCATGGATGACATCTTAATTGCATCGGAAACCTATGAAGAACATATTGCTACGGTTGCTATGCTCCTCAGGAGACTACAGGAAACGGGTCTCACAGCCAGACCTAGCAAATGTCTCATCGGGTTTGAACAGTTAGACTTCCTGGGGCACACTATTTCTCACGGATGCAGTTGGCCTATTAAGAAGAACGTGGAGAAAATAGTGGCAGCAAAAAGACCCCGAACGAAGAAAGACGTACGTTTCCTTCATATCGCTATGTGCATACTATCAGAAGTACATCCAGAACTTCAACGGACTGACGGCACCTCTGACTGACCTCACAAAGAAAGGTTGTCCTGATAAGGTCATATGGGATCAAAAGTGCGAACACGCGTATAGCACTTTGAAAGGACAGTTGTCTGCATACCCCATTTTGAGGTTGCCTGACCTCAAGAAACCTTTTGTACTGAGAGTCGACGCGTCAGGTCAGGGCATCGGGTCAACACTGCTTCAAGCCGATGACAGTGACTTGAACATGCTATTTCCAGTTGCCTATGGCAGTCGGAAATTAAATAAAGCGGAACGGAACTACAGCGTAGTTGAAAGGGAATGTCTTGCTCTGATTGACGGTATCAGACGCCATCATGAGTTTCTTTATGGTACATCTTTCACGGTGCAAACAGACCACGCTCCGTTAGCATTTCTTGGTGCCAATAAAGAATTTAACGCTAGTATCATGCGTTGGGCCTTCTTTTAAGCGTTTTATTCTTTCAAAGTGGAATATATTCCGGGAAGACAGAATGTCGGGGCTGATTTCCTGAGTAGAAACTGGTCTACAGAGGAAGAAGAGCAAACTGAAGATACCACTCATCCTAAAATCACCAATCAGGTCACCTCCATTGTCAAAAAATGAAACACGAAAAATGGTTTCATGTCTAAAAGTGGGGACGATTGTGACGTACGTCTAGTTTGACTAGTGATTTTTCCCTGATATGATGGATGATTTAAAGGGACCTTTAGCTTTTCATAACATTAGAACCCCTGAACATTTGTTGTAACTTTTCGTTTGCCAGAACGCATTCCACCGGGACTCATGTAGGATACTCGAGGACGAGATCAAAGAGACAGACGAGGGGATTTTAGGGGAGACTATCGGCGCTATCAAAGACAGTAGTTTTCCCTGATACGAGAGGCAGTATGCTTGCCGCTAATTTTCGCGTGTCTCGGTGTCAATCGAGGAAAACCGATGGAGCGAACGGGGGAAAGCGAAAACGGGCAGCAGCGAAGCGGATACTAAGACCATGGGTGCGGTTTCTTTACTCTTGATTTGGCGGTCAGAATCCCCAAAAGTTAGTTGAGGGATCAAATAATGTTGTCAACGTTTAATCATTGTCCCACTCATACTTACATTCCATTTTAGCTAAATAGACCCATGAGAGAACTTAAGGACACGTTTATCCACTCGCTGGCCAGACTTTTACAAGAAAGCACTAGCTTTATTGAAAATCTGGGTTATTGATTTTCCCCTGGATTTTTAATATATATTTATGCAGGTGATTTCCTAATTCTTGTGCCAAAGCGAGTGATCGTAAAACCTGTTGCGATCACTGCATTAAGAAAGCAATAAAGAAATCAATCTAAATGCAAAGCAAAGCATAAAACTAGTTGTTGTAGAGTTCCCCTGGACGCAGAAACTTGGTTGAGACTGTGTAAAAATTTTTAATCTTTGAAGGCGATTTCTATGTTTGGAATTTACGCTAATCTAACTTCATTAGCAAAGAAAAGCACACCCAATGACCAAATTTTAAACGCAACCATCAAACAACTTTAATTTCGAAACGGAAAGAAGAACACTGGCCCGAGCATTGTTAGTTTACTGACACAGACATATAAATCATAATATTCCCTGAACAGATACTATACTAGTATTTCACACTGGACATAAACCAAACCACACGGAATAACGTGTACCATCACGCGTCAGTGAAATATTTAATAACATCGGACATACGTCAAATATACCACTACCAACCTCACCCCGGTAACATAGACCAGTCCCACCCATAGAAACAGATAATAAGACAGAGACACAACTACAGATTCATTTATACCAGCGATTACGGGATCATTAATGATGCTACCGCAGGGGGGGG
>JAMPIV010022045.1:0-258457 GCA_024509875.1 Oreohelix idahoensis
TGGGGTAGAGATCACTATTTATTGTAGGATGTGTGGTGAGGTATTACTGGATTTGTGTGAGGGTTGGGGTAAATAATGTATTTTAGTGGGATGGGTGTGTTAGGTATGTGGTGTATGAATTATGGGTTGTATGTGCAGTTTGGGTTAGAATATATGTTGATGGATTTATATGATTTGGGGTGGTGGGTTGTGAAGGTGGATTATGGGGGTGTTGGGGAATGTGGGGGTTTGTGGGGGTAAGGTTGTTGGGTTGGATATAATTGGGTGATTTTGGGGGAGGGTGTGTGGTGGGGGGGGGAGTATGGTTTTTTATTTGTGGGTTAGGTTTATGTGTTTATGATTGGAGAGGTGGGTGTTTGTAGTAGGTGGGGGTTTTTGGTATGGGGTGGTGGAGGGTTTGGGATAATGGGATTGTGTAGGTGGGGGAATTGGGGGATATAAGTGGGATAATGTGGGGGTGTTGGGTGGGGGAGAGGGTGATGAGGTGGTTTGATGTATGTTGTGGTAATGGTTTTGTTATGGTATGGGGTGTGAGTATTGTATGGGGTTGATTTTGCTTGAGTGTGGTAGGTTATATGGTATTGGGTATTTTTGATTGGACTTGGTTGTAATTTTTAGGGGGTATTGGTGGTGGGTTGTGGAAGATGTGTCAGGTAGGTAATGTTTAGGGTGGTATACATCAATTTGCCAGTGAGATTTATGGTATGATGGTTGTGTTAGTGAGTGCGTGGCTGATTGATGTGATTTGGAGCACTCATCTCCATCAAAATAGAGTGACTAGTTTCTTTGGGTATTAAATGTGTTTTCTCAGTGACAGGTTAACCTACAAAGTTATACAAAAGAAGCCTTACATAAGTAGTTTTGTGATATATAAACCGGAAATAAACCTACAAATGTGTGATGTCAGTGGAGCAGCATTTACTCAGACAGGTAACCTACAAAGGCATAAAAGAATACAATACAGAAAATAAACCTTACAAGTGTGATCATTGTGGTGCAGCATTTACTCAGAGCAGTAGTGTACAAAAACATAAAAGAATACATACAGGAGAGAAGCCTTACAAGTGTGATGTTTGTGGAGCTGCATTTATTGACAATGGTCATCTACAAAGTCATAAAAGAATACATACCAGAAATAAACCTTACAAGTGTGATGTTTGTGGAGCAGCATTTACTCAGACAGGTCACCTACAAAGTCATAAGAATACATACAGGAGAGAAGCTTTACAAGTGTGATGTTTGTGGAGCTGCATTTACTCTGAGCAGTAGTCTACAAAATCATAAAAGAATACATACAGGAGAGAAGCCTTACAAGTGTGATGTTTGTGGAGCAGCATTTACTGAGAGTGGTAGTCTACAAAATCATAAAAGAATACATACAGGAGAGAAGCCTTACAAGTGTGATGTTTGTGGTGCAGCATTTACTCTGAGCAGTAGTCTACAAAAGCATAAAAGAATACATACAGGAGAGAAGCCTTACAAGTGTGATGTTTGTGGAGCAGCATTTACCGAGAGTGGTAATCTACAAAATCATAAAAGAATACATACAGGAGAGAAGCCTTACAAGTGTGATGTTTGTGGTGCAGCATTTACTCTGAGCAGTAGTCTACAAAAGCATAAAAGAATACATACAGGAGAGAAGCCTTACAAGTGTGATGTTTGTGGAGCAGCATTTACTGAGAGTGGTAGTCTACAAAATCATAAAAGAATACATACAGGAGAGAAGCCTCACAAGTGTGATGTTTGTGGAGCTGCATTTACTTTTACAGGTAGCTTACAAAATCATAAAAGAATACATACAGGAGAGATGCCTTACAAGTGTGATGTTTGTGGAGCAGCATTTACTCGGACAGGTAGCTTACAAAGTCATAAAAGAATACATACAGGAGAGAAGCCTTACAAGTGTGATGTTTGTGGAGCAGCATTTATTGGGAGTGGTAATCTACAAAAGCATAAAAGAATACATACAGGAGAGAAGCCTTACAAGTGTGATGTTTGTGGAGCAGCATTTATTGGGAGTGGTAATCTACAAAAGCATAAAAGAATACATACAGGAGAGAAGCCTTACAAGTGTGATGTTTGTGGAGCAGCATTTACTCAGACAGGTAGCTTACAAAGTCATAAAAGAATACATACAGGAGAGATGCCTTACAAGTGTGATGTTTGTGGAGCAGCATTTATTGGGAGTGGTAATCTACAAAAGCATAAAAGAATACATACAGGAGAGAAGCCTTACAAGTGTGATGTTTGTGGAGCAGCATTTATTGGGAGTGGTAATCTACAAAAGCATAAAAGAATACATACAGGAGAGAAGCCTTACAAGTGTGATGTTTGTGGTGCAGCATTTACTCTGAGCAGTTATCTACAAAAGCATAAAAGAATACATACAGGAGAGAAGCGTTACAAGTGTGATGTTTGTGGAGCAGCATTTACCGAGAGTAGTAATCTACAAAATCATAAAAGAATACATACAGGAGAGAAGCCTTACAAGTGTGATGTTTGTGGAGCAGCATTTACTCAGAGTGGTAATCTACAAAGTCATAAAAGAATACATACAGGAAATAAACCTTACAGGTGTGATGTCTGTGATGCAGCATTTACTCTGAGCAGTAGTCTACACAGTCATAAAAGAATACATACAGGAGAGAAGCCATACAAGTATGATGTTTGTGGAGCAGCATGTACTGAAATAGGTCACCTAGAAAGACATAAAAGAATACACACATGAAATAAGCTGTACACGTGTGATGTTTGTAGTGCAGCATTTACTCACAGCAGTAATGTAGAAAATCATTATAGAAGACATTCAGGAGAGAAGCGTTACAAGTGTGGTGTTTGTGGTGCATCATTTACTCACAGCAGTAATGTACATAATCATAAAAGAATACATTCAGGAGAAAAACCTTACAGGTGTGATGTTTGTGATGCAGCATTCACAAGGATAGTTCACCTACAAAGACATAAAAGAATGCATATAGGAAATAAACCGTACAAGTGTGATGTTTGTAGTGCAGCATTTACTGAGAGTGGTAGTCTACAAAGACATAAAAGTATACATAGCTTAGTGTGAGTGATAGTGCTGCTGCTGCTGCTTGCAGTGATTTAATCATTCAGCCTCACAAGATAATAGAGTAAGACAAATACTACAAATGTGATATTTATGGTGTATCATATATTGAAAAAGATAATCTACAACAACATAAAAGAGTACATACAGGAGAGAATCCTTATTGGCATGATGTTTGTGATACAGAATGTCACAGAATTGCCTCCCCTGCTTTGCAGTAGTGGTTTGACAATGACCAAAACTCAAGAGTTTCTAATATGGGTCTTGAAAGGTGTCTACTTTTGCACAAGATTACTCTTGGCAGAGCTATAGATAGAAGGATAATGATGCTTCTATCTCAAGGGAGTGTTCATAAGATATTTTCAGAAGTCAAGAACAATGCTACGTTGCGCAGGTGTTAAGGAAGATTTATCATGTATTTTACATGTTGACCACGATTAGTTTTATTATCAGTTAATCTCTGCGCTAACAATTCTGTTTGTGGCCAACATGATGTATTTTGCACCTATGTAATTACAATTGAACGCAATGTTAGTCTCACATCACTTGGAGATGAGGACGTAGAGTTGGTGCTGCGCTAATTTATGCAGACTGTTAGCCGAGGCCTTTCGTTACAAGATTTTGTCCTAGGAAGACGTTGAATTGTTGCTTCTAAGAAGTCAAAGATTATCTATTATTCTACGTCGCTGTATGTTTTACGGAGGTCGCCACATATATTCAGAGGATGCCGAACTAAGTATTTGAGTTCGATGATGTTATTTACAGAGAAGTATTGCAGGAGCAATTTTTAATATATTAAGTCCATACTTGGTTTTCGATACTTCGGCGATAACCATGATGGCACCGCTAGTAAATATTCCAGATATGTGATGTTGTATGAAGGACTGTAGGAGCTTGCAAATTATCCATGTATTCCATGCTTTCAATGAACATATGTTTACGTTGATTAAATGATGTCTTGTGGACTCAATTATAACCTGAAGTCTTTGGAAGTCAATTGTATGAAAGAAGAGATCCTTGCATCATTCCATGACATTTGCTCATAACATCTATCACTAAAATACTCAAAAACTGTCCACAAATATAAACCCATAATAATACTACAGAAATGAACTGCAACAGCAGGGCAATTGTTAACTTGTATCTGATCCGCTGCCTTTTATGAAAATGTATGCAATGATTAAATTCAGCTTGTTCAAGCCCCCACCCTGATTTACTCAGTGGAATTATTATTATGGTATAGCTCTATCAATTATGTTTTAACAGATTGTAATTAATAATTATTTAATAAAACAAATTACTCTTAATCGTGTGATGGCAGGACGTTTTATATAAGAAGTCACTTGGCAGCTTTTATTTGCACTTAACTGCCAATGAGGTTTCTGCTCCCACTGGTGTTTTGGTTCTTTGCTGATAGCTGACTGGATTTCTCACATCCCTGATCAATGTTGTGGGGTGCAGCATGTTTCCAGAAGTGTCGGGGAGAATCTAAGAATTTGGTCCAGCATCTCTATGACCCATCTGATGATCGCATCTAAAGTCGTCTTCAGGCCACTTGTACCCTCACTTGTTCCAGAGATAGTACCCTCAACTGGTACCACCAACTAGTTGGCACAAGAAGAGAAACAAATACTCTCCTGAGTATTGAGTTTCCTGACACATACATATGTGCCCCCCTCTTCTTCCAATTCCACCATCTCATCTACCTCAGAACATTTACCCTCGATGAAAATTAATTTTAATCCCAAGAAGTGAAAAAACATTCATTACATGTGCATTGATGCCATCAATGGTACCTATACCTTGTAGCGGTGTGGCAGCTTGTGAACCCTGATAACCCCCAGAGCTATGCCAGTTTTTACTCCTATAGGTTCAAACAAACTGGACTGGTCTGCATGGGTAGGGGGTCAAACAAAGGCTGGTACCATGGTCCTCCAGGTTGGGGGTTTTAGCGCAGGGCCAAAACCCCTGTCTATGGAAAAAAAATCATTCCTGTTACAGAAATGGCAACAAATGGAAAAACTTTGATACAGGTCAGACATCCGGAGTCTCTGGGTCAGATACTGTCAGTGGTGAAAGCTAAAAGGAAACCATTGGCATGAAAACATGAAACTAGAATAGGATTTTGGAATGTTAGAACTATGAATGAGGCAGGAAAACTGCGGCAGATCACAGCAGAGATGAGGAACTACAAATTGCAGATCCTGGGAATAAGTGAGAGCAGATGGATTGGGACAGGGAGAATAAAAACAGCTACAGGGTAAACAGTACTTTACTTTGGTAGAGAGGATGGTCAGCACAATGAAGGTGTAGCCATTATCCCGAAGAAAGGAATGGAAAGGTCCTTACTGGAATAAACACCCATCAACAACAACTGATAAGAACAAGACTGAGAGGGAGATCCACCAATACCACAATTATACAATGCTATGCACTGTGGTGGATTTGGTGTTACAGATGTTATTATTCAATCTTTCTATTGTACTGAATGAGGTCAGCTGTGAAGGTCCCTGATTATAACAAATTTTGGGTTGAGTTATCAGAGAACCTTTCTGCTACCACCTTATGACCTCAATCAGACTTATTCTTGACTAGTATGTATGATAACTACGTCTAAATGTCTAGGGTTATGAATGTATGATGTAGTGTAAGTAAAATTAATACAAACACATTTAAATTCTAACACATATATAGGACTGAGTCAATACAACAATCACAGACTAACACTTAGTATATATCTTATAGAGGTCTGTGGCTGAATTTTGAGTAATGGCTATTTTACAATTTTATTTGGCCTGATTCAGAATTTTCTGAGTCAGGACCAACAACAAAATGAAATTTATGGATTTATTTACATCAAATCAAATACCACAATGGATCTTCTGTCCATACAAATAACTATTACAAGCTAATTATATATATATATATATATATATATATATATATATATATATATATATATATATATATATATATATATATATATATATATATATATATATATATATATATATATATATATATATATATTTATCTATTACTAAGTAACACTGGTAACTAATGGTATGGTTGGGGTGTTGTCATCATCCCTCTTTTCTTTTAGTAGTATCTTGTGGAATCTTTATTGAACAATCAAATAATTTTATGTTTCTTTTAATAAAGTCAGTAAGTGGATGAACTATTTAGTGCCAACACATAGGCACTTATCTTTATGTTGATAGAAGTTATGATGCTGACATTCTGATATAGTTCACTCGAACGACCAAGCTGACACAGTTCCTGGTGTAGTGTAGTATAGTAGACCTCTTAGTCCAACAAAATTTCACTTTCTTTCTCTCTCAATCGTAAAGTCACCAGGGTTCTGGCACTACGTTATACCAGAACAAACAACCCTGAAACAAGGTTATGATTCTTAATAACTCATTTACAATATTATTCCACAAACAATAATTCAATAAAAGAAAAGGGTCAGATCTTTCCGACCAATCCATTTCAACCATTTTCGTCTGAGATAACAACTCATACCAGTGCTCCTATTCTTCCCTAATGGTTGGTTGTTCGTCCATCACGGGTGATGAAGACCACTCTGTTCATCCAATTATTTAAGAATATGTTAGGTTAGTCTATGGGTACGAAGGTGACTGAAGAGCCCGATGCGGGCCTGGAAAGATCTTGGACAGTGTGGGCAGGGAATGTTTGCTTCATGTGAAGGTTTTATTTCACGGTCCTTTCTAGCTTGTCTCCGCTGTTCCGCTGCTGCTCTTCTGGATGATTCGCATGCTGCTGCACCTTTACGAAGAGATGTGCGCCAAGCAGTTCGGTCTTGCGCAGCAGCTTCCCATGTGTCTGGGTTTATGTCAAAGGTTTTTCAATGACGTCTTTAACGTGTCTTTGAAGCGCTTCTTTTGGCCACCATGGGAGCGTTTACCCTTCTGCATCTCACCATAAAAGAGTATCTTTGGCAGTCGATGGTCTGGCATGCGGACTACATGACCTGCCCAGCGAATTTGTGACTGCATCAGAATAGTATTAATACTAGGGATACCAGCTCTGTCAAGAACGGCGGTATCCTGGATCTTGTCTTGCCATTTGATGTTCATTATCTTCCTGAGACAGACTGTATGGAAGTGGTTTAGCTTCTTTACGTGGCTCCTGTATACAGTCCATGTTTCACATGCATATAGCAGCACTGGAAGCACCGCAGCTCTGTACACCTTCAGCTTTGTCTGTAGACTAATGCCACTTCGATGCCAAACATTGGTGTATAGTCTGCCAAATGTGCTGCTGGCTTTGGAGATCCTGGCGTTCACCTCATCATCAATGACAATGTTCTGGGATAGTGTGCTACCAAGGTATGTGAATCTGTTCACAACATTCAGTTTCTCACCATTAACCTTGATGACTGGCTCAGTATAAACTGTGCCAGGAGCTGGTTGGTACATGATTTCTGTTTTCTTCGTGTTGATGGTAAGCCCAAAGTTGGCGCAGGCTTCGGAGAATCTATCCACACTATGCTGCAGATCAGCCTCTGAGCCCATAGACCCTCTCTACTGACCGTGTCGAACGCCTTTGTCAAGTCGATGAAAGCTGTGTACAGGTCACAGTGCTGTTCTTGGCATTTTTCTTGTAGCTGTCTTGCAGCGAACACCATATCTGTGGTTCCACGCTCTTTCCGGAATCCACACTGACTTTCAGGTAAAAGACCTTTGTCAAGATGAGCCGTAAGGCGATTCAAAAGGATTCTGGCGAATATCTTCCCAGCGATTGATAAAAGAGAGATGCCTCGATGATTGTTGCAGTCTTGGCGATTACCTTTACGTTTATATAGATGTATAATTGAGGCATCTTTGAGATCATGTGGGATGGTTTCACTCTGCCACATTTGCTGGAAGATCATATGAAGTTTCTCTATCAGAACTGCACCGCCATCTTTATAAACCTCAACAGGAATTGAATCGGAGCCAGGGGCCTTTCCACTAGACAGTTGACGAATCGCTTTTTTAGTTTCCTCCAGAGTTGGTACATCATCTAATGCTTCATTTATAGGAATTTGGGGCAGGCGGATGATGGCTTCGTCGTTAATAGATGATGGCTGGTTCAAGATATTAAAATGTTCAGCCCAGCGTTGGAGCATTTTTTCCTTGTCTGTAATTAGTGTTTTTCCATCTGCATTAAGGAGGGGAAATGATCCTGATGATGTTGGACCATAGACCGCTTTGAGTGCAAGGTAAAAGTTTTTCAAGTCATGGCGGTCAGCAAAGCCTTGGAGCTCATCTGCTTTATTACTCAGCCATGAATCCCGCATCTGGCGTAGTTTATGTTGGACGATTCTACGCATGTTGTTGAAAGCGTCTTTCTTGGATGTAGATTTTGGATCATTTAAATATGCTTTATGGAGATGGTGTTTCTCAGCCAATATCTGCTTTATATCATCTGAGTTCTCATCAAACCAGTCATTTTGTTTCTTGATGGAAGGACCCAGGACCTCTGTAGCAGTGTTGTAGATCTGCTCACTTAGGGCTGCCCAATTTGTTTCCACACTTTGGCCGTCTAGCGAGATAGATTTGAGACGGTCTTCTAAGGTGTCAGTAAATGACTGTTTGATTTTTGTCTTCTTTAGTTTGGTGACATCCAGCCTCTTTTGAGTTTTCTTCCCCTGAGGGCGCCTGGCTGGTTGGATACGAATAATGGTTACAACGCTTCTGACACTGCAACAATGATTCTCTCCCATAGAATAATGTGGGTTAGCTTTCCCACTGGCAACTGTGGAAATCATTTTAAGTTATACAACACATTTCAATTTTACTGCTTGTGTGCAACACCACAGGCCCTGCATAAGTCTGCTGAGGACCTCTGTACTTAGTTGTAAAGCCTTCCCAACAAGCAGTATCTCATACACCAAATTTTATTGTAATATCAAGATTAATAAATTCGTTCTTACCACAATTCAAAGAAATATCACAAACATACGTTGACTGGCATTAGCATAAGTTCAGCTTTGCCCCGGTTCAGACTGCCAAGGTTTTTTACTTCACTCTTAGCACTGCTGTTCTCAACGCAGCTTGCTTACAAACAATTTTTTTTCAACTGGCGACAAGCCTTTGAAAGCTTTTTGCCAATATTACTATACTAGCCCAATCAGAGCGAGGGTCTAGCTTTTCAATTCAAATTTTAAAAACAAAACTCCAAACTTCTAGGAGTGAGTATTCAGAATATATTTAACTTTTGCCTAACCAATACCCTCCTTCCTATACTCTTATACCGACCAATCGGATTTGAATCAATCTACTGCCTCTTTTTTAAACTTGCGTCCCCACTAACGTTATGGATAAATGAGCAAGAACAACAGTCTGTCCGTCTTAGCGTTTCTAGACATATAGTATTATTTCAATATCTTGGCTAATAATTGGACTACCATGTATATTAAAGCATATTATTGCTCAGGGGACACTAAGCTATCTTAAGATATGATTATTATGGCTATATTATTTGTCGTTTAGATTTTCAGTTTTGTCACTGTTAATCGTCAATATTTAACTTTTCCATAAGTCGGCCATCTTTCCCCCTCCTTCTCTATCATTTTTTCCTTCAAATAACCAACTAGTTTGGGTGACGTCAGAAATACACTACTCGGCGAGAATTTAAACTGTCTGTGTGTTTATATCTGCTGGCGTGTCCCACAGCATGTCTATAGTAAGAGAACTGCGTGTCGAGCGAAGAGGGGTTTTGCAAGGCGGTGTTAGTATTGGCGTTAATTATTACTGTCGCTTCGTTCTACACTACTGGAAAATGTCCGAGTTACTACTATTAGTGGCGATAAAGTTAAAATCTTGTGTTAATTCAGATGGCAGTTTGGTGTCACAGTTCTGGCACATCGTTAATTGTAAGTCTTGCCGCAGTTTCGTGCAGCAGATCGGACAAAATGTTAAAATAAAGTCTCAAGGGCTAAACTAGGAAAGCGTGTAGGCTTTTATGGCGGGATCATTTTATAAGCATTTCCACTGCACCAAAGGCAGCGCTCTACTGGAGTAGAAGACGACGATAGGCAAGCACCCATGGGCGGGTTTATTTATTATCATAGGACTAAAATCTTACTGAATTTAGTGATTATCTCACAGATCTCGCTACATGCACCAACAAACGACAGCGATGAAGAAGTCAAGGACGATTTCTACCAACAGCTACAAAAGGAAATGGAAACTGCACCCAGGTACTATCTTATTATAGTAGTGGGAGACCTCAATGTGAAAGTTGGAACACACAATACTTACAATGAAAGAGTAATGTGGCAGTGGAACAGTAAATGAGAATGGGGACAAATTAATCAGCTTCTGCAGTATTAACAACCTGGTTATTGGAGGAACACTTTTTCCACACAAAGAAGTGCACAAGTTAACGGGGTAATCACCAAATGGATGGGACAGAAACCAGATAGATCACATAATGATCAATGGCTGATGGAGACATGCATTACAAGATGTGAAAGTAAGAAAAGGCACAGATGTGGGAAGTGATCATCACCTAGTAGTAGCAAGACTGAAGGTGAAACTCAGAGCTGCTGGACCAGTTGCAGTCAAACAGAAAAGATATAACATCACAAAACTTAAAGACCCACTCACCAGAAAAGCTTTTGTGATTGATGTAAAGAGATGTTATCAGACTGTCAAAAGCCAGGAAAGAAAAGGACATGATGTCGACCAGAAATTCAAAACCATCTGAACAATATACAAGGAAAGCAGCAAGTCATGCTTGGATTCCAGGAAAGAAAGAAACAAGATTGGATGACACCAGAAACATTAAACACCATAGCGAAAAGAAAGGAAATGAAAAGAAAGAAAACAGAAGCAAAGTCTCCCAGGTTAAAGGAAATATGTAGTGAACAGTACAGTCAGCTGGACAGAGAAGTAAAACGCCAAACCCGTTCCAACAAAAAGACATTTCTGGATGACCTTGTAAGACAGGCAGAAGAGGCAGCACTGAGAAACGAACAAAGCACAATTTACAAAATAACTACAAATATCAGTGGAAAACGAGGTCCAAACATTATAACATTAGTAAGAGACAAGCAAGAAAATTTCATCATCACAGCATTGGAGCAGGAATCAAGATGGGCAGAGCATTTTAGAGAAACTGAACAAGGAACCACTAGAGACACAGTTTAATGTTCCTGAGGCTGAACATGATCTTGATGTTAATACAGACATTCCACGAAAGGAAGAAATCATGGCAATCAAAGAGTTAAAGAATGGAAAAGCTCCTGGCCATGATAACTTACATGCTGAGTTATTCAATGCAGACACTGAACTAGCAGCAGAACTATTAGAACCAATATTTGCACAAGTCTGGGACACTGAGACAACACCAACAGAGTGGAGTAGAGGAATAATTGTCAAAATGCCTAAGAAGGGTGACCTTGCAGACTGCAACAACTGGAGAGGAATTACTCTCCTCTCAGTTCCTAGTAAAATACTAGCAGAATAATCATCCAGAGAATTTCAAAAGCAGTTGACCATAAACTGAGGAAAGAACAAGCTGGTTTTAGAAAGAACACGATGTGCAGATCAAATATTCACCCTCAGGAACATCATAGAGCAGTGCTCAGAATGGCAGCGACAGCTATACATTAACTTTGTTGATTTTGAAAAGGCTTTTGACAGCATACACAGGGACAGCCAGTGGAAAATACTGAGGGTTTATGGAATTCCCAGATGCAATGTTTCCATTATAAAAAGCTTCTATTCTAACTTTACATGCAGTGTTGGATGGAGTAATTCAATTTTTGAAGTGAAAACAGGAGTACGACAGGGATGCCCCTTATCAGCAACATTATTTTTGACAGCCAAAGATTGGGTGATGTGCCAGATAACAGAGGGCAGTCCAAGAGGAATTAGATGGACAACGTTTTCTACACTGGAAGACCTGAATATACAGATGACATTGCACTACTTGCACATTCACATCAACACATCCAAGAAAAAAACTGATAGACTGAATAAGTATAGCCAGCAGGTCAGTCTGAACATTAATCTGAAGAAGACAAGGTCGTGACACTCAATGTGTGCAATCCTGAGCCAATAACAATAAGGAACCAGAAGTTAGAACAGACAGACACATTTACTTACCTAGGATACATTGTACACCAGATGGCAGAACAAGCACGGACATTAACAACAGAGTGAATAAAGCAAGAACAGCCTTTGCTGGTCTCAGCATCATTTGGAGGTCTTTCCAGTACAGCACAAACACCAAATTAAGACTGTATGAGAGTTGTGTACTTTCTGTGCTTCTCTATGATGTGGAGTGCTGGAGAGTAACAGAGAAGGAAATATCAAAATTCTTCGAATCTTTTGTTCTGAATACCATTAGCAACCAAGAACTACTTATTCGGAGTAACCAGGAGGACATGCACACCATCATAGCTGGCAGACACTGGAGTTGGGTTGGCCATGTCCTCAGAAGGGACCCTGATACCATTACAAGAACAGCTATACTATGTCTTTACAAGGCAGTCCTTGTTCTGGAATCCCCAGGGCAAGAGAAGCAGAGGTAGACCAAGAAGCACGTGGAGAAGAGAGCTGGAAACAGAGGTGAAAATGATAAGGAGAACTGGAAAGAGCTTGAGATGATGGCACGTGATAAGAGGACTTGGCATGTGTTTGTTGAAGGCCTATGCTCCTTTGGGAGTGGAGGGTTATGAATGAATGAATGAATTGTGCTCTAAAGGATTTTGCAAAGGGAAAAGAAGGTTAGTAGATCTTATACAGATTATTAATACTTTTTTTTATTATTCTTTGTTCATCTCAACCTCACAGCTAAATGTGCGAAAGATTGTTTTTCAATTAATTCTCCTAATAAATGATTAATAAAATCAGAAGATTTTCCTCTAAGATGATAGGCTGATAGGAAGTAATTAATAGTTCATACTTCATATAGCGTGTTGAATCATCATCGTAGTCTTCCATACACACACACTCTCATGCACAATATATTTAACATCATTAGAATTGAACGCATAGAGATCAAGAGTGAGATGTAGAATAAATGAAAGTCAACCAGTATATATTGAGTGTGAAAACTTATGAAGACTTTTGTGTGTCTTCAGTCCATCAGAAGTCTGAGTCTACATCATATGTGTCTGACGTCTAAGAAATAAGTTATCAAAAAACGGACATTTGACTAGCAGAATTCGCCATTGGACATTCTTTGTTCCTCACTTAAAAAATCAATATTTCTCGCCCATATTCAAGAAGGTAGACGCAGCATTTTTCGTTCCGTGCGCACAAGCTCAATAAGCAGTTATAACAAGTTCAAATCACTCGAAAGCTTACTACAGGAGTCAAGCTAAAGCTCACAGTTGTTACTCATATCAAGTTGAGCTCCATCGGAAGCGTACTATCTGAAGTCAAGCTAAAGACCTCAAAAGTTGAATCTCATATTTATACCAAGTGCAACACACTCTTAAGTGCATTCTATGAAGCAGACTGTAAAGTATATTTTATGAATCACGATTACATACGCAAGATAATGAGTATACATATCACTAACATTTCATGAAGATATCTAGTCTGGCCAGTACTATCGGGAGATTAGACAACAGACATTTTTCATACGAAAACTGTTAATTGTTGATCAACGCTACAGAGATATCCTCAAACAGTGAAGGTATATATATATATATATATATATATATATATATATATATATATATATATATTTATATATTTATATTTATATATTTATATATATATATATATATATATATATATATATATATATATATATATATATATATATATATATATATATACTAGCCGCCATTAAAAACGCATCAAAATCGTGACATGTTTTCACTGTTGAAATGTTTATGCAAGTGAGCGATTTTCAAACCCTGAAAGTGTTCAAGTGATGAAGTTCATGTATTCCCATTTTACTGTCAATGTGATGTTTACTTTAAATCTTGCGTGATAAATTCTGGCTTTATTAAAAGTCGAATCACATTGAAATTTGGCACACGCATTAGTCAAGTTTCAGCGAGTAAAAAGCCATTATCTGTTTTCATCGAAAGAAAGTCTGTTACTGTTTTTGTCATGCCTCGACTATCGTCACAAGAGCGATGGCAAGCTGTTGGTATGCTCAGCAGTGGAATGGTGACCAGAGAAGTTGCCAGACATTTCAATTGTGACCAGTCCACTTTAGTGAGGCTGAACCAGCGATTTCGGGCAACAGGTACCACCAATGACCGTCCCAGGCTTGGTCAACCTCGTGTAACAACTTAGCCACATAGCAGTCTAAAAGGTCCACTCCACCCATATTTTGATTGTACATACTAATGATAGCAGGCCAATCTATGTCTACATTCTGCCTTTTGCCTTTGTCAAATCTCCTGACCTTGTTGCACGGTTCTAGGCCAGTACAACTGGACAAAATGGTCACAGCTCTGGTTTCATACCAGCGAACAGCAACACAGTTTGTGTACTTCTCAATACTGTAACCCATGGCACCACGTCCTTTCCTTTTGTATACTGTTTAAGTTTGCTAAATTTTGCAGTGAAAGGTATCATTATTTCATCCACAGATTGGTTAGCATTAGAGACAACTTTCAAACAGTTTAATCTTAACTTCTGCAGCCATGGCCTTATTTTTCATAACTTGTCTTTCTGATCACTTTCTGTGACACTTAAGTTATCTGTAAAATACAGTGATCGGATTAGTGCTAGAAATGTGTTTCGGCTCATCACACCAGCAATAGGATCATACCGTATCTCTTCTTCCTAGTAGCATCTGTAACCAGGCATCTTTACTAGCTCCATTCTAAAATACATTCCATCTAACTGTTCTATTTGTTTCTTGTTGGTATTTATGAACTTCCCACTTTTCAGTGTGCTGTATAAACTTGAATTGTCCACTAAAAGTTCTAACATGTCATCAGTGAGAAACTGCTTGAAGTAACAAAGTGGGGATCCTAGCTCAAAATCATCTGAAAGATCATAAGTAGGCTCTTTAAATTGAGAATTAGGTGGTTCAAATGATTTCTTTCTCCACCTGTATGTATGTGACTGACCAGCAGTAACCCATCTATTAATGTCGAAGAGGATGATGTTGCATGGGTTGAAGTAGCGGGTGAGTATGTCACATTATCACCATTCAACATCTTATCAGATGGTGAGGTAACCTTCCGAGTAGTGTCATCGCCATCTTCCTCACTGCTATCTGTTCCATTAGAGGTAAAAGGGGTATCTTCATCGCCACAGTCATTGTCTGGCAAATCATCATCAGTTGACTCGCCACCTGATAAGTCACTGTCATTTGTGTCAATCATGTCCAAAACATCAACGGCTGTCATCAGCTTTTCCTTTCGTTGAGATGCCATGTCTGAAATAATAAAATTGCTTTTTTTTTAAAAATTCTGTCTCACATATATAACTTCACATACAAATATTATTTTAGGTTTGTACTATATAAGTTGCCCCGTGTAACTCTTGGGAATCTCTGAAGATATACAGAAAGGATATGGCTATCGCTCCCTCAGGCATGCCGTACAAATCGATTCATATGAAGATGCCAACCTCATCAATTAAACAACTTGCTACAGAAACTATTGCTGCAACAGTATACACATGCCTTGTGCAGGCTTCCTGGTAGGGGATCAGCTGTAGTGGTGGCTCCATGCTCCATAAATAGTGACAAGGAAAATGATGATAGTGATGATTATATAAACTGTAGGGGCCTATAGGCCAATAAAAAGTAAAAATTAAATGGGTTAACCAAATGAATGATCAAAATAAAGCCAACCCACTACCATACTGAGCCTTACATGCTAGAATTACTATTTCAACAGATGGCAGAAGCAAACGCTCCTGTTTGATTTGCATTTCTCACGGAAATAAGGAGTTTGTTTACCATGACAGTGTTATACTTAATGCCCATTGGACCACATGTGGGTCATCACATTTTAGATTTATAATACGACTTTTCATCTTCATCAGTGTATTCAATTTATGTTTCACTACATTTCTAAACATAAAATAAAGTTAATTACCGGTATGTGGAATAAAACGTAGGAACTTACCGTGAAATGGCTTTACTCGGTAGAGAAACAGAGCTGATTCAGGCTGCAAATTTCAAACCATGGGGATGGCCATTTGTGAAGTGGAACTCATGCAGTAAATTTTGAGCAGTTATCAAGAGTTATGGTTACTATGGGTCTACATTGGTCCTATGGGCTTTAAGGATAAAAAAAACGACTGAATATAAAAAAAGAGTCTATGTATTGCGCGCAAATAAATAGTGGGTCATATATGGGCCGCTGCTGCGCAATCGCTTCCAAACAGCAACTCGGACAGCAGCTAATACACCTGGCATACGGTATTAATGATGGCTGTGACTGAATGATAGTGAGTGCGACTTTTGTTTTTACACCTAGGGTTGACAACTGCTTAGGAGCCGGTTCTGAATTGTCTCATGTTTAATAATACAGCAAATTTGGGTTAGTAAATGGATCAGAAATGTAAAATCAGTAGTTTCATGTATTTTAAATTTAGCTCGAGTTGTGGTTCATAAACTAATGCGATGCGTGTTTAATGGCGGCTAGTATATATATATATATATATATATATATATATATATATATATATATATATATATATATATATATATATATATATATATATATATCTATCTCGTCAACGTTCTCAGTAGGACAACAGTTTTCATCAGAATGTCCTCGGCTTAGAGATACCCCACTTGACATAACATATAACAACTTGGGACATTCTATGCATACATGTAAATCATCCTATCTGGGTGAAGCATTTAGCGACACATGGACTGTGTAGATTACTCACCATTTTTGTAACACATATCATATCCCACCATCATCATTTCGCTTCACACAAGCTCATTCTTAATTAACTACAATACTAATATCTCATCTGTTTGTTTTGTGTGAATTGTCTTTTACCACCATCATGTTCTAACCATTACTAACCCTGTATGTGTAGATATTTAGTTAATAAACCCAATAATCGTGTGATCATTATCTAGTTTGTTAATGTATCACTCGTGCTGTCTGTGTTAAATATTTACATATAGGGAAATTTCTACACTCAGATGAGGTTGGGGCTTTTTCTGTTACGGGATATAAGTGCAGAAGCTAAGGTTGTGGGGAAACAGAACTCTTTCCATAATTAACTAGAAAACACTGTCCAGTGGAAAGCATTCACATTCCCTTCTTCTTGTCCCTATCTCGAATAGGTCTTTATTCTTTCTTAATGAGCCAATTTCTAGAGACCTACCTAATATCTCATTGGCTATTCCTGGCAAAAACTACCACCGTAGTTGCCCCAATACTCACCACACGACATTCCTCAATGTGTGTCCTATCCATCGCCAGCGTCTTCTTCTCGGCTATTGTTCCACTGGCACGTATCTGGTTCTTGTCATCAATTCCACATTTGTGACTTTGTCATACCATTTCAATCCTTCTATTCTATGCAAGCACCCATTTATAAAAGTCTGTAGCTATTTAGTTGTTGTTTTTGTTGCTCTCCCTGTCTCAGAGCCATACAATAGGACTGACTTCACATTTGAGTTGAAGATTCTTATTTTCGTGTTGGACTTGATTTCTCTTGATCTCCATATGTTTCCCAATGCAATAAAAGCGCCTCTTGCTTTTTGTATTCTTATTTTGATATCATTGTCTGTCCCTCCAACTTTGTCTATATTACTACCGTGTTATGTGTATGAATCTACATCCTTTAGTGATGTTTCTTTAAGTTCAGCCTTGTTACCGTATCATTTCTTGCATTTATTCTCATAATCTTTTCCCCGTGTATTCTCAGCCCACTTGTTGTGACCTCTCATCGAGAATTTTCATTTTCGCTTGCATCTAATTATGGCTATGGGACAGAAGAGCCACGTCATCTGCTAAATCCAGATCATCAAGCGGTTTAGTCAGATTCCATAGGATTCCATTTCTGTTGTGTGATGTCGATGTTTTCACAACCCAATCTATTGCTAGTAAGAAAATAAATGTATACAAGAGGCATCCTTGTCTCACTCTCATTCTTATCCTAAACGGTTCTGTAAGTTGTCCTTCATGAAGAACTCTGCATGTTATGTCTTCATAGGTCTTCCTTATTAAGTTAATGATCTTCATGGGAACTCCATAATGCCTCATCAATTTCCAAAGTGATTCTGTGTCTACACTGTCAAATGCCTTTTCATAGTCCATGAATCCGGTTTTCTCAATGTCTTAAAACTGCAAAATTGTCAAGTTATATTGCACTTCATCTGCCCTGCAATATTCTGTAATGATTTTAGGGGAGGAACCTAGCAGAATGTGATTCTTCCTGTATTTTGAATCCCCACCCATTGTTTAAAAAGCTGCATGTTTAGGTGGGGTAATTCAAATTATTCCACCTGGAAAATTTTGTGTGTTAATGCAGAGGTCAGGTCTCCCAAATATGGAAGTGAGATTTCTGTACTAGGTACAAATATCACTCCTTACTTTCACCTATAGTAATGACTTTGCAACAAAGTGTGCAGGAACCATTTATGTCATTTGTTTCCGCTGAGTGCATGTATGCTTCCAACTGCGGGCAAGTAATTTTATTGCCTGGCACGGCTTGGGTAAACATCAACTATGCTAAAATTGACCAGATGGTTTTTTCTGCATCTAATCTTAGCAAAGTTGTGAAGCGCCAAGCAAACATAATGAATTATCACCGAAAGGAATGTAGGTTGATGATAAATTAGCAGATACCTAACTGGTTGATAGCAGATAAAAAAAATTTGCTGACCACAGAATTTTCAAGTAATCAGTACGTACTCACAAGTGTCCCCCATCATTGCATGATGTAAAGGTATGTAGAAAAGCAGATGTGGGATCATTCTACCATGTTCTGTTATCTGTAATAAAATCTAAGCTCAACAGATGGGAAAAAGTACATAGGTATAGACAACAGATGTATGTAGGTCGTCTATGAAATCATGAAACAAGGTGTCACAGGTTGACTTCCCTTTGCTCTGCAGGAGTGTCCAACAATGGCAAAAAAAGTGTCATGATTCACCCGTGTGTTACCGGGCCCAAAAGGGGAGCAAAGAATAGTAACACTGTTCCCTGCCAAACATGTCGTAGAAAGTGACTATGAGGGTTGGGCATGGGGCTGGTTACCCCATCCTGTAAAAAATTTAAACCACAAAAAACCTCAACAAACATGGACAAGTCAATTAAGGGAGAAAAAAAACAGCCATCCAAGACAAGGGAAGGTCCTCTCGCAGAGAGGCGCATGATGCAACACAGAGAAAGCCGAAAGAGGTCTGTGTTACTGACTAACCTTCTTTCTTCTAGGAGAACTTCCAGATTTGTCACCTGGAATGTTCGGACATTAAACAAACAAGGGAAAGTGGCTCAAGTAGCAGCAGAAATGAGGTAATATAAAATCGAGGTTCTGGGACTGTGTGAAACAAAGTGGAAGGGGGTAGACAAGAAGAAACTCATCACAGGTGAATTGGTGCTGTCCTCGGGACATGAAGACGAAAGTTCACACCACAGTGAAGGGGTAGCTCTTATTATGTTATCTAAAGAAGCACAGACAGCACTCATTGATTGGGAAGCCGTTGGACCCAGAATAATAACAGCTACATTTACAACAGCTAAAAAGAAAATAAATGTAAATGTCATCCAATGTTTTGCACCAACTAATGACAAAAAAGAGTCTTTGAAAGAAGCATTTTATACTAGACTACAGGAAATTATGGAAAAAATAAAAAGAAGAGACATCGCAATTTTGATGGGTGACATGAATGCAAAGATAGGTACAGTCAACACTGGCTTTGAAGAAGTCATGGGAAAACATGGGCTAGGAATAATGAATGAAAATGGGGAATTATTCTCAAACTTCTGTGCTTCAAATGAACTGGCTATATGAGGATGCATGTTTCCACATAAGAGAATACCCAAGGTACCATGGATATCACCAGACCATAGAACAGAAAATCAGATTGATCATATATGCATAAACAAGAAGTTTAGATCATCATTGCAGGATGTAAAGGTATACAGAGGAGCAGATGTGGCACCAGATCACCCCCTTCTGATAGCCAAAGTAAAAATGAAACTCAAGAGATATGCAGCAATGCAAAATTATAGACAACCATTTAATAAAGGACATCTGAGAAATCAAGAAACAAGAGACACATTTGCGGTCACAATATCCAACAAATTCCAAGTGCTCCAACAGCTGGAAGATGTAGAGAATACAGAAGACTATTAGCAGCAAATCAAAACTGTATGAAATGAGACATGTGAAGAAATACTGGGGAAAAGGGAACAACAACAAAAAGCATGGATAACAGCAGAAACCATCAATAAGATAAAAGACAGAAAAAAACAAGAAAGCAGAGTTAAACACAAGCAAAACCAGAAGTTCCAAAGCCAAGGCTCAAGATGTGAACACAGAAGCAAACAAAGAAGTTAAAAGAAGTATCAAAAGAGACTTACTTACTTAGTTGTTCCCCTTCTACCGTGAGGTGTAGAGGTAAATCAAAAGAGACAAGAGGAAGTATATTGAGGAGTTGGCAAGAGAGGCAGAAGATGCTGCAGCCAAAGGAAATATGAGAGAACTGTATAACAGCACAAAGAAGCTGACAGGGAAATAAAAGCAAATAAGTTGCCTCATAAAAGGCAAGAATGGAAAACTGCTCAGTAATATACAAGAGCAAATGAAGAGGTGGACAGAATATTTTGAGGATCTTCTCAATAGACCAGCTCCACAAAACCCGCCGGACATCCAGCCAGCAGAAGAAGAGCTACAAATTAACAGTAAAAGACCAACGAAGGAAGAAATAAAGAAAGCCATAAAGCTTCTAAGAGAGGGAAAAGCGTTTGGACCTGGTGGCATTAGAGCAGAGGCCATCAAACCAGATATCGACACAGCTACAGAGATGTTATATAAATTACTTGGTAAAGACTTGGAAAAGGAAGAGATACCAGCAGAATAGAAGGAATGATATCTAGTTAAGTTGCCTAAGAAGGGAAATTTACAAGAGTGTACAAATTATAGAGGAATAATGTTACTATTAATTCCAGGAAAAGTAGTAAACAGGATTATCCTTGAGAGATTAAAAGAGTCCATAGACAAGAAACTTAGAGATGAACAAGCAGGTTTTCGACAAAACAGATCCTGTACAGACCAGACAGCCACTTTGAGAATAATAGTTGAACAAAGTCTGGAATGGAATTCACCACTATACATCGGATTTGTGGACTACGAAAAGGCATTTGACAGTTTAGACAGAGAATCACTTTGGAAATTGATGAGGCATTATGGAGTTCCCCTAAAGATCATTAATTTAATAAAGAAAATATATGAATACATGACATGCAGAGTTCTTCATGAAGGACAGCATAAAGAACCATTTGGGATAAGAACAGGAGTGCGACAGGGATGCCTCTTGTCTCCATTTCTTTTGTTATTAACAATAGACTGGGTTATGAGAACATCCACAACACACAACAGAAATGGAATCCAGTGGACTCTGACTAAGCAGTTGGATGATCTGGATTTTGCTGATGACTTGGCTCTTCTGTCCCATAACCGTAATCAGATGCAGGACAAATTGAAAACAATCGATGAGAGGTCACAGCAATTGGGTCTGAAAATACACAGGGAAAAGATAATAAGAATAAATGCAGGTAAATAAAACAGGGTTGAACTTGAAGAAGCCCCAATACAAGATGTAGAATCGTACACATATCTTGGCAGTAATATAGAAAGTTGGAGGGACAGACAGTGATATCAAAACAAGAATACAAAAAGCAAGAGGAGCTTTCATTGCATTGGGAAATATATGGAGATCAAGAGAAATCGGATCCAACACGAAAATAAGAATCTTTAACTCAAATGTGAAGTCAGTCATTATTGTATGACTCTGAGACATGGAGAACAACAAAAAGCTACAGACTTTCATAAATGGGTGCTTGCGTAGAGTAGAGGGATTAACATGGTATGACAAGGTTACCAACGTGGAACTGATGACAAGAACTAGACAAGTGAGTAGTAGAGAATGCGCAACTTGGTATTATTCAGGTGGCGCGCAGGTGTCGCGGCAGGTGGCGCGTGACTTTTATATAGCAAAAACGCCAGGTGGCACGTGACTTTTATATAAGCGCATTCAGGTGGGGCAAGATGGCGGACTTGAGATAACAAGAAGACGTTATATTTATAGATAATAGTTAGAGTTGAGATATCAAGAAGACTTTGAGACAACAAGAAGACGATAACAAGAAGACTTTGAGATAATAGTTAGAGTTTAGATAACAAGAAGAGGATATATGTAGACTTTGAGACTTGAGATAATAGGAAGAGGATATATTTTTAGATAACAAGAAGACGATAATAGGAAGAGGTTAATAGTTAGACGAACAGTCCACCAGTATGGGGAATCTAGTAGATGTAGAGTCTACTTTATTCACCGTTGAAGTCGTTATAGACTATGCTGCATACATGGTGTATGGGTTGTAATAATTTGCCGTGGTTAACAACTGTCAATATAGTTAATTTAACTGTTATCAACTTCAGTCGGGCTTATATATATGGCCGACACAAATTCAACATATGAAATAAAAGGATGTAGTCTCAAGTACTGACCACAACTGGCAAAAGGATGTAAGTCGAGTCCATTTCTTGACGAAGACGCAGACAATTTATTACAGACGTTAGTACAAATTCAAACGTAATATTCATAAGCATGCATCAACAATTGTAGATTACTTCTTTGATATGACAGTTCATATTCTTCTCGTTCCTTCCATTTTTGTATTAATCATGAGCTTGATCAACATCTTATAATAAAGACCGACCCTTCAAGGACGGTGACCGACCTTCATGGTAATAATTTCTTCTTGGCTTGATTGGAGCCTACACGCCACGAAGGGGCTTCTGAAGTAATCCATAAAAATGTAATAGTAACCTTGAAAATATTCTGGGTACGTCTGGAACCCACTAGCAATACGACCTGTGGTTCGTATTGAAGTCCAGCCAGATCGAAACACGTCAGAAGGAAGTTATACTATATATTTAGACATATATTTATATACATATTTTACAACAGTTAGACGATATATTTAGACATACATCGGTTATACGAACAGTTATACGAACAGTTAGACATATATTTAGACATACGAATAGTTATACGATATTTATTTTACAACAGTTAGACGATATATTTAGACAAACAATTAGACATACAACAGACGATATAGGTAACAAAAATGAATTTTAGTTAATATATATATATTTTTTTCAAATACTAAAGGACAAGTCTCAGCCGCTTGGTAGGTTTCTTCTTCTTCGGTGGTAGATTAGGGACATCGGTCAGGTGGGTGTCTGTGGTGGTGGTCGTAGGAAACCAACTCGGGTCTGGTGATACTGGACAGCTAGAAGTCATGTATTCGTCAAACAGGTTAGGGAAGGTGGTAGATTTCTTCTGGGGTAGATTAGGGACATCGGCCGGGCCTGTGGTAGGAAACAAACTCGGTTCTGTTGATATTGGTTGGTAACAGCTGGAGTTGATGTACTGGTCAAACGTGGTACTGGTACCAGTAGTAGGATAGGTATCCGTGCTTGGTGGCTGTAATCGGTCAAATTCGGCGAGGATTTCGCCCTGTAATGTCAATAAATAATAACTCGGGTCGAGTTAACGTAATGCCGTGTTTGGTAGGAAATTTGAGGTAGGATTCACCAAAATATTTTCGCACGTGAAGTAAAGGTTGACCTCGGTAAACACTTACAGTTGCAGCCTTCAGACCACTAGCCAAAGGTTTAAGCATTTCATCACTTCTTTTGATGTAGACACAGTTGTTGGGAGCAGTCATCTTCAACTAGGTGTATCTGTCGTTATCACACCAACGCTTGAATAAAGTATGAGTGTCTCCAAAAGTCTGTTTATATGCAGGAATACCAGTTCAATCTGGTTTTTTTAGGCGTGCCCTAGCTAGGATTTGATTCGTCGAAAATCGATCGTGTGACCAAACTCGTGAGTTAGCCAGGTCATGATTCGTCGATGTATTGCGTGGGAACAATAACTTATGGCCGTATTGGCGTGGGGAGAAACCCGATAGCAAAAAAAAAATACACACACCTGTCTATTGTCTATGAAAGCCATCTGGTGGTTCCTCTGACTAATCGAAAAATTAATCGATCGTTGGCGTGTTGTCTAACCGAAAAGGGTAGTAGGACCCGCTGCATAGTACCACCTCGTGTTTTGATCAAGATGAAATAAATGGCGTAGAGTCCACAAACGTTGGTGACAACATCTTGTAAATGTCTGGCGTTGCAGTTAACAGGTCGAGTAGAGTTTCTGGCTATAAAATTAATCAGGTCCGGGTGTGTAGGTGGTAGGCCGAAAGAATCAAAATATTCAAAAGTGCCAAGTCCGTTATAATATAGAGCGACCCAGTGGTCACCCGGGCGATAGCTAGGATCAGTGTTGATGACGAAAGCAGCCGTCTTGGTCGGATCGATGCGTAGAGGTAATTGGTCACGAGCTAACACTTTAACGAGCCCAGTTCGTTTAACAAATATGTCTGACAGGAGGATGGTGCGTATCTCGTCTGTATTCATTGTCTAAGGGGTGTAATCTGTCAAAACTTGGCGTGATTTCGAGATCTCCAAGATCGAGTCTTGCTCGGCGTAGACGAGGACCTGTAGTGGTTCGGGTGTGACCTCGGCGAATTTAAGTTCTACTGAGACTGGGCCCGACTTGGCCATCTCAAACTAGTCACCGTCCAGTAGACTGGGGGTGAGGTCAAAGGCGTATAAGGCGTAACCGTGCTTAAAATGTCTATACTCGAGATCGTTGCCGGCGTCTTTACAAACCAGTCCCATAGCTAGATTCGTCGCGAAGAAGGCTCTCACGTACTGGTTGTGTTCATAATCCATGGACAAAGGCTTGCCGCTGACTGTTCTGCCGTCCGCGCTGACATTCAAATATATCAGACCAAAGGTAGCGAAATTGAACGGATTAGACGTGTACGACCCGTTAAAAGCGGACGAAGTGACTAGTCCAATCACGATCCGTGTAGGTGTTTGACTGAGAAATAGATTATCCTGCATGTGCGATAGCATACCTCTAGAGATAGAGAAAGTTTTTAGCACAACTCGTTTCAAGGGGTACTTGGCATTACCTCGCACCAAGGCTTTCTCGTTGGCTAGAGAGACGGCTGGGTTTAATTTGGCTTTCCGGACAACCAAGGCCGCATAAGTTATAATAGATTTATAACCAGCGGTGGGGTCGTGTCCCAGCACGTTGAAGGCATCTTTAGACTGGGTGAGTTTTACTTTAACGGTCACACCATTTAACAGGTAACGATCTTGAGCGAAGATATCTGAATGTAAACGACCCATCATATCAATCTCCTGAGAACCAGCCGCTATATGTCGACGCAGTCTTAACCCATTGTTATTATCACCAATTGTGTCCGTAATAAAATTTGGCGTGTCTTTGTAAAACAGAGCCGAGGTCAGATGGCCTCGTTTGGGTTCCTCCCCGTAATTCAACGTGGCTTCCATGTAAGCTCTATAAGGGTAGGTGATAAGGGTGGATTTAGGGCTCGCTCATCTTTGGTGATAAGGCCGCTATTGTGATGCTTCCATAAAATGATAATGGCAGAACTGACCACCATGGACGTTGTAAATATAAGTCCAATTTCGTTGGAAAACCTTCAGCCCGGTCACAATACCACCCCTATCGACACCAGGTATTATAGTTCAAGATGTAGGGTGTCTTATCTGGTTTTGTGTTGTTGTTGTTGCTGTGTATAGTAGTGATGTAGTTCACAGAGTTACAGCACATAGGGTACGACATGTGAAGTCATAAATGGGTAAACTGCTCTTGACGTTTTTTCATTATTTATTTTGACGCCACAGGTACAGGTACGTTACATCCAGTTCACAATAGGGCAAAGTCATGACATTCACGAATATCAGCATACATAGTTCATCAATGCATATGGCATATTCTCAAGAAAGATGATGTGGCGCCAAGGGATTATATGGTTGGCTCCAAATACAAAAGTACATCAACAAAAATCCTCTTACTGTTCAGATGTGCTAAATGAGTCAAATCATAAGTCGCACGAGGATGGCATTCCAGGAGTGCAGGTCAAACTGACCTTTACAGGCATTCCTAAGTCTAACCTTGACGTAGGCATAATCGCTGACACACAGCGACGTTCATAGAACTAGGAACTGTCCTTCGGGCTGAGTATGACCCGTGTACATATAGATCTAAGGTATGAAGATACCTGGGGCGTGACTTCTATTAGAAGAACCTCCCTTTCTGTAAGGCATACGTGAGCAGAGATCGACCATTGTCAAACATAGAATTAAGTTACAGATTGGATGTAAATGAGGCATTACCTTCGTTCGAAAATCCACACCACAGAAAACATACGCCTCCAGGCGTTTTAGAATACTCAAGGGAAGGACCTTGTAAGCTAACTATCTCACAATAAGGCTCCTAATTCCCTAACAAAATCACAGAGACGCCAAAACGCGTCTTCTCTGCTTCACAACTTTTCCATCGACTCCCAGACAAAAGAAAATTCCCAGACGCCTCGCGTCCGGACATGCGCAGAACGCATCCACTTGAATAGCAATCAAACACGATGATCTAGGAACATTCTAGATAAAGATTTATACTAGATCAAGCCTTATATGGACATGAACAGAGACCTCAACACTGGTTTCAGACATTCCAACAACCGATGACCGATACTACCAAATAAGGAGAATGATCACACTTCGTTCAAAAAATATGGACCGAACGTGTCTCGACACAAGAGGAGGTAACATCATATTAAATGATAATCTCAATTATCCAGAGTTATGTAGCTTTGACCGAAAAAAATTAAAGTGTACATTTCTGTCAATCTAATAATACAATGTCTTTAGCAAAAAATGATCATACAATGAATTTAGGAGAAATGATCATATAATGACTTTAGAAAAAATGATCTGTGCGTAACAGTAGGTGTTCTCGCTGGGTGTAATCTGCGTGTTGTTCAGTGAAACGTCGACTTGGGAGAATAAACTGTGCAGGTAATAGTTGATCGGGACCACCTCTGCGTCAGCGGGTAATGCGCCGTTATTAGCTAACGTAATTTTGGCGCGCACGTGCAGAAAAGTATTGAACAAATCTAGATATTCTTCACCATTTCCCGATATTACAAATTCCACCGGGGCTCCGGGGGCTAAGGCGGCAAATGGATGTATCTCCACAAATTGTCCCTCTTCTACGGCTGTCTGCGTTGGCGGCACGCTAAACAAATCTAGACCACTGTGAAGACACTCGCAAGAGCTGGGGTGAATAAGCGCCATCATTCAAATATATCAGAGTACCTTCGCTTCTTCTGGTGAGAATGAGAAGGCCGAGCTCGGTTACTGCATTTTATTCGTTTCGGCTCGCCAGGTGGGGCAGCTCTCGTTTTTCTTTTTCTTCTAAGCGCGCTACCCGATTGGTTAGTGGTGAGGTGTTCAACGGCTCCCTGTAATAAACGTTGACTAGACTCCTTGGCTCGTTCACGAAATGCCTCGCCAACATTTCTCCCGGCTAACGCATTGCTCGCGACCTGTAGACCGGTCCCAAGCCCTTCTCTGAGTAAAGCTTTGCCTCCAGTTTTTAACCATGGGAGAACAATGCGACCGAGCCCGCCGAAAAAACTACCCAAACCATGTCCTCTTTGACTTCTGCCTCCAATAAACACTGGCATCCCATGGCCAGCTTGGTTGCATTAAAACTCCTCATACATCTTGGGGTTTCGTCGGATGGGTACGTGTCTCACCATTTTTCTATTCAAAATCAAACCGTCTGTGAGTTCGGAAGTGTAGTGTCAACACCGAAGCTCCGCTAGTGAATGGGATAGTCTTACCCTGATCGTTAGTTAAAAGGATTTCCACCGCGTCAAACGAAAAACGGCTCAGGGGTACGTAGTGGGGTTTGTCGAAAATCCTAAAAACAGAAGCGGTAGTCCTGTCCAAAATAGGAACAATCCGTAACAAAGGGACAGAGGCATCTCCAACCGGTCTCGCCGCTACGAGATCGCAGTACACGTATACATTTTTCATGTCGCTATCCATTTGTACTTCAGTCTCGCCTCGTAGTATTGGGTCGATGTCTGTGGCGAGCGAGGCAGGAAAACCTAACATGTGTTTCAACATCTCGCTAATTCTAACTTCAACCTCCGGATCATATAGATTCAAGGTGGCCTTATTATTGTTAAAATGGAATCTAACTCGGGCTTTTTCATCCACATCCGTGGCTAAAAGCAAACGATTCAACTCGTCGATCAGCGTGTCGGGTGACGTGTATAGACCAGCAGGTAATGTGAGTAGTATAGACTCATCTTCTTTGTTGGGAAAGTAATGTATCCATACATCATACTCTAACACGTTAAAATAACTTTTGGGAAATTGACTCTCAACCAAACCGACCTCGTAACGCGAAGTCAAGTCTATAGTCTGTGGCAACTTGACGAAAAAGTGACCGGCGTTATTGTTTGGGTATATTTTCATCGAGGCATTGCTGGGTAAAGTCACGTAAAAACTCATCCTATCTTAGGGTTAGGTAACATGTAACCCAGACAACTGCTCATTAAAGCGATCCAAAATTTACCGTCTGGTCCCTCTGCGTTGCTCCGACTCAGATTGAATAACGAGACACCGATGACGACATATATACCGATCATCTGACAGATGAAAACGATCTCTAGTCGCGGGACTAGTTTCCAAAAAAAAGGCCAGAACGAGATTCTCGCGGTCTTGGGAGGGGGTGGCCGCAAAACTGGGGTGCTCACGTCTTCTTCAATATCCATGTCTCGATATCTCGCTAGTTGTTTGGACGAAATCCAGCTGTTGAATGACGAGTTATATCCGAACCATTTGACTAAATATTCTTTTACACCCCTGACACCTCGGCGTTCCTCCAAAATGGACTCGATTCGATAACCTATCTTGTCGCCGACTCGCTGGAGCTCTTCTTGGTAAAAAGAACCTTTCAGTTCCTCACCCGAATCGTCTTTAAGGACGTACGTGACCGGTCTTGTTTGGTTTAGTCGGCTGATCGTAAACAACTCTTCCGTCCACGCCGGCGTATAACCCTTTTTAAAAGTTTGTCTGGCTTGGGCTATCCGCACGCGATCACCGGCTTTAAAATAGACTTTTCTGGCGATGACGTCAGGGGTCGAGTACAAAGTACGCCACACTTCTTCTTGATTGCTCGGGGTAACTTCAGCCGGCGCCATCTTAATACTCCGATGATACGAATAATTGTAGTTGTGGACCAGTTGTTGTATCACGTCGACGTAGCGAAGACTGTTGCTTTTGGAAAAGTAACGCCACGTTTTTTCTTTGCGGGTTCAATTAAACCTCTCGACGATAGCTGCTTTGGTATCCTCATTCTCCGTAGTGAAGAAATGGACTTTCTCATTTTTAAGAAACTTTAAGAATGTTTTGTTCACGAACTTACTGCCTTTGTCTGTTTGAAAATGTATCGGTTTGCGACTGTTAAAAATTGTTTTTACCGCTGCTACTAACGCTGTCCCAGTCTTGTTTTTCAACTGAACAGCCCAAGCGAATTTACTAAACACGTCAATACACGTTACTAGATAGGAATACCCATCGTTGAATCTTTTTAAACCTCGCAAGTCAATTAAATCAGCCTGGAACTGTTGGTCGATACCTCCCGCAATGGTAGTGCGTCGTTTAAATTTTCTGCGCACTGGTTTGTGTAGGGTGTAGGTGTCCTGATGACCTAACCACTCTTCAATTTTTTACGACTAAGTTTGGTGGTATGTTGTAAGGGGGTGATTCCGCCATACGAACCAGGGTGTTTTGGTTCATAGTAATGTTGTTCTAAAATCTTATTCACTTCTTTGGCCATGCTTCCCACTTTGGTGTCTTTTTCCTTCTTCTGAGCGAATACGACGATGTTTCTCGCAATTTACTGGCCACCACATTTTTTCGATTAGTGGGTGTGACGGGTGGGGACTGAGGAGTTTTGTCGACGACCTCCTCTTTAAGTACAGTGGGTTGTTCGCTGGTTTGTAATGGTGGTGGTTGTTTAATATCCACGAGACCCAGAGGTACGTGAATGTACTGTTCTAGTCGATTCAAATAACGCTGTAGTGTTTGTTGATAAAGTCTAGCCTTGTCAGTCACTGGGAGATCTTCTCTTGCCAAGACTAGTTGCATTTGAGTATCCAATTCTCCCAAGTTATCTCTTAGAGCGTCGGGTGGTCTATAAGGTTTTTGAATTTCTAACAAACGAGGATCCATCAAAATCATTTTCTTAGCCATCTGAAAGAGCCCTCTTAGTACAGTTAGTATTGGTCCAAGGAGAGCAGTTAAAAAACCGCCAGTTTGTAAAAATTGTTTTCGTCTTTTGAGCGACAATTTCCTCTTGGTAAGCGCTCGCAGAAATATGTCTCCGACTATATAAGGAAAAGACGATGGTCATATATCGGTCATGTCCTACGAATGCAAAACAACAGAATACCACTACAGGCGCTCACTTGGGTTCCTGAGGGTAAGAGGAAAAAAGGAAGACCAAAAGAAAAACACTCAGAAGAACAATAATAAGAGAAGGAAGAACGTTGGGCCTAAATAATGTGCAAGAGCTAAGAGGAGTGGCGTCACAACGAACAACCTGGAGAGCACTGGTTTCTGCCTTATGCGCCGTGTTTGGTGCTTAAAGAATTTATTATTATTATTATTTAAGCGCTCGCAGGGTGTTATTGTAACGACGCATACGTCTCTTCTGAGGGGGTGTCAGTGTAACGTTACCTTTTAAAACGTTGTGACAACATTCACAGAGTGTTCCTACCAGATCGGGTGATGCTGTTTTCATAACAGCCTTGATGACTAGTGGTTTGGCCGTACCTAGAAATTTTAACATCTCAGCATGTCTTTTTACTTTTTCTCCCATCTCGTTACTTGGGTACGTAAACAATTTGTTGTTCGTCTGGGAAGATGTGCGAACGAAGTCTCAAATTGTCTGGTGTGTCTTTGCGAAGGTCGATTACTAAATAGCCATGTGGGGTCGATGTCGCATCTTTAAAACTCTCTTGAACATAGGCAGTCCGACCTGGGTACATCTGTTTGGCTAGATTAACAATCTGCGACCCATCGCGTGGATTTTTGACAAGCACTATGTAATGAGAATTCAAACTAATGGTTCTGTGTTCTTTGTTCTTGCCAAATAAATTTTTCACAAAATAAAATACGCTTACATTTTTATGATGACTTTTTGTGTGAATAATTTAGTTACTCGATCATCTGTTTCGTTCATGAGGTCATCGAGAATTACCAAAAGTCTCTTATCACCTGTCCACTGCTCAATATCGGGCAGTCCTTCAATAAACTGAACTCCAGTCATGGAATTGTATAGAGGTTGCCACTCGCTGTAACACCATATAATTTCATCGGGTACGGCTGTTACCATATCTCGAATATGTGTCAAGAAACGCTGGACAATAACAGCCTTTCCACTAGAAGTAGGGCCGCTAATTAAACAAGTGAACGGATGAACCCAATGCGGATCCATAGTTAAGAATGATAGATTACAGTTACAACCAGTTATTTTATATCAAAGACAAGAACCGTGCAAACATTGTGAGAACCCCTTTTCAAGAACGTAAGATTCGTGCTTAAAAAAACGTAAGAACCTTTGGTGTAAAAAAATGTGAGAATCCCTGTTTCCAGCATGTATTGAGAATCACTGTTCTACAATGTGTGAATCATGCTAAAACATGTGAGAATCCCTGTTACCAGCATATATTGAGAATCACTGTTCTACAATATGTGAATCATGCTAAAAAATGTGAGAATCCCTGTTTCCACCATGTATTGAGAATCAAAAAAACGTGAGAATCACTGTTCTACAATGTGTGAATCATGCTAATAATCACGAGAATCCCTGTTTCCAGCATGTATTGAGAATCACTGTTCTACAATGTGGGAACCTTTGGGTGAGAATCCCTATTTAACTAATATATATAAAACTGTACGTTTTCCGAATAACATAAATATCTCTGGGGATTTTTTTATACCGGGATACATTTTTAAAGAATCGCTGATTTATCGTTTCTCTTTTAATATATATGGTTTAGATAAGAATATAGGCTAAAAAATATGTGTGTCTTTCGCTACGAAAAAGTCTAAAAAATATATCCAACACTTTAAATCTTATCTGTGTTTCTCACTTATTGTTAACCAAGTGGATTGTTAGATATTTTTGTAAACCGTTTTTAAAATGTGTCTAATGCCTTTTCTTTCTCGTCAACAAGACACCTGCGCTAAACAAATAAAACCTCACTATGGCTTAACGTTGTACAAGACGATTCAAATTATTCGCATCTGTCCCTGAGTAAATAATTCCTAACGAGTTTTCGCTGTGAATCAATTGTCGTACGTGACTGGATGTCCATTTGGAGACGAATAATCAACAGCCTTATTTGTCTAATTATTTTATTACCATCCAAAAAAGCTATTTCAGAACAGGTGAAAATAACACCTGCACTGAGTAAACATTGCTGTGACACTTCTTAAACAACCGCTATCGATCCCGTTATCGGTACGTGCCAATTTACAACAAACTGTTTGCGAGCAGGTGAACAGGTGGTTATACATTAGGTCCGTCGAACTCAGTTATTGTCTGAAAGCGCGGACTTTTTTCCAAACCTCGATATAATGAGAGCAGTGTAAAAAACTCATGCAACTAACAGAACCCGAAGCAGAAACATCTCTGAAAGACCAAGCCTTCTGAAAAAAGAACCCCTTGTTTTGTATATCAATTGACTGTTACATCGTATGTATTTATTTTTTATATTCGTCTGTTAAATATATTTGTTAAATATATGTCTGTTGTTTATCTAAACATCTGCCCGTTTGTTGTTCGGAATATTTTCAGACACAGTGAGGTCTACACAAAGGTCTAAATATGTGTGTATTCTTTTTTTCCCTATAATAGGAAGTTAAAATATTTTACACGTTATATAGAATTTTTATATAGCTGTTTTCGTTAGGATACCCTAAATAACTTTAAAAATATATGTTTTTTCGGTACTCTGTGTTAAAATATCTACATCTCATGTCTCTATTTAATAACATTATAAAAAGTTTTTAGTTGATTGTGTATTCGTGTGTTGTATTAAATATTTAAACAAAAAGATGTGTCTGTGGACTAGCCAGTGTTGCTAAAAATCTGTTTCACATTAGTCTAACCGCTATTTAAAAATATTTGTTTGTTAAGCTGTTAACGCAGATCGTCAATTGTTATTTTTATCTGTGTGTTATGTTAAATCCTAACATGTGTGTATGGTTTAGCTAAGTTAAGACTTAATCGAGTTATTATGTACTATAGTCTAAATAATTATCCTTAGTTTAAAACTTATCACATAAGAAAAGATAATAAACACTATATTACTATAAACCTAACATATACAAAATAAATAAGGACCCGAGTCACTACAAACTACCGAACCAGTCAGTGAAAATTAATATATATCATCTGCTCGATAGTACATTAACATATCCCACCTACAGCGGGGTCTAAGTTGATTCCACCACTAGAAGGGTGTTCGTGATTTTGTATTTTCTTGTTTGGTTTTGAAATATACAACAACTTGGTTGTAATGTAGACACGAAATAGTTTTTGTTGGATCCATCACCCAAAAAAATTAATAAACACTTTTATCACATTAAAGAGAATATTTAGAACATAGCATATTTTTAACAGTACTGAACTACACAAGGCCTTGATATGGTACAAACGAAAGTTAATAAAACTCCATTATCTTAAACGATAGGGCGTCACTTGTCTCGCCAACATGTTGAGTTTTTAAATCAATATCTTTTCTGCCACACCACGCGCGGGGGATTTCTTTCACATAGAATAAAAATAAGACTGTGTTTTATTCTCTCTCTCTCTCTCTCTCTCTCTCTCTCTCTTTCTTTCTTTCTCAGTTTGTCTCTCTCTCTTTTCTCTCTCTTTCTTTCTCTCTCTCTCTCTTTTCTCTCTCATCCATGTTTAATATAACTGAAAACACACGTAGTTTTTTTTTTTTTAACCCCCGTGGTCATACACGCACGATTACACATTACTGATGAATCGTTGTGAAAACATCAGACACTATCGCTCATACCTTGTTGAAGATCTTCTTCTTCTTCGTTGTTCGCTCTGAAAAGGACTGTGGTTGCGTTGTGTCTGTTTACGCCTAAGTTGTGTTATCTGCACCTTTCGGTCGACACACCCGACTACATCCCGACATTTTTTTTTTTAGGGACCGATTTTGCTTTCGCATTGCGAATCGCACTCGCTCAACCAGACTGCACTGCTGCAGACTGTTTCCAGGACCACCACTTCAAGGTGGGGTCATACCTCTTTGCAGCTGACTTCGCTTGTTTCCACTAACTGGGTATACATGACAAGAAGTGATGCAATATTTGTACCGAGGGAGACTGGACTGAAGGTCGAGAAAGTAAATTTTACCGAGACCATCCTTTGATACACGTGCGAAAATACTTTGGTGAATCCTACCTTAAATTTTCTACCAAAACCAGTGGTCACATTTCTATAATCTCGAGGGCATATTTCTTTTTATTTAATGTACTATATTTCCATGGTAGCCTCCTGTTTGGCACGATTGGGAGACAATATAAAACCTATCACCACATGCCGCACTTGTAAAATAAAAAATTAACAAAAAATAAAATAAAAGTGAAAACCTTAAGTAGCCGATTCGAACACATGAACGAAGGAATGTTTCTACTATTGTTCGATTGAGTTTTGCCCTAGTGACGTGAACAGAAATTTACACGCGCTGTTTTGTGGGGCCATCGATCTGGTTTCTTTCTAGGGAGTAGTTGCCTACGATCTCACTTCACCTCTCAGCGTCTTATATTCTCATCACACACACACACACACACACACACACACACACACACACACACAACACAACACAACACAAAACCAAATTAGTTTTTTATTTTATATTTTCCTCTTTATTCTATAGCGCTTAGGCAAAGGAGGATTCACTAAAGAGTGTTTATAAAAAGTCCTTCTTCTCAAGTCAAGTAGTAACATAGTTGCCTGAAGGGTTTGGGACAATCAATTGTTATATTCATGTAAACGATAATAACACAACTCCTTCCAATAAAAATGATAAAGTTACTTCTAAATCAGCTTGCTGTTTGTAACAAGACTACAATGTTCTGCTGAGACCACTTTTGCGTAGTGTACCTATACCTAAACTTTCATGAAACACACAAAAAAATCTCCTGTTATCGCTTACGAATACACAATATTATAGAAATAATGCCTTAACAAGACTATTTAAAACATTACAGATAATCAATAGTGAACGAGTCTATCAAACCAAGAAAGCTAACTTAATAACTTGTTATGTGTTAATTTAGCTTTAGACATAGATAGAGCATAAATACTAATTGTAAGTCATTTCGATGCTAGGTATAAAATAAATATAGAGGACTAGTATTTAACAAGAGTAACGATAACTCGTATACAACAACCTATTTGTACCACAACACAACCAAATAAGTCCAACATAATGCTAACCAGATGACCGCCCGGGGTGGAACAAGCTTGGAGCAAAACAACAACCATATGCACACACACATACACACACACACACATACAGTAAGGAACAGCAAACCGGACAGAGCATGACAGGAACACAGTTAATTTAAATATCACTAAATGAGTATCGTTATTAATCGTGATATACAATAACACTGACAAACAACATTTTTCTTTCTTATATAAGAATAAGTGTTCTTAGGTCAGTTTCTTGCGCTGATTTCAAATCTGAAATCCGTTTATCTCTATCACGTCGGGTTCTTAAGATATTTGTGAATAAATATATTTTTGGGAAACCGTTATTTGCCCCGTTTCATTTTTACTATATAGCTTATTAAAAATTAATAAAAAGCAACATAATTCTACTTTTTATACTGCTAAAAGATGCATGACATATGTTACGCGATTTTTCAAATAGTTACTGTATTTTGAAATAATTATGAGCAAAATATGGCTTCTAGAAGTTGTAGAAATTCGGCTGATCTGTTCTGTTACGTGTGCGGATATTATACCGATCGTGTTGACCAGAAAAACTTTACACCATTACTAAAGAAAGCATATGAACTTTATTTCGATTCGAAAGTTGATGATGCAAATATATCTTCGCAGCCAAATGCAGTTTGTTCGATACATTGGCAGGTTGGTTACGAAATCGCCGAAGCATAAGTCGATGCCTTTTGGAGTGCCAGTAATATGGCGTGAACATACAAATCACACTACTGATTGTTACTTCTGCTTGACAAATATCCATGGTTTCACTTTTAAAACTAGAAAAAGTCTGTGGTTTATCCAAATATTGAATCGGTTTCGAAACCAGTGCCTCATGATCCAATCACGTGTCCGATCCAAGTACCACCAGAACAATATCCGTTGGACGTAAATGAACCATCAGAAAGTGATAGTTTACCTGCTTTAGAAACTAATTCTGACTCAGATTACATACCGGTGAATGATGGTGTTTACTTAATTAACCATTCAGAACTTTCAGATCTAATACGTGATCTCGCTCTTACCAAAGGACAAGCGGAATTACTCGGTTCGCGACTCAAAGAATGAAATCTTTTAGCGCCCAATACTCCAATATCTAAATTTCGTCATAGACACAGAGAACTTGTTCAATACTTTGAGATGGGTGATGACATTTGCTATTGCAAAGATGTAAACGGTCATGAGCACATAATCAACTAATGGCGATTTTTCATCGATTCTTCCAAGACTAGTCTAAAAGCCGTGTCATTGCATAACATAATTTTTTTTTCATCAATTCCAGTCGCCTACTCTGTTCATATGAAAGAAACTTATGACAATATGGCTATACGTTTGGAAAAAAAAAGTACAATGACTACCAATGGCGGATTTGTGGAGACCTAAAGGTCATTGCAATTCTCACGGGCATGCAGACTGGGTATACTAAATTTTGTTGCTTCCGATGTGAATGGGACAGCCGCAACAGACAGGAACATTATGCAAGAAAGGTGTGGCCTATCCGGGATCGTATGCAGCTCGGGCATAAAAATGTAATACGTGAGCCATTAGTTAACAAAGACAGCTTCATTTTACCACTGTTACATATAAAGTTGGGGCTCATGAAGAATTTTGTAAAAGCATTAGATAAAACGAGCAAAGCTTTCACTTATCTTCGAGAAAAGTTTCCGCAAGTTAGCGATGCAAAGATAAAGGAAGGTATCTTTGTAGGACCTCAGATTAGGAAAGTTATTGCAGACAAATAATTCGAGAACTTGTTACATGGTAGTGAACTTCGCGCATGGATGGCATTCAAATCGATCGTCGATAACTTTCTGGAAAATCACAAATCTGTCGACTATGTTGCATATTGTTAAGCAGTGCATAGATGCATACAGAATTATGGGCTGTATCATGTCCCTCAAAATCCATTTGCTCGATTCGCATCTTGACTTTTCCCTGACAACCTTGGCGAATTCAGCGATGAACATGGAGAACGATTCCATCAAGATATCGCCGTAATGGAGTCACGTTATCAAGGATGGTGGAGTGTGACCATGCTTGCCGATTATTGTTGGATGCTTCATCGCGATGTACCACATGCCATTCACCGACGAAAGTCGACTGCAAAGAAATTCAAGCCTACATAACTGTTATACTTCTTGTACGAATGATGTTGTAATACTGTATGCGTTGTTAAAAAACTTCAATTGCGTATTTCTAGAGATCCCGACCTGATAGAGAAAAACGGTTTGCAGATTTAAAAACAGCGCATTAAAATTGACCAGAAAAACATAGAAATGTTAGAGAAAGAAAAAAAAAGTTTTTTTTTGTTAGTCAGTGTAATTAAGATACAACTACCCCCGTGTACATCGATATGTAATTACATTCACCCAACATCGGAAATTCCCTGTCATATTTTTGAGTAGTTGAGAACTATGATATGTCCCGCTTATCTATAGATATATAGTAACTTTTTTATTTTTTCATTTTTACAGATGCCTTCACGTCGTCGGAACATCCTTACCTCCATATTAAGCTACCTCCAGGCGAACCGGTCTCGGTATTGCGAAGGTTGTTGGGATGAACAACCGAACCAACTAGCCCATTCCTGTCTGACATCATCGGATGAGGATCTTGTTAATATGCACCTAGAGGACGTCCTTCTATGGGTGGTCCCACATAACCACCTTGTCGAGCTAACAGTAGAGTTCCTACGGAGGGTGTTAATACGCTATATACAGCGTCACGCGGCTCGAAAAAACCCTCAACGGGAGTAAAAACATCACCAAAAGACATCGGCACAAAAACCCTAACCCTTTCTCTATCGCATTTTTATAAGGTTTTACCCACCATTTTATGAATATTCGTTGTCGTTTTTTCCTCACCCCAATACGCCCATGAGTCATTTTTCACATCGACCACGTCAGCTATCCTTTTCAACGAGGCACAACCTGGCTAACACACGAATCTGGCCACACGATCGATTTTCGACGAATCAAAGCCTAGCTAGGGCACGCCTAAAAAAAAACCAGATTGAACTGGTATTCCTGCATATAAACACTTGGAGACACTCATACTTTATTCAAGCGTTGGTGTGATAACGACAGATACACCTCATTGAAAATGACTGCTCCCACCAACTGGGTATACATCAAGAGCTGTGATGAAGTGCTTAAAGATTTGTTAACTTTACGGAGCGAAATCCTCGCCGAAATTGCCCGACTACAGGCACCATGCACTGACACCTATCCTACCCTGACCGATGTCCCTAATCTACCACCGAAGAAACCTACCCCCTCCACTAACACGTTTGACGAATACACGAACTCTAGTTATGCAATATCACCAGAACCGAGTGGGTTTCCTACCACAGACACCCACCTGACCGATGTCCCCAATCCACCACCGAAGAAGAAGAAGAAACCTACATTCACCGAGGTCACACCATGCAAGACTCGATCTTGGAGATCTCGAAATCACGCCAAGTTTTGACAGACTACACCACTTAGACAATGAATACAGCATCGACGAATCACGACCTGGCTAACACACGAGTTTGGTCACACGATCGATTTTCGACGAATCAAATCCTTGCTAGGGCACGCCTAAAAAAACCAGATTGAACTGATATTCCTGCATATAAACACTTGGAGACACTCATACTTTATTAACGCAGTGATAACGACAGATACTCCTAGTTGAAGATGACTGCTCCCAACAACTGGGTCTACATCAAAAGAAGTGATGAAATGCTTAAACCTTTGGCTAGTGGTCTGAAGGCTGCGTCTGTAAGTGTTTACCAAGGTCAACCTTTACTTCACGTGCGAAAATATTTTGGTGAATCCTACCTCAAATTTCCTACCAAGCACGGCATTACGTTAACTCGACCCGAGTTTGACCATTTATTGACATTACAGAGCGAAATCCTCGCCGAATTTGACCGATTACAGCCACCAAACACGGATACCTATCCTACTACTGGTACCAGTACCACGTTTGACCAGTACATCAACTCCAGCTGTTACCAACCAATATCAACAGAACCGAGTTTGTTTCCTACCACAGACCTGGCCGATGTCACCAATCTACCCCCGAAGAAACCTACCACCTTCATTAACCTTTTTGACGAATACATGAACTCTAGCTGTCCAGTATCACCAGACCCGAGTTGGTTTCCTACGACCACCACTACAGACACCCACCTGGCCGATGTCCCTAATCTACCACCGAAGAAGTAGAAACCTACCAAGCGGCTGAGACTTGTCCTTTAGTATTTGACAAAATAAAAACTATATTAACTAAAACGCTTTTTGTTACCTATATCGTCTGTCGTATGTCTAATTTTTCGTCTAAATATATCGTCTAACTGTTCGTATAACTGTTCGTATGTCTAAATATATCGTATAACTGTTCGTCTAACTGTTATCCTCTTCTTGTTATCGTCTTCCTATTATCTCAAGTCTAAATATCATCTTCTTGTTATCGTCTTCCTATTGTCTAAATATATCGTCTTCCTGCTGTCTTCTTGTTATCTCTAAATATACCTCTAACTATTATCGTCTTCTTGTTATCTAAAAATATATCCTCTTCCTATTATCTCAAGTCTCAAAGTCTACATATATCCTCTTCTTGTTATCTCAACTCTAACTATTATCTCAAAGTCTTCTTATTATCGTCTTCCTATTGGCTCAAAGTCTTCTTGTTATCTCAAGTATAAATATATCGTCTTCTTGTTATCTCAAGTCCGCCATCTTGCCCCACCTGAATGCGCTTATATAAAAGTAACGCGCCACCTGGCGTTTTTGCTATATAAAAGTCACGCGCAACCTGCCGCGCCACCTGAATAATACCTAAGTTGCTCATTCCCTACTACTCAAGTGCCAGTGGAACAAGAGATGAGAAGAAGACAATGGCGATGAAAGGACACATACTGTAGAAACCTCTTGATAGCATTACAAGGCAGTCTTTGTTATGGAACCCCAGCGAAAGAGAGGCAGAGGTAGACCAAGAAGCACATGGAGAAAAGAGCTGGAAATAGAGGTGAAAATGAAGAGGAGAACGTGGAAAGAACTTGAGATGATGTCCCGTGACAGGAGGACTTGGCATGTGTTTGTTGAAGTCCTATGCTCCTTTGGGAGTGGAGGGCTATGAATGAATGAAAGATTCTATCTCACACGTTTGCTTTAAATTTTTTGAATCAACTACTATTGTTTAGTTTTTAAAACAACAGGTAAAAAATGTAATAGTAAAATAGTCTTTAATAGCCTAGAATAAGTATAGAAAGATTAATGGAATTTTGATGGATATAAAGTTCTCGTCATTGAGACGTAGGTAACAATGTAACTTTATACTTAAAGTTTAACTTCTTCTTCTTCTTCCTTGTTCGTCCTGAAAAGGACGTTGGTTGCGTTGTTTCTGTTTACAGTGAAGCTGCGATATCTGTGCCTTTCGGCCGACACATCCGACTTCAGCACGGCATTTTTGGGACCGGGTTTGCCTTCCCTCTTCGATCCCTACTCTCTCAGCCAGACTGCAGTGATGCAGCCTGTTTCCAGGACCACCACTTGGAGGTGGAATAGGGTCTTGGTCAGCTCTGGTTCGCTGACCCTGACGCAAGCAGTCAAGCTATGGGTCGCTGACTGCATTCTCTGTTGCTGCGTCTTTGGGTCCCAAAGTTTAATTGAAATGTCCTTTTTGCTGGTGCCTTTTAGTTAGCACTTAACTTGTATGAGTAAGTCCTACAGCTGTGGTTCATTAATTCTGTGATGACGAAAGCCTTCTCCACACTCTCTTCCACTGTGCGTCGTTATGGTGGATGCTTGTCTCTCATACTAGCGGCGTTATAACCACAAATCGTCTGATGGCTTGTAACCACGAACTTTAGACAAATAGAAAGAAACAAATACCTACTGAGTACATTTGTTTGCTGCAAACTGACAGGCCCATTGTCATGCGCTCCACCCACCAATGTTAACCTCTCAGAAGAATTAAATTCCTGAACACACAGTGTAACTCACGGAATATGATGAAAACTCACCAATATCCTTCTGTGTGTTAACTAGGAAATTGCATCTGGACCGCGTAAATAATGATTTGCCTGAATTACAATTGAAAAGGGTACATCAACCTCACAAGATAATGTTTCACCTTAGGTAATCATCACTCATTACTCATCAGTCCTCCCGTAGGAGTCTGGGGCCGCTCTGCTGTCGAGTTTCCCGCACGACTAGTCAGAAATAATTACTAGCTCTTGCAGTAATCGTTCATGCATTTACTATTTTCATATGGTGAGGTTGCCAGCCTCATATACAACCACTAGCAAGAAAACATGTTAAATTCACGTTTGTAATAGACATTTTCACAACTTACCCCACATTTTTGGGAATACACAATCTCCTTGTGCAAATTTCAGAAGGACGCGAGCAATTTCGGAGCATATGCTCTCGAATAAATTTCGTCTGAGAAATTCCGCTTATGACGGTGTTCTGTGATACATTTGGCCTGGGAAACTACTAATTCCTCTTCGAGTGGTGTTCTGCGATACACTTTGTCTGGGATATTATTTCTCTTATGACTGATGATGAGCTGGCATTTGCTGATGTTGCCTGATTTCTAAATCAGAGGCACATCTCCAATCCAACCTGCAAGTCTGGAAGGAAGAGCTTTAGAAGAGAGGGATGGTCATAAGCAGCTGTAAAACAAAATCTATGGTAATATCACGAGAAGAAAGAAGACATCAGATTAAGCTGGGAAAACAGGTCCTGGAGCAGGCCGACCACTTCAAATACCTCAGAGCTATTATAAACCGAAAGGGGGGGCATCAAAGAAGAGTTGGCACTCGAAAAGCAGCAGCTGGGAGACTTTTTAAGGCCATAAATCGAGGATTCCTCAGCAAGAGAGAGGTTGGTAAGAGAACGAAGGTGGCTGTATACGATATTGCACCATCAATGTCCCAGTCTTGACATATTGATGCGAGTCAGGGCAATGACTACAACCCACAAAAACCAGATCCAAACCTCAGAAATGAAGTATCTGCGGAAGGTGGTTGAAGTAACAAGAAGAGACATGGTCCGCAACCAGATGATACGTCAAGGCCTAAAATCCCGCCCCCTGTATACCCAATTAGAACAGTCCCAACTGAGATGGTTTGGCCATGTCTGCAGAATGGGAGAAGATCGGCTACCACGACAAGCATGGGAAACAAAGAGCCAGGGATCCAGACCCCAGGACGACCCAGAGTCCGCTGGGAGGACAACATTAGACAATCTTTGAAGGATCGAGGACTAGAATGGAACTAGGTCAGGAGGAAGACAGCTGATAGGATAGTCTGGCGCTCTCTCTTCCAAACCTCTATACCTCACAGTAGAAAGGGAGCGACTAAGTAAGTAAGTATGACTGATGCTCCAATTCCTATGTTTCCAGTCTTGAATTTATAAAGTCCTTGTCCCTGAAGTTTTACAGTCTGTATTTAAGTATGCGGGTTTACTCTTAACTCTTTGATTCCGCAATTATTTTCCACTCTGTGCCGTAATTTTAATTATTTATAGACTAAAAACAACGCTCAGAGATTTGTTTTGGCATGAGTGTCAAATCTGACCAACGCTCTTAGCGTTGTTCCGGAGACAAAGAGTTAAGGTTTCAGAGTTGCCCAAATACTGTCGATCTGTCACTTCTGATATAGGAATTCAAGGTCCGATCCTTCTCTTCCTGGCTGTTGGGAGTTGCTCGTATGAAGTTGCGAAGCTGCCTGATCTGTGCCTCTGAGTTCACTAGATTATATCTCTCATTCTCAGTTCAAATAACAGAAGGTGTTTCCGCCGAATGTTCCAATATAATTCTTTGTATATTCCAGGCATCTCAAATCAAACCAATCAAATCTCTCTCTGAACTGTTTGGGTGGGGAAGTAATAAGACGTAATTTTTTTTCTTCCGGCTGCACTTATCTGCTTCCCACAATATTGTGACCATGTTTTTATTGTCGTAATGTCTTCCGCCAAGATGTCTACCCTGACAGATTATCGAATTATCGCCTTTATTTGCTTGCCTCCGCCAAACAGATGTCTGTAAAAAATGGTGCTTAAAATATGCCACATAATAGAGATGAGTGAGAGGAAGAGAAAAATGAAGAAAAAAGTGATGCTGTCGGAGTTGCTGAAGGTGTGAGTGATCACACAAAATTACATTCCCAAACCATTCTGTCACAAAAAGGGAACCCTACAGAAAAGCCTGTTGAAGTCGGATACACTGGGCAACAGGCTTAACGAAACAGTGCAACGTAATTCTACTAGTGATGACGTCAAGAGAGAGAACCTTGAACCACCTTCATCTGGAACAATGTTTCGATGTTTCTTTGTTTTCATTGTTTCAATGTGTGTTCGTTTTCGATGTTTCAATGTTTGTTCGTTTTCGTTGTTTCAATGTTTGTTCGTATTCGTTGTTTCAATGTTTGTTCGTATTCGTTGTTTCAATGTTTGTTCGTTTTCATTGTTTCAATGTGTGTTCGTTTTCGATGTTTCAATGTTTGTTCGTTTTCGTTGTTTCAATGTTTGTTCGTTTTCATTGTTTCAATGTTTGTTCGTTTTCGTTGTTTCAATGTTTGTTCGTTTTCGTTGTTTCAATGTGTGTTCATTTCTTTGTTTCGGGTGTTTGGTGAGTGAGACTATCTAGAATCTACGACGTTTACAAATAAATCTTCATCTGATTATCGCGTACCGTATCTTTGATTTAATAACTAGTGGCCGACTCGCGCTCGTCCTGTACGTAGTGTTTAAACAGTTAACGTTAACTGTGTAACTTTTCTCAGATTAGCTAGTCTGCTGCGGAGAGGGGGTGGGCATCCGTAGTGTAATTTGAATTGTCTTTTTAATGTGTGGAAGAATTTACAAGAGTGGATGAGACAACATTTAAAAATGCTTTTCCACCGGAAGTCTGATAACTGTGAGCGTTAGAGGAAGGATATATTTAACTTGCGAAGATAATTAAAATCAAACAACAGGGAGGGCAGGGAAAATCTACCTTTATCTTTTACACAATACGAGAGATAACGGAAATAGCCGAGGACAAAACCGACTCCCTTCCCTGTGGAATAGTGAAAAAAAATCCGTTGAAAAGAAGAGAAGTTGTAGTAAGCCGACATGGTAGATGAAGGTAAACGAGTTATTGGAAGAACATGGAGGAAAGATAAAAAAACTGAATGTAATGTTGTAACATGTAGGAAGATAAAAGGAGTCACATAACGATTGTTCTCCAATTAATTTATTAATCGCTGATGGCGGTTGTCTCTTGTACAAGGCAAGTAACCACACTATGCTTTAACTAACATATACATTAAACAGACTTTTCTTTTCGTCTCCCTTATTAATGGACATTCAAATGGTGGATGTTTATAGTACAGACTGATTTATCCTTTTTACAGCTCTGAATTTCCTGAGACATCAACAAATAATTAAATAGGAACAATCTATTGCCCACTTTCCTACAGCCTGATTGAGCTTGGCTAGTGTCTGAAAGACAATAATTTAAATTGCGTGATTTTGTAGCGGAGATGTAATGAATATAATTGTTTTAATGGGTCTTGTGAATAATAGATAACATTTCATGGTGATTTGTTAATGAGATGTGGTCGCTGAGGAGTGAAAATATGGAAAGAATGGAAAGGGCGAGCAGGAGATGGAATATTATCAACATCATCCTGCCCATTTCACTCCTTACGGAACATGGACTATCGCTGCACCTTGCTCCCTTGCAAGAAATATACATCTAAGCTTTAATGTGTTCTTTCAGTTGTAGCTTCTGTAGTAATTTTTGTTAACTCGATAAGGCTGTCAGTTTCAGTAGTAATTTTTGTTAACCCGATGAGGTTGTCAGTTTCAGTAGTAATTTTTGTTAATCCGATGAGGTTACTAGTTTCTATAGTAATTTTTGTTAACCCGGTGAGGTTGCTAGTTTCTGTAGTAATTATTGTCAACCCGATGAAGTTGCTAGTTTCTGTAGTAATTTTTGCGAACCCGATGAGGTTGCTAGTTTATGTACTAATGTTTGTTAACCCGATGAGGTTGTCAGCTTGTGTAGTAATCTTTGTTAACCCGATGAGGTTGTCAGTTTGTTAGTAATTTTTGTTAACCCAATGAGGTTGCTAGTTTATATACTAATGTTTGTTAACCCGATGAGGTTGCTAGTTTGTGTAGTAATCTTTGTTAACCCGATGAGGTTGCTAGTTTCTGTAGTAATTTCGTTATGACGATGAGGTCTCCAGTTTCTGTAGTAATTTCTTTATCACGATGATATAGACCAGAAATTCAACACCATTTCAACAATATGTAAGGAAAGCAGCAAATCATGCTTGAGATTCCAGGAAAGGAAGAAGCAAGACTGAATAACACCAGAAACATTAACGTTGGCGATTTTCTTTGTCTTTTGTCCTCGTAAGGCGAATTACCTTTTTTCGATTTTTTTTTCACACCCATCCATTGTACTCCACGTCTTACAGCAGTTCCCCTCAACTTCCTCGACTTTATACATATATATTTTTTTTGACTGCTCCGTGTCTCTGTTAACTCGTGTTTCTATCTACCTATCCTGCTTATCCCCCTGATCCTATCCTATCTCTCCTTTCCTAGCATTGCGTATCATTTTATATCCTATTTATTTATTTTCGTATTTCCCTACTCTTCCTTCATACCTTATATTACTGCACTCTGTACTATTTATTTATTGTTTTATTTATCTCTATTTTCATTTTGCGTGTTTTATATTTTATTTATTTATTATTTATTTTATGTTTTACTTTCTGGGCAATTCACTTTTTTCCTGGTTCTTTCCCCACTATGCCCTCTCTGAAATATTTCATCAACTCTCTCCGTGTGTCGGTCACCACGAGCTTTAGCTCCCTGCCTCCTGATATATCCCGTGCCGCTATTGACTTTGCATTCGTTACTTTCAAGAAAACCAGATTCACCTCTCATCTCCACTTTATTCATACCTGTCTCCACCACAAAATTCTTCCCAATGGATTATCTTCCATTTTTCATCCATCTGCTGGTACATTCAATCCAAGGGAACAACGTCTCCTACCACGAATTGAGACCAGATGTGGCTTTCAACGTATGCGCGCAGTGGCTGCCAGTCACTCCCGCCTTTTATCGGATCTCAGTGCCCAACAGTCACAGCTTCTGCTTCACTTACGTTGTCTCACCTCCAACAACTTCCCTTTCTATTCTATGATACGCACCACTATCCACACACTGAACCGGCAGCTGCAGGAGTTCCTTTCCACTACTAAACATCGGAAACTATCCCGTCTCCTCCCTACTCCTAAAGCTGCCCCTCCATCCTCCACTCCATCCTGCACTCAGGTAGTCTGCATCCCCTAAGATCTGCCGATCTCTGAGGGAGAGCGCTCTGTTGTCAGTAAGGGTATAAAATTTGTTCCACTTCGTCCGACCCTAGACTCGTATAATCTCCTCCAGTATGTTCATCTGTTTCACCGTCGCATGAGGCTGAAGTTCCATTTTATACAGAAACACAGCACTCCGCAGTCTCAGGCTGAATCCGACATCTTCGCACGTTTTACTTACTCTACGAAACCGCCCTTTACACCTAAACCTGATGCTTCTCATGCCCTGGACCTGTATATCAAGAACACCATCCATGACATTCAGCAGCTCCGCCCTCGTAGATTGCATTATTCCAATCTCAGTTCTGCAGAGTCCCGTGCTCTCTCCCTTCTTCGCCGTAGAGACAACATTGTCATCAAACCGGCTGACAAGGGAGGAGCCATTGTCGTCTGGCAGAAGGACTTATACCTAAGTGAAGGTAAAAACCAGTTGACCAATGGCTCTTTTTACAGGCCCAGGACCAGCGATGCAACTGTCTCCAACAATCGCATTGTACACAACACTATTAAACAGCTCATCACTAGTAATGCTCTTCCTCCCCACGCATCTCATCTTAGGATTCATGAAAGTTCTTTGGGCAAGCCTGTATTCTACATGCTCCCCAAAATTCATAAGATCGACAACCCTGGCAGACCTATTGTCTCGGCCTGTTCCTGTCCTACTGAACACATTTCTGACTTCCTCGATAGCATTTTCCAGCCTATCGTTGAGAATCTTCCCTCCTTTGTCAAAGACACTAATCATGCTCTTTTAACTTTCTCCTCTATCCGACTCTCAGCAGACCGCTCCTACCGTCTTTTCTTGTTAGACGTCTGTTCTCTGTATACCTCAATTCCCCACTCTGATGGTCTCCGAGCTCTTCGGTTTTTTTCTTGACCAGCGCACTTGTCCTTCTATATCCACTGACACTCTTCTCCGTCTTGCTGAACTGGTCCTTCAACTTAATTCCTTTGAATTCAATGGTCAGTTTTTTTACCAAATTAGTGGTGTTGCCATGGGAACGAAGATGGGTCCTAGCTATGCCTGCCTGTTCATGGGCCACTTGGAGCATCAGATATGGCAACAATACTCCGGTCCTTTCCCCGGGTTTTACCGCAGATATATCGATGATGGCATAGGTCTCACAGATATGTCCGAGACTGATTTATCCCGCTTCATCGACTTTGTCAACCACTTCCACCCCACCATCAAGTTCACCTCCCTCATCTCCACAGTATCTGTCAACTTTCTTGACATTACTATTACTATCACGCCTTCCGGCCTTAATACCTCAGTATACTACAAGCCGACAGATGCCCATAGCTACCTTCTGTATACCTCTTCTCATCCTCGGGCTTGTCGTGACTCCCTTCCATTCTCACAACTTCTCCGCCTCCGCCGTTTGTGCCTAGACGATGATGACTTCCACTTCCGAGCCAATGAGATGCTGGATTTTTCCCGTAGCAGACTTTATCCGGAACATGTTTTCACCTCTGCCCTCCAACGTGTGCTCCCCATCTCTCGTCAGGAGGCCCTCAAACCTCACTATAAACCCACTTCGGATAGAGTCAAATTAATCTTGACCTATCACCCTCACAGTACTGCAGTCAAACAGATCCTTTTCCGCCATCTCCCTATCCTCCAAGCAGAGTCTGTGACCCAAGAAGTTTTCGGTGAAGCACCTTTGGTGGCATATAGACGCGACAAGAACTTGAAGGATCTTCTTGTTCGCAGCCGTCTTCCAAAGGAGAATGCCACTCACTTTGGCACACTACCCTGTGGTCGGACACGATGCAACACGTGCAAGTATGTCATCTCAACCCACAAAGTGTCTTTTCCTGAGGCTACGTACACCATCACCAGTAGCTTCACGTGTGAGTCGCGCAATGTCATTTATACGATCATATGTAAACGTTGCTGCAAAACCTATATTGGCCAAACAGGCAAACGACTTGGGGACAGATTCAGCCAGCACTTGAATGACATCTCTCAGCAAAAATCCACACCAGTTGCCATACACTTTAATGGTCCTGACCACCATGGTCCCATCGACATCCAGGTCACGGCGATCAGATCCTGCTCCTCTGACACTGCTAGCCGAGAACAGCTTGAGAACCGTCTTATCCACCGCATGGGGTGTCTAAAACCAGCCGGTCTTAACACTCTGCACACCTTTGTCTGAGGTCACCCTTTCCTCTCTTGTTCTATTTTGACTCTTTCCACTCTTATCCTATTTTTCTATTTTTCTGCCGCCTTCTAATAATATGTATGAATATATAATACACTGTTTTTAATATGTCTTGATTTTTTATTTCATATTTATTTATCTCCAACTCATTCTGTCCTCTTCTATTTCCAGTCCCCACTAATATTACGTTTGGGTAGTTTATTGTTCAGTTTCGTTTTTTTGTTTCGTAGTATGTATTGTTTACATCCGGTGGTGACAGACATTTCCTTTTCCGGGCACGCCAGTCCGTTCGCGGGAAGCAATAGTGTTAGGACCTCGATCCCTTCAGGGAAGTATCTAGGTTTAATTTTTTATTTATTTATTTAGGTTCTTATGTGTCCTATCCAGCCTTCACTTTCTTTCCTTTCCCTTACGAAGGCCTTGTGGTCGTAACGTTGGCTATTTTCTTTGTCTTTTGTCCTCGTAAGACGAATTACCTTTTTCCGATTTTTTTTCACACCCATCCAGAAACATTAAACACCATAACGATGAGAAAGGAAATGAAAAGGAAGAAAACAGAAGCAAAGTCCCCCAGGTTAAAGCAACTAAATAGCGAACAGTACAGTCAGCTGGACAAGGAAGTTAAACGCCAATCCCGAGCCAACAAAAGGAATTTCCTAGACAATCTTGCAAGACTGGCAGAAGAGGCAGCACTGAGAAATGAACAAATCACAGTATACAAAATAACTAAATTCATCAGCGGAAAGCGAGGTGCAAACAATATTACATTTGTAAGAGATAAGCAAGGAAATCTCATCACCACAGCAGACGGACAGGAAACAAGATGGGCAGAGCATTTTAGAGAAACTCTGAACAAGGAACCACCAGAGTCACAATTGAATGTTCCTGAGGCTGAAAACGATCTAGATGTAAATACAGACATTCCACGAAACGAAGAAATCATCATAGCAATCAAAGGGTTAAAGAATGGAAAAACTCCTGGCCATGATAACTTAAATGCAGAGCTATTTAAGACAGACCCTGAGCTAGCAGCAGAACAATTAGAACCGCTTTTTGCAAAAGTCTAGAAAACAGGGACAACACCAACAGAGTGGAACAAAGGAATAATTGTCAAACTGCCCAAGAAGGGAGATCTTGCAAACTGCAATAATTGGAGAGGAATCTCTCTTCTCTCAGTTCCCAGCAAAATACTAGGCAGAATAATTATACAGAGAATTTCAAAAGCAGTAGACCACACACTGAGGAAAGAACAAGCAGGATTTAGAAAGAACAGAAGATGTGTAGATCATATATTTACTCTCAGGAACATTTTAGAGCAGTGCTCAGAATGGCAAAGACAGCTGTTAATTTCGTTGATTTTGAAAAGGCTTTTGAATGAACGAACTTTATTTTCAAAGGGTTAAGAATTGGGCACGCAGGCCTGTCTGACATTCTGCCCTTCCTCTCTCTCTCGTCATGTATACTATATCCTTTCATCCTCACATTTACTTTAAGCATTATTAAGGCATTTATCATTATAAAAGTAATATTACATTTGCAATAATCATCATAATTAAAGTACGTTTCTAAAATAAAATTTAAAAATAAAATAAAATAAAAATAATAATAATAATAATGAATTTTTAAAAAAAGTAAATAAAAATAAACATTAAAAAAACAAAACAACAAGACATAAAAATCGAATTCTTCGTGCAGTAAATTAGTGATTTGAGACATATTCAGAAGTATGTTATAAGAACTCGTTAAATTTTCAAACGGTGTGCAACTGAATGATTTAGGGACTTTTTTATGTTCATCAAGATGAGGTGGGGTAAACAGTTACTTTCCTCGTTGTCTTTGCGTCTCGAACGAACGAACGAACGAACGAACGAACTTTATTTTCAAAGGGTTAAGAATTGGGCACGCAGGCCCGTCTTACATTCTGCCCTTCTTCTCTCTGTCATCTTACATACCGTATCCTTTCAAAAGCACATGTATTTTTAGCATTATTTAAGCATAAAACATTATCGAGGTAAAATAATAACATACATTTGTAACATCCAGACATAATCAAATTTAAGGTGGGGAGGGGGGGGGGGGAATAACTTAAAATAAATTAACAAAAATTAATACCTTAAAAAAACACAATCTAAACCATTCATACAGTAAATAAGACATAATTTGAAACGTAATCAGATAATGGTGGCATATATTAAGAACTCGTGACAGTTTGGAAATCTGCTGAATTAGCTGGGACTTCATGTGTTGTCAGCGCATGCGGAAAATGTTCTCACAGGTGAGCAACTTTGAGTCCCAAGCTGATACTGCCACAGGGAGTGAATTGTCGACGCCTCCACTACACGAGATCCAGCTTTATGACCTATGCTCCTTAGGGAGGTAAAGGGTATTGACTGATAGATGAGAATCGTACATATAGGCCCGTCTTGCATTTTGCCCTTCCTCTTACTCATCTTTATTGCTAGGTATCCAGACATTCTCCAACATACTTAAGGTATTAGTTCAATGGCGATGCAACATTATAAGTAGTATAAAAGCATATATTTACAGTATCTGATTACAATTAAGAAGTAAGGTATATTAAAATGAAAAACTAGATCATCAGACCCTCCATACAGTATATTAGATAATAATAATTCGAAACATAATCATTTAGGGCGGCATATAATCCACTCATAATGTATTTGAGCAGTCTACAATTATATGAGTAGGGACTGTGCATGTTTTTCAGGTCATGTGGAAAATTGTTCCAAAGATGAGCAGCTGAGTAAGCCAAGCTCTTCTTGTACAAATCTAGCCTCGGCTTGGGTACCTCTAACTGACAGTATACATAGGGGCAGTTTATGGAAAATACTGAGGGCTTATGGAATTCCAAGCTGCATAGCGTCAATCATAAAAAGCCTTTATGCCAACTTTACGTGTAGCATTGGGCAGAGCAACCTAACCTTTGAAGTAAAGACAGGAGTACGACAGGGATGCCCATTATCAACCACTCTATTTTTAACAGTCATAGACTGGGTGATGCGCCAGACAACAGAGGGCAATCCAAGAAGGATAAGATGGACTATATTTTCTACATTGGAAGATCTGGAATATGCAGATGCCATTGCACTGCTAACACATTCACATCAACACATCCAGGAAAAAACGGATAGACTTAATAAGTATAGCCAGCAGGTGGGCTTAAAAATCAATTTAAAGAAATCAGTGGCCATTACGCTCAATGTGAGCAGCCCTGAGCCCATATCAGTAAGGAATCAGCAACTGGTACAGACAGACACCTTCACATACCTAGGATGCATAGTAACACCAAACGGCGGGCAAGCAAAGACATCAACAACAGAGTAAACAAAGCAAGAACAGCCTTTTTTTTTAGCCTAAACAACATCTGGAAGTCCTCTCAATACAGCACAAGCACAAAATTAAGATTATATCAGAGCTGTGTGCTTTCTGTGCTTCTCTATAGTGCAGAAAGCTGGAGAGTTACAGAGAAGGAAACGTCGAAATTGTCCTCTTTTCACACAACATGTCTAAGAAAAATTCACCGAATCTTTTGGCCGAATACCATCACCAACCAAGATCTGCTTACTCGGAGCAAGCAAGAGGACATGCACACCATCATAGCTGGCAGACGCTGGAGCTGGGTTGGCCATGTCCTCAGAAGAGACCCCGATGCAGTCAGTGGCCATCACGCCTAGTGGCGTCTTGTAGGGCAACAACAAATTGATTCCACTTTGCTCGGTCGGTGGTCATCCTTCGTACACAGAGCAACAAATCATTTTTTTTTTCTTAACCAGCGGCACTTGGGCTTTCAGCCCTTCGGCCCAATGACATGTCATTGCGAGGCTGGGGAACCTGAGGACTTTCCTTCCAACCCGGTCAGGAGCTTCGCTCCTTTCCATCCACAGAGGGTTTATCACAGGAGCCGTTCAGGCTATTCAGTCAAATTTCCGGCCGTAAACATTTCTTCAAACGCCGACGCCCGGGTTTGAACCATGAACACCTGGTCGCCAGTACAACGCCGAAGCCATTACACCAGCGCGGCTCCCGAGCAACAAATCATTCGAGTCACTCATATTAGATCGCCGCCTAACAACTTTTAACTTGTGATCTTGTATTCTACGTACGTCATTCTCCATCACTTACCCCACCTTATCTTCAAATTTTCATCTCTCCGCGATTGAGACAGAAAGTCACACAATAATTTCCCTCAAATTATGTAATTGAACACATTAACTTTTATATAAATCACAAGATCTATCCACACATTCTCACTCATTATTTCACGTGACAGATTAATTACATTTATGTGGCCATGTTTCCAACTGTTAAGGGGGTGGGAGTTTCCATGCCCCATGGGCAATTTACTATATAAATTGAATTCAGTGCTCGAACTGGCTGATAAACACCTGATTTAAGGAGGCCCCATTTAAAAAAAAAACATACAAAGGAGTTAGGTCTGGTGACATATTTAGCCTTCAATGAGCCCATGTTGACCTGGAAATGTTTCTTGCAAAATCTTACTCCTCAAAAAAGCGGTCCTGTACCATAAATCGTGTGTGTGTGTGTGTGTGTGGGGGGGGGGGGGGGGTTTGCAAATGTTCTTCTGTTACTCTGTGTATGTTATCATTGGCCCAGTACCGTGAATTATGTTTGTTACGTGAACCGTTGTGATGAAACACTACTTCATCGTTGAACATGGTATGATTTTCAAGCTGCCTATAAAATGAATTGCTGTGGTAGGAATGTCATGAAGGGAGATAACTGAGATTGGGATAACGATCTCAGTAACTAGTGAATAGCGGGACTTGATCACGTGACATGAGTTTATAAAACCCAAGAGCATATGAATAAATGCTCTCTTTGCTCGTGTATTCTGCACGAGGAAGGTTAGCATGAGCTAACTGAAGCAGCCATTCATAACCCTCCACTCCCAAAGGTGCATAGGCCTTCAACAAACACATGCCAAGTCATCCTGTCACGTGCCATCATCTCAAGTTCTTTCCACGTTCTCATCATCTTCACCTGTTTCCAGCTCTCCTCCATGTGCTTCTTGGTTTAGCTCTGCCTCTTGCTCTGGGGGTTCCAGAACAAGGACTGTCTTGTAATGCTATCAACAGGTCTCTTCAGTGTGTGTCCAATCGATCGCCATCATCTTGTTCTCATCTCTTGTTCCACTGGCACTTGTCTAGTTCTTGTCTTCAGTTCCACATTGGTAACCTTGTCATACCATTTTAATCCCTCTATTCTATGCAAGCATCCACTTATGAAAGTCTGTAGCTTTTTAGTTGTTGTTTTTGTTGTTCTCCATGTCTCAGAGCCATACAATAGGACTGACTTCACATTTGAGTTGAAGATTCTTATTTTCGTGTTGGATCCGATTTCTCTTGATCTCCATATATTTCCCAATGCAATGAAAGCTCCTCTTGCCTTTTGTATTCTTATTTTGATATCACTGTCTGTCCCTCCAACTTTGTCTATATTGCTGCCAAGATATGTGTACGATTCTACATCTTGTATTGGTGTTTCTTCAAGTTCAACCTTGTTATCATTGCCTGCATTTATTCTCATTATTTATGTCTTTTCCCTGTGTATTTTCAGACCCAATTGCTGTGACCTCTCATCGAGTGTTTTCAATTTGTCCTGCATCTGATTACGGTTATGGGACAGAAGAGCCAAGTCATCAGCTAAATCCAGATCACCCAACTGCTTAGTCAGAGTCCACTGGATTCCATTTCTGTTGTGTGTTGTCGATGATCTCATAACCCAGTCTATTGCTAGTAAGAAATGAAATGGAGACAAAAGGCATCCCTGTCACACTCCTGTTCTTTCTCCCAAATGGTTCTGTAAGCTGTCCTTCATGAAGAACTCTGCATGTCATGTCTTCATATGTTTTCTTTATTAAGTTAATGACCTTCAGGGGAACTCCATAATGCCTCATCAATTTCCAAAGTAATTCTCTGTCTAAACTGTCAAATGCCTTTCCGTAGTCCACAAATCCGATGTATAGTGGTGAATTCCATTCCAGACTTTGTTCAACTATTATTCTCAAAGTGGCAAGTTAGTACCAGCTCAAGTACAACTGTGAATAGTTGTATCAACTTCAGTTTGCACGAAGTCATGACAAGTTTCTTCATGACAACAGAAAGTTGTTTTCGAGCTGCGTCAAGTTATGTTGTTCCAGCATTTCATCAAGGAACAATTGGTATGTAAATGTTTGCTAGTTATAAAACGTGAAGATAGTTTGATGAAACACGTGCTTGCAGTGTTATTCCAGCTTCGGAAATAAAATGTAGAGTTAATGCAGAACCTGCTTACAATCAAAAGAACAACTGAAAGAGTTGCTCAGCCTAGGAACTGCCCAGCACCACGCAAGAAACCAAGTAAACGAACGGAAGAAATGAGCATTAAGACCTACAAGCTGAAAGAGCCAGAAATTAAGACCAGATATCAGGGGCTTATTGCTACAGCGGTGAGAAACACAGAAGAACAACCTGATGACTTGGAAACCCTGTGGCTTAAATTCAAGGACATCATAAAGACAGCTGCTGCAGAAGCATGTGGTGAAGTCTGACTTGGGAACAAGAGAAAGAGGACACCTTGGTGGACAAAGGAAGTCAAAGAGAAAATAAGAGAGAAGAAAATGGCATGGAAACAATATTTAGGAGCTAAAAACACAGCAGGACAAATAGAGAAATATAGAGAATATGTGATACTCAGAACAGAAGCAAAGAACAAGGTGCTAGCAGCAAAACAGAAGTCCTGGGAAGAATTTGGAGAAAGCTAGAAAAGGATGCGCAAGAAAACCAGAAATTGTTCTATAAGACCCTAAAGAACATGAGGAAAGAAAAACAATGCCCTCTTAAATTTATCAAGGACAAGCAAGGCAAATTGCTTACTGCCCCGAAGGAAGTAATGGAAAGATGGAAAGAATATTTCTCAGATCTCCTTGATGGTGAGCAAGGTAGAGCATCAGAAATGATAACCACTAGCACAGAAGAGGATACAAATGGTGATGAAGATGACATAAAGATGGAAGAACTGAAGGCAGCACTGGAGAAAATCATGATGGGCAAAGCAGCAGGGCATGATGGTATAACACCAGAAATGGTTAAGTACATCAGGCGACCTATTACTCCTAAGGGTCCTACAGGCAGCATGGTGCAACAAGGCCATACCAAAGGACTGGGAGATTGCCATCATAACACCGATTTTAAAAAAGGGTGACAATCGACAATGTGGAAACCACAGAGGCATATCCCTTCTCAGTGTCCCTGGTAAAATCTACTCTAGAATCCTAGAGCAGAGACTCCGATGCCTAGCTGAGCCACAATTGGATGAAGCCCAGTGCGGATTCCGAGCAAACCGAAGTACTCAAGACATAATCTTCACACTCAGGCAGCTGAGTGAAAAGGCCCTTGAGTACAAGAGTGAGATCCATCTTTGTTTCATAGATCTGGAAAAGGCGTTTGACAGGGTCCCCTGGAGCAAACTTTGGAACTGTTTGGCAAGGAAGAACATTCCAGCACCTCTGATTCATGCTATACAGAGCTTCTACAAGTCTTGCAGAAATTATGTGAGGACAGCGAACCATAAGTCAGAAGAGTTCAGGACCACCACTGGTGTAAGACAAGGCAATATCCTGTCACCTTATCTTTTCATACTCCTCATGGACGATGTCATCAAGGCATGTAAGGAGAGAACAAGAAAGTATTCAGTGGGGTACTGGAAGATGAGACAGGTCTGTATTTCAGAGCTAGCATTTGCTGATGATGTTGTCCTGATTGCTAAATCAGAGACACATCTCCAATCCAACCTGCAAGTCTGGAAGGAAGAGCTGGAGAAGAGAGGGATGGTCATAAGCAGCTCTAAAACAAAATCCATGGTGATATCCCGAGAAGAAAGAAAACATCAGATTAAGTTGGGAGAACAGGTCCTGGAGCAGGTCGACCACTTTAAATATCTCGGAGCTATTATAGACCGAAAGGGGGGCATTAAAGAAGAGTTGGCCACTCGAAAAGCAGCGGCTGGGAAACTTTTTCAGGCCATAAATCGAGGATTCCTCAGCAAGAAAGAGGTTGGTAAGAAAACGAAGATGGCTGTATACCGCTCCACCTATGTCCAAGTCTTGACTTATGGATGCGAGTCATGGGCAATGACTACAACCCACAAAAGCCAGATTCAAACCTCAGAAATGAGGTATCTGAGGAAGGTGGTTGAAGTAACAAGAAGAGACATGGTCCGCAACCAGAGGATACGTCAAGGACTAAAATCCCACCCGCTGCAGACCCAAATAGAACAGTCCCAACTAAGATGGTTTGGCCATGTCTGCAGAATGGGAGAAGATCGGCTACCACGACAAGCATGGGAAACAGAGCCAGGGATCCAGACCCCCAGGACGACCCAGAGTCCGCTGGGAGGACAACATTAGACAATCTTTGAAGGACCGAGGACTAGAATGGAACCAGGCCAGGAAGAAGACAGCTGATAGAATAGTCTGGTGCTCTCTCTTCCAAACCTCTACACCTCACGGTAGAAGGGGAACGACTAAGTAAGTAAGTAAGTAAGTAAGGAAATAAAATGCCCATTTGAAAAATAAGATGATCCTCCAACGAAAAGTGAGTCCAATCATCACCGACACATGAACGGAGGGCAGTGACATGGATATCGGATTTACCTGAATGGTCAGGCCTATTGAAATGAAGGGCCACCGGTAAATGTTTGCCATGATAGATGTCGTTCAAGTGCTCACGAAACCTGTCTGCCAAATGCCTTCCAGTTTCACCAATATAGGTAATGCCGCACCTCTTACAGATGATAGCATTAATCAGGTTTCTGGATTCACACGTGAAAGACTCTAATGATAATGTGTCCTTTCAAAAAAGTGACTGAGTTTGGAGTAAAAACGGATCTCTTACATACACAGCGTTGGCACGGTTTAGTACCAAAGTATGAAGGGCTAGTATGTTGCAGGCGACTGTGTACAAGGATATCCCTAAAATTCCTATCCCTACGATATGCTACCAAAGGTGTATCCTGAAACAACTCTCTGGTATCAGGATCAGAGCGGAGAATAGGTAGATGTTGAAACAGGATTCTCTTCACTGCCAGACAGTGAGGATGGAAAGTTAGAACCAGTTTGAGTCTGTCAGATTGGACAGAAGGTTTAGTAGTGAGTGCCATCTGACCAGTGACGCGTGTGATACGATTAAGAGCATCAGATAAAACATGTTCTGGATAAAGAGGTCGGCGAAAGAACTTGAGCATTTCTTGAGCTCGCTGATGGAAATCATCGTCATCATGACATAACCGACACAAGCAAAGAAGTTGAGAAAAAGGAATGGAATTTTTACAACTAAGAGGATGTGATGAAGTATAAAGAAGGAAACCGTGAGCGTCAGTAGCCTTATAATAGATAGAAAATTTAAGACCAGTAGGACTAATAGCCACAATGATGTCAAGGAAGTTCACTGAAGTCGTAGAAATTTCAGAAGTGAATTTGATGGCAGGATTGAAATTACCAACATAGTCAATAAATCGACGGAGGTCTACCTCAGACATGTCTGTAATGCCAATACCACCATCAATATATATATATAATATATAGTTACAATACCATCATCAATATATATATAATATATAATTACAAATGAAATAGTTTACCAGATTTCTGTCTGTTTAGCTCATTTTTACTGTATCAAGATTTTGATGACAAATTAAACAGAAAACTCACTTCAAAATCTGTATTTATTTCCTGCTTTAGTTTCTGATCCAGAAATATAAACTTCTTGTCCATATTTTGTACACTCTAGTGAAAAAAAAAAAAGTTATTTGTAAACACAATCAGTATGCTGCTGTCACAAGAAACAGCGTTCAGTTCTATGTGACATGGACAAAATATTACTGCTGCAAATTGTTTGTTTTGTGAGTGTCAGTGATAGATGCATTGTAGGAAGTCTTTTTTGCTTGGCTGTAGTGTTGTAATTTGTGTGAGTAGTAGTTGAGTAAAGTTTAGTTTAGTTTAGTAGCTTAATAAGTCAGTAAATATGGCTGGGCTCTAAGATATTTGGATGGTTTAACTGAGTCAATCTCATATGTTAAAGGTCACATGATGTAATTTGTGGCTGAATGAATGGATTACAGGAACTTTTAGTTTTGATCTGGAAAAACTTGGAGAAAAGAAGAAACGTTGTGTACAGTAGGTTATCAGTTTATGACAGTCAACACTCGAGTTTTGTGGAATGAAAGTCAACAGTTATCACAGAGGTGAAATATGTGTAGTAGTGCCTGAGTACATTTTCTGAGTTTTGTGGTTAATTTGAGGAGATTCTCCTTAAGTATGGTGTATTACTTTTGAACATATGTTGGCACATAGTTCAGTTTTGTGCCAGGTAACAGTTTGCAATAAATTGTTAATGATTGTAGAGGTAGTTAGCTTGAAAGAACTAAAGTTGTCCGTAGAGAACTAAGTTATGGTACTGATATACTATCTTGTGATATTACGAGGGGCGTTCAGAAAGTAATGCACCACATCGTTTTTCTCAGCTAATAATGAAGGTAAAAGCATGAAATTTTGCACACTTCAAATAAGGCATGTGCCAATTGTGTGCACCAAATTGCACTGCAACCGGCTAAATAATACGGCTGCCCTAAACCATTGAAATGGAGCATGTTAGCAACATGCGTTATTAGCAGCAAATTGTGTTAGAAGTTCTCGTTGCAGAGAAGGAAACTGTTGGGAACATTCACAAGCATCTACGTGATATGTATGGAAGTTTTGCAGTTGACAGGAGTACAGTCAGTTGCTGGGTTCAGAGAATCAAAGAATCAGGAAGTGGAGATATGGAGCTGCTTGATCGGCCGCGCTGTCGACATCCTACCACAGCCACCAACGCAGAAATGTTGAAATTCGCTGAGGGCATTATTATTACTGATAGGCGAATCAATACTCAACAATTGGCCTTACAGCTGTCAGTCAGCATTGGTAGTGTAAATGCAGTTATAAAAACTCTCAGATTTTCTAAGGTTTGCGCGAAGGGTTCCTCGAAGTCTCACAAATGACCACCGATTGCAAAGGAAAGCAATTTCTTCTGAATTGTTGGAGCATTTCAATGCTGATGGAGAGAACTTTTTGGCTAAGATCGTTACAGATGACCATACCTGGGCACATCATTTTGAACCTGAGACAAAAAGACAGTCAATGGAGTGGCATCATCCGCAATCACGACGAAGAAAGAAATTCAAGACAATTCCTTCAGCTGGAAAGGTCATGATCACTGTCTTTTAGGACATTGAAGGTGTGATTCTTGTGGACGTTATGCCAAGAGGAGAGACAATCAATTTGCAAGCTTACATTAAGACATTAAAAAAAACATCAATCAACGTTTTCGCAGAGTTTGGCCGCACAAGAATCCAACAGATCTGCTTCTCCTTCACAACAATGCGCGACCTCACACAAGTCTGGCAACACGGGAAGCAATCACCAAATTGGGTTGGACTGTACTACCCCATCCACCCTATAGTCCCAATTTGGCACCCTCTGATTTTCATCTACTTGGTCCACTTAAAGATGCACTCCGTGGGACAAGGTTTGAAGATAATGAAGGAGTGATTCATGCAGCGAAGAAATGGCTACATGATCAAGACAAAATCTGGTACGGGCTATGAATACATGCACTTGTTTTGCGCTGGCATAAAGCCGTACAAGTTGATGGGGATTATGTTGAAAAATACCGATGTTTACATGACATGTCCATGTATATTGTGTATAGATTTCATGCTCTTTGAATAAACAGCTCCTGAGAAAAACAATGTGGTGCATTACTTTCTGAACGCCCGTCGTAAACTGCCTGATGTACAGGTGTTAGGTTTTTTTGTTTTTGTGTGTGGCTGCATTCCATGTTATGTTGAGCTGTTGTTGTTGAGATTTATCCCCTAAATTTCGTAACATCACATTATAAAATCTTGCAATAATTACAATCTGAAAATATAGTGAATAGTTCTGCATGTTTGAGTAGCATTTTGGCTACATTTTTTTATTCTAACAGATAATAATTTCTTTCATCCCAGGGGATTCTAGAACAAGGACTGACTAGTAATGTCTTTAGCTTCCTTCTTCACTGTGTGTGCTCATTCTGTAGTGTAAATATCTTTTCCTTTTTATTAATTTTTTTCTTTTATTCTACTGGTGTTTTTACACCAATTCCACACTGATGATCCCACCATAATATTTTAAGTCTTCTGTCATTTACAGCCAACCATTTTATGTATCTATACTTTCTTGGTCATTACTTTTGTTCTTCACACTGTTGCAGAGGCAAACAAAATCTGTGATGTTTGACCTAAAAGTTAAGATGCTTGTGCTGAATTTTATTTTTAATATTGCCTCAAGCTAGCAGCATGGATAAAAGTTGAAAGTTGCAATCAAGGTGGAGTGGGTTCATTTTACAGTGCCTTGTGAGTCATGACTTAGGTGGGTCCATGGCTCTCAGACTGTATTGTTATTGTAGAACAGAATCGACATCATTGCACTCTAGGCAAACCCATAGGTGCTCAGTCTCCCTCAGCAAAAGTCGATGGGTATGAATGCTAATTTGGCAGACGCTGGAGCTGGGTTGGCCATGTCCTCAGAAGAGACCCTGATGCCATCACAAGAACAGCTATGCTTTGGACCCCTGAAGGAAAACGAAAGAGAGGCCGACCAAGGGCAACTTGGCGGAGGACTGTGGAGGCTGAGATGCAAAGAATGAACCAGGGTTGGGGCACTGTACGAAGGATGGCCACCGACCGAGCAAAGTGGAATCAATTTGTTGTTGCCCTACAAGACACCACTAGGCGTGATGGCCACTGACTGCTTTGACGGTCAGCGGCTAAGGATCAAAGAAGAAGAAGAATGAATGCTAATTGTTCCTTTTGCGCACTGGTTGTATATCTGCTGGGTGTGTCCTCTCATACATCCATTCCTGCTGGTCTTACGTTTGATGCCAAATTTCAGCAGTCTTAGCCTTGATGATTCATTGATTGCAGTGTCATTCTCTAACAGGCAATCATGAATTGCCCTCAGTATTTCACTCTTATTCATGTTCAATACACTTTCTATGGGTGTCATAAAGACTCCTTGGTATTATCTACACTGTAGATCTTGGCTTTTCCAGTGGCTTTTTTGCCATTCCAAAATGTGCTGAGTTGAAGTTATGAGCTCAAGTTTATCCAGCTTGGCTTGCATTTAAAGGATCATCACATATGATTCCAAGCTGGGAGGAAGAAGCATGTGGCATACTGTGCATTCCCCAGCGTCCAAGGTTGATATTCAACTATACAGTGCTAAAATACTGTACTCTGGTTCTAAGCTCTCCCAAGGAATTGTCACATGCTGCACAGAGCCACTTCTCAGCTCCCCCTGCTTATCACTGGGACCATAGTGAGATCCTGCTGGGTTAAAATTATCTTGGCCAGCTAAGAAGAGTAACAAAGATGTCCTGAAGGATCAAAAAGAAGCTCAGTCCTTAGGCTTAGAGGGAAGCAATCTACTTTCTTTAGGCATGTTATAAGAAGAGCAAAGCTTGAATATATCATGACAACAGGAAAGACTGAAGGAAAAAATTGACAGAGGACAAAGGCAGAAGATACTGGACAGTCTGACATAACTGCATGGAAAGAGGTCAACAGCTGAACTGATAAATAGAACGGGAGACAAGAAGTTGTGGGGAGAATGACTGCCTATGTCACCAGGCATGGCACTTGAAGAAGAAGTTTTTAAATGACAGCTGAGATGAATATGATGCATTCAGTATCAAAATTGAATCCTTGATAATGTTCTGCATAAGACAATTTTTATAACATCTTAAATATAGACACATAAGGGTAAAGTAAATAAAGGCTGATTTAGTTATAGCATGAAAATATTACAAGTATATACATATCCTTTTTCTTTAAGAAAATGGGGCAGACTGTCTTAAGATGTCATGAGGGTAGGTTGTTACACAAATGGGAAAAAGGGTAATGTATCTTACTAGTTTATAAGACTAAAGAAAATTCCCTACATTGTGGCCACAAGCACAAGTCAGGGAAAGGAAAGAAAGTGAGAAACACGAGGAAGTAAGTAAATTAATCACAACCCATGAATTCCTTTGGTCTGGGATCATGGTTTCATCGCATGATCTCACACAAGAATTCATGTGTTGTACTAAATATATTTATTTTTGAACCCATGGGAAAGCATGTAACTGTGGGGGACACCCCCCCCCCCAACCGATTGTTTCAAGTTTCCATATTTTTCTGAGGCTGAAATAATGTACAAAAGTGTGCAGGCCTATGTGATTTCTGTTTGGCTGCAGGTTGGATTAAGAATTGCTATGAATGTCTAGTGTAAGACAATCTTGTGTCAGGTTGAAAAAAAGAACACCATTAATCCCTGTTAGCTTTTTGTAGATATGTAGGATGCCACTAACTATGTATACAGATACTCAGAAGTAACTGGTATGTTTGTATGCTGTTTTATGAATGTGAAAACTGGTAAGCTTGTATGTTATTCTGTGAATGTTTTACATGATTGTAGGTGTGTAGGAGATGTTAGTTTATATTGGTATCATAAGATAAAGTGTAGCCTTTAATCTGCACACTAGCATTATAATCATAACTGTGTATCAAGATGATAAGTGCAGACAAAAAGGATACTGCATGCAGAAAACCTCAACTCGATCTAATTTTTATAATTCCGGCAGTCAATTCTTTAAAAAAGTAGTAAGGGGTAGGCCTAATGCATAACTGAAGTCTTATTTAACTCTTACAATACAGCTCACCAGCTCAAGTGGTGTGCAGTTAGTTCTAATTGTACGGCTCGCCAGTTGAACTGGTACCCCACGGCAAATCTCTGTTGGCAACGTTTAAGGAAAAATTGTCAATGTTTCATCAAATACGATATTTATAATCAGTTCCTGTTTTTAATCTGTTTACATTTGCATCGTGGTGTGGTTTTTCTCATGATAACATTTGATTTTAGTATCTTTGTTGTTCAGCTGTTGACCAAAAAAAAAAAATTTCTAACCACAATGGCTTCATCGTCAAACGATTGTAAGCAAAGATTATCGGCTGTACAAGCAGCACAACTTATTTCTATTTGGATTGAAAATGAAGATGAGTATGATCAGTTAGCGAGCGATGATAGCAGTTCAGATTCAGATCACAATTGCCCAGCAAAGATATCTATAATCAAATGACAGAATCCCCTAGTTGTTTCTAGCAGTAGTTCTAGTACTAGAAATGACAGGTCAATGAAAAGACCAAAAGGAAAAGGTAAAGCTCCTATGAAGAAGAGACTAAGAGAAGATACATCTAGATCACCATGTGGAGAAGCAGAACCCACAAGTACTGATGATAATACAAATGCATTGAATGGGGAGATAAGCTGGAATGAAGCTGATGATGGCTCAACACAGAATGATTTCCGCTTTGTACCATGTGAAGACATCCGATCTTTGCGACAGTAGCACTGGGTATGTAGTAAATTTGTTGATATACTTTGGGACCAATACTTCTTACAGTCCAGAAATTGATGTAAATAGTCAACAAGTCATCAAAGTATTTGACACTTTGCTACAACCATGTGAAAAAGGTCATCGCATCTATGCTGATTGATATTACACGAGTGTGACAATGCTTCAATATCTGAAAAACAACAGATCATTATTTCACTAAGACTGTCAACTTTAATCGAAAGATTCAATATCTGAATAACAGAAATTATTATTTCACTTGGACTGTCAACGTTAATCGAAAGAACTTCCCAGAAGAGTTAAAAACTACACAGCTAATGCATATGGAAACAAAATGGTATATGGAGCAAGAAACAAGATTTTTATGTGTAATGTTCAGGGACAAAAATAAAAACAGCATGCATTCTTGTGTCAAGTTGCACAACGGTGGAAAGCAAAGACATCACTAATCGCTCTGACAAAACACACAAAAAATAAACCACTGATTACACAGCCCTACAACAACAAAAAATTTTTTTTGGTGCCAAACATTTTACTCTTGATTGTACATAAATGAGGCCTGCTCAATCCAAAAATCACATTTACTTGTCTGTAGCAGCTCTAGTTTTTGAGATACAGACATTTTTGTATTTCATTATATACTTTTTGTGCGTAAACGGGCCCGTTTTTTTGGGTCACCCTGTATTATTACAATATTTTCTATATAAGGCTATGTAAAAAAACTATTGCTGTCTAGTCCTTTACAAAAGAAAACTGCTTGTTTACTCTCAGTTTCAGTTTTCCAAGAATCTTCCCAGAATTGCCTTTTTTAGATTTTAAGCCACTGCATGCATGTTAGTATGCTACTTATTTGATTACACTTCTAACAGAGAATGGCATCATCTTCAAGAAGAGCATGTTTTCTTTCACCGCATTTATTTTGTTATATTTGTGGAGTGTACACTTTCAAAGAAGAACATGGGAAGCATATTACTGTTTTTGTGAAAAAGGCACACTTTGCTTACTTTAAAGTAAAACTGGGTGACCAGGACAAATCTTGGGCTCCTCATATTGTTTGCAAAACATGTGTTGAACACCTGCGACAGTGGACTTGTGGGAAAAGAAAATGTTTAAAATTTGGAATTCCAATGGTTTGGAGAGAGCCCAAGAACCACTATGATGACTGTTATTTCTGTGTTGTGAATATTAAGGGAATTAATGGAAAAAATCACAAAAAGTTGAAATATCCAGATTTAGGTTCTGCTAGGTGAACTGTTCCACACGGAGATGACATACCAATTCCAACTTTCAGTCAGATTTCGGATTCCCTGCTAGAAGATGAGACAGCAGTGGCATGTGGAACGACAAGTGACCATGATAGTGATTTTGAAGATGATTTTTCAGATGCTCAACGCTTCGACCAGTTTGAACTAAATGATCTAATCCGAGATCTATATCTTTCCAAGGAATCTTCAGAACTTTTGGCTTCAAGATTGAAAGAAAAAAAATTACTGACTGCTGAAACAAAGGTTACATTTTATTGCAGCAGAGAGCAAGGTTTTATTCCATTCTTTTGTAAAGAAAACAACCTTGTGTTTTGTACGAATGTAGGAGGTCTTGTTAACAAAATGGGTGTAAGTTATACACCAGATGAGTGGCGACTTTTCATTGACAGCTCTAAAAGAAGTTTGAAGGGTGTTCTCTTACACAATGGTAACAAATATGGCTCAATTCCAATTGCTCATTCTACGACAATGAAGGAGGAGTATGCTACAATAAGCACAGTTCTGGAAAAATTGAAGTATTTAGAACATAACTGGATGGTTTGTGTAGATCTTAAAATGAACTCCTTGCTTGGCCAACAAATGGGATTCACCAAATATCCATGCTTTATATGTTTGTGGGATAGCAGGGCAAAAGATATGCACTGGACAAAGAAACAGTGGCCGTTGAGGGATGAATTTAAAGTTGGAGAAAAAAATATTGTCAATAAGCCTCTCATTGATCGAAAAAGAGTTCTACTGCAACCATTACATATAAAGCTTGGCTTGATGAAGCAATTTGTTAAGGAACTGAACAAAGATGGTACCTGTTTTAATTACTTATGCAGAAAGTTTCCAGAATTGAGCATAGACAAACTTAAAGCTGGAATTTTTGATGGACCTCAAATTAGAAAGTTAATAAACGATCCAAATTTTATTGATTCCATGAACAAAATAGAGTTCACAGCCTGGTCATCATTTGTTTTAGTTGTGCAAAACTTTCTGGGTAACTTTAAAGCAGACAATTATTCCGAATTAGTTGGAAACATGCTGTCGAGTTTTTGTGAACTTGGATGCAACATGAGTGTTAAGAACAGATCTTATGTAGGGGAAATAAATCGTAAAATGCTTGTTGGACAGATTGAATTTTTGGGTTATGGCGCTTGTTTGCTGATTAGTAGTTGATTTGTTTAAAGGCAGAGAGTACAGAAAGGGTGGTGAGATGTATTTATTCTGTATTGTTTTGAGCTGTGTGTGATTAGCTCGCGGCTAGGCCGCACATGTAATTTTGACTAAGCTGTGTTGAACAGCGGATTCTCGTGACAGGTTTGAGCGGGACTGAGGTGCGATCCCGTGGGAGTCTGCTGTGGGTTGTTGACCAAGCTGGTCAGCCCTGGGTGTTTCTCTAAGTGTGTGTTCCCGACCAGTGTTTGGTGAAGATGTTTAGCGATGTTTTTCCGCAGCGTGTACAAATGGATTTATTAATGAGATTATGAGGCCGGAATTTGTGCAGGCCATATTATTGTAAGCTGCAGTGTACGCAGCCCTTTTGAGAGTACTAGAAAGATGTTGAGCAGCATGCTTTGCTGTGTGTGTACCAGTGATAATTTTGTACAGGCCATTATTGAATATTCATTCACGTGTTGGATTATCTGCAGATAGAATGTACTTTATAAGGCCAGATTTATAACTGTGTTAGATGCAGTCTTTGAGTGATTTTGTTAAGAGTCTGAGATTTATAGACTTTATAAGGCCATATTTATAACTGCGGTGAATGCAGTCTTTGAGGGATTTTTGCTATTGTGCATGTTCGATGAGGAGTGCACTATTATTCTGTAATTGAGCTCTATGAAGAAGATATGATGAGGCCAGTGTATTGATGAATTTACTAGTACTGCGATGTGACCAGTCGTTCTTGATGAGGCCATACTTATATTGTATTGAGGAATTTACTAGTACTGCGATGTGAGCAGTCTTTCTTGATGAGACCATACTTATAATGTATTGATGAATTTACTAGTACTGCGATGCGAGCATTCTTTCTTGATGAGGCCATATTGATAGTGTATTGATTCAATGGATTTTTGTATGCTATTGTACCTGTGTAGTGTACCATTCCTGATTGATGTTACTGTGAATAAACTATGTCTGTAAGTTAAAAATGAACACCAGTCTGATTCTTTGGTCTATGCTTGACCGTACATTGATGTGGTGAGTGATTGTACCATCCATCCCACTCACCTCAAACATTTTCACACAGTGACAGAATAGCAGTAGTAACACATATCCATAAATAGCCCTGTGTGGGCATGGCCTTACTACGGAACCTCGACCTATTTATAATTAGCCTGTGTGGCGTATAATCATAATAAACATTGAACAGTTTGATAACATTCAACAACGGTTGTCGCAAAGATTCTTCTACAGTGGTGGCCAGTGTGGCCTAATGACAATGCTAATGAACCACAAATTGCAACAATGAGCATAAAATTGCAATACCTTCATAACCATTTACATTTATTTCCGGAGAATCTTGGCGACTTTAGTGAGGAGCAAGGTGAAAGATTTCACCAAGATATAAAAACAATGGAAGAAAGATACCAGAGACTTTGGGATGCCCACATTATGGCAGATTACTGTTGGACTCTTAAGCGTGACTGTCCGGGCATATCACATTCCAGGAAGTCCTCGGAAAGATCCTTTTTTGCGTGTTGACTAAACAAGTGATAGTGATAAAGTTTTATTACATTTTTGGTAATAAATCCACAGTAACTACATATAATATGAATGCAGACTAATGTCAAAATGCCACTGATAGCACCTATCTTTAGGATTGTACATAACAATTGCCCTATCAATATGGTCATTCTTAGTTATCTCAAAAACTAGAGCTGATAGAAAAAATCTGATTACATTTTTGGAATCAGCAACCCAAAATTACCCAAGAACAGCAATAAAATTTAAGGCACAAAAATGTGTGTATACCAGTATTATTGATGATTACAATTAATTCAAGAATGGATGTGACAGAGTGGACCAAAGCATTGTAATATATGGCACATTCAACAGAAGAACAAGAAAGTGGTGGACAAAAATTTGCTTCTGGATTTTTGAAATAGCTCAGCTCAGCATATAAATTAACTGTACTGTCAAGAACAACAAACCCCACAAAACCGAGCCTTCTTCAATTTAAATGGCACCTTGTCAATGAGCTCTCTCTTGTTGCTGCTGTGGATTTCCAGCAAATTCCTCCTAGGATTGGACATGGCAATCAAGTGAACAGCCCAGTTAACTAGGAGGAACAAACATATTGTAAAAAAATCAAAATTTCATCGCAACTGCGTCGTTTGCAGCACCCCTCAAGTAAGGTTAAGGACAACCTTTTATTGTGAAGGATGCACAAATAATCCCTACCTACATTCTAATAACTGTTTTGCTACGTATCATGAAATGAAATAGTTTTTGGTAAATATAAATATCAGTGGTGTATAATTTATAAAGTTGTGTACATAGTGTATTTTCGTCGTAATTTTTCACTACTGGGCATGAACATTTCAAAAGGACACAAATTCATTTATTATAAAAAACAAATGAAACTTGTCTGTCTTCTGTATAATTGGATACAACACAAAAGGAAAAAAATTTTAGGAGTTCCAGACCAGTGCAAATCTTTATATATGAAGGTAAGATAAAACATTTTTTTTTCAATTTAAAAAAAAAAAGAAATTTTTTTTATATCCTACTATTTGTGTATTGTTTTACATTTAGAAACAAAACTGGTTTTTATATGATAGCCCTTTCAATGCTGCAACTTTTGATGTATAACACATTGCTCTAGCATATAAAATAAGAAACATATGATAAAGTTTTTGAGGACACCCCAAACTCAAAATATAATCCTGGAGACCAGCGCGTAAAAATGTGGTTTTGATGCATGCATACTAAGAGTTAACGGCTAGCCTATATCAATGTGAGCTACTTAAATGTTCATCAGGTCGATAAAATTTGGGCTAAATCAGACACACAGCCTAGTGTTCTTCATTGCAACTGAAAATATGCTGACAGTATAAAAGACTAGGAAAAAAAAGGAAGCCAAACAACACCGAGTAAAGTTACTTGACACTAACATGGCAACATTTTTTTTTTAAATTAATGGAAAAAAAAAGATATCCCGTTCAACCTCTGATGGGTTATAATTATAACAAGAAATGTTCTATATTATTGTCTTGAAGACATCCTGCACAGTAAGGTTCTTCTATTCTGAAATAGCCTTTTCCCAGCTGTAGTCTGAGAAGTTTCTTATTATTGGGAATTTTTAATTCCCTAGATATCTGACATTTTCTTTTTTTTTTTTTTTCGTACGCCCGCTAATACTCGAGGCGAAATCTCAGGTTATTATTTATGTCTAACCTGACATTGATTTTACGTGAGTATCCCTTTATTTCTTGTACAGAGACAAGTGTCCCTCGCCATTCAGGCAAATACTCTCCGATTTTGGAGGTACCCATTGCAGCTGGGTCGGCTCAGGAGCCGCCAGTCCCTGGTCGACGACACTCCTTCAAATGTCCTCGCCAGGTCTCGAGTTAATCCAGTCCAAATCCCGGTCGACGAAAAATCCTCAAATGCCGTCGCCCGGGTTTGATCCTGTATCACCCGGTCGCCAGAGCGGTGTTGTAACCACTACGCTAGCGCGGCTCCCCTGACATTTTCTTGTTGGAGCCTTGAACAACTTATATGCATGTCTTCCTTTCAGATTTTTATCCCACTCTGCTTTCCATTCATCTGTTATTAAATCTTTAATTAAGCTCTTAATCTCTGATTTACTCATCCCTACATTTATTAGATTTTTATCAGATCTACCTTTCTTGGCTTCTTTATCTGCCTTTTCATTTCCTTCTATGCCAACATGTGAAGGTATCCAAGCAATTAAGACTGAACATCCTCTGGAATATAAGTATGTAGTAGCCAGAAAAATCTCCTCTGCTATATCAGGTCTACTAATTCTTGTAAGTTTCTAAGTGCTTTAATTGTTGAAAGAGAGTCAGTTAAAACTGTTAATTTTTGGGGAGGGTTATTAGAGAATATTTCTAGTGCTTTTAGTATTGCCACCATCTCTGCAGTGAAAATGGATGTATTTTCCATGATGCTAATTTCTTTTGCCATTTTCAAAATTGGAATATATATTCCTATCCCCAATTTGCCATCCTCTCCCTTGGATCCATCTGTGTACACAGTAATGCTGTCTTTTGATATTTGTTGTATATATTTATTGGCGGTGTTTTTAATATTTTCTACATTATTTGTGTTCTTAAGTATACTAGCCGCCATTAAAAACGCATCGAAATCGTGACATGTTTTCACTGTTGAAATGTTTATGCAAGTGAGCGATTTTCAAACCCTGAAAGTGTCAAGTGGTGAAGTTCATGTATTCCCACTTTACTGTCGATGTGATGTTTACTTCAAATTTTACGTGCTACGTGCAAAACAAGGTTTTTGATAAATTCTGGCTTTATTAAAAGTCGAATCACATTGAAATTATGCACACGCATTAGTCAAGTAAAAAGCCATTATCTGTTTTCATCGAAAGAAAGTCTGTTAATGTTTTTATCATGCCTCGACTGTCGTCACAAGAGCGATGGCAAGCTGTTGGTATGCTCAGCAGTGGAATGGCAGCCAGAGAAGTTGCCAGACATTTCAATTGTGACCAGTCCACTAAAGTGAGGCTGAACCTGCTATTTTGGGCGACAGGTACCACCAATGACCGTCCCAGGCTTGGTCAACCTTGTGTAACAACACTAGCTCAAGATGACAGTGAGTGCGACTTTTGTTTTTACACCTAGGGTTGACAACTGCTTAGGAGCCGGTTCTGAATTGTTTTTTTTTAAAATTAATGAAGATACAAAGAAATCCCGTTCAAACTTTGATGGGTTATAATTAGGATATATATTGTTTTCAATTTCAAATAATATGAACAACTGCCGACATGAGAAAGTGGCATCACATTTGAAAATAGGGATACTCACAATTGTGCTTAGGCCTATACGTAAAATAGAAAAAAAAAAAAAAAAAATCAAGAAGAAACTATGAACAAGAATAATATTAAAGTGGAGGGGTGTATAGGCCTGGTGGTTCTAGTTATATAACAGACTTTACCAGATATTTTTCTGAATTGTCTCATGTTTAATAATACAGCAAATTTGGGTTAGTAAATGGATCAGAAACGTATAATCAGTGGTTTCATGTATTTTAAATTTAGCACAACGAGTTGTGGTTCATAAACTAATGCGATGCGTTTTTAATGGCGGCTAGTATATTTCTGCTAGGTGATAGTCCGTGTCTGGTTTCTTGATCTCCCAGGGCGGAATCACTGGCTTGTATTCACAACTGTTATTATTTGATGTACCCAGATGGACATGAAAAGATGTGAACAATATAACTGATAAAGAACGCTGGGGATAGGAACTTGTAGAGAGACAAGATCACCAGAGAGCACGGTATATGAAGATAAAGACCTGTATGTTCTTAAATATGATTATAAATAATGGCAGTGTTTCGTGACTTACTTATGGAATCTTTCACAGTACCGGCGCAACGGAAATGTAACGCCAAAAGTCACGTGGTATTGTGGTAATTTGTTGTTTTTATGGATTGGTATTAGATTTGGATGACAGATGAAATCTTGAATAAAATGGCAGAAAGAAAGAAAGCAAAAAACACTCCAGAATATAAAAAAATAGACAATGACATACGTACGATGTGTAGACAAGCAAAAGAACGGTGGATAGAAACAAAATGCAAGGAAATAGAAGACTTGGAAGCAAAGCACATGACAAGAGATATGCACGAAGAAACAAAGAAATTATCAAATCGGTTGCGGTTTGCACAAGGAGGAAGCTGTATCAAGAACAAAAATGGTGTAATATTACTTGATGAGAAAGACATCAAACAGATGGGCAGAATACGTAAAAGAACTATTCGAGGACAACAGAGGTAAAAAACCATCACCAGATTCTAATGAAGGCCCAAACATTCTCAGATCAGAAGTAGAGAATGCCATTCATATGATACAAAAAGGAAAATCAGCAGGCATGGATAAAATAAAAATTGAAATGATAGAAGCTCTGGGGAGCTTTGGTATAGATACAATCACAGAAATATGCAACGACATATACAATACAGGATATATACCACACGACATGAAGACATCAGTTTTCTTAACATTGCCCAAAAAACCAAATGCAACAGAATGTTCAGACTTCAGAACAATCAGCCTGATGAGTCATGCAATTTAGATACTGCTCAAAATCATACAGGAAAGAATAAAAAGTAAAGTAGACAGCGAAATCCAAGAAAAACAGTTTGGTTTTAGACGGAACAGTGGAACAAGAGAGGCAATATTTTGCCTAAGAATATTAGCAGAAAAATATACAGAGGTCCAAAAAAGTATGTATATGTGCTTCATTGACTATAAGAAGGCTTTTGACAGAGTCCATCATGAGAAAATAATTGAATGCCTCAAAGACATAGGTATTGATGGAAAAGATATAAGAATACTCAGTAACCTTTATTGGGAGCAAACTGCAACAGTAAGATCAGGAAGGAATTATTCACCATACATAGACATAAAAAGAGGTGTCAGACAAGGTTGTGGGCTGTCTCCCTGCCTATTTAATTTATACACCGAAAAAATTTTCAAACAGATACAAGAAATACCAGGACTGAACATCAGTGGAAGGTCAATAAACAACCTTAGATATGCAGATAACTCCGCCTATGCCGGTCCCAAGCCCGGATGAAAAAGGAGGAGGGCGGCCTGCATGGAGGCCGTAAGGAGGCAGCCTCTGCACCATGCAAAGGCACAACAGGCCAATCACCTGTTTGCTTTAAATCATGATTACGCGAACTACAAGAGAGAAAACCGGACTGATTCTAAAGGCGACGAACTGGAACGGACTACGACTTATGGAACTTGGAACACAAGAAGTATAAATGGGAAGGAAGAGGAGCTGGTGGAAGAGATGAGGAAAGCAAAACTAGAAATCCTGGCTATAACGGAAACGAAGAAAAAAGGACAAGGAGTCATGGATCTCGATGGCAACACGTTGCTCTACAGTGGTGTACCCATATCTGAAAGAGCTAAAGGGGGCGTGGGTTGCATTGTGGCCCAAATTCAAAAAGATAGTATCAAGGGATTGAACTTTGTCTCGGAGCGCATTATGGTTGTAAAACTAAAAGAAGGAGAAACCATAGTCAACCTGGTCATAGTGTATGGGCCAAATGAGGATGAGAGAGCAGAGGTCAAGGAGGAATTCTTCGAGCTGCTTCAAAGGACAGTGGATGACTGCCTAGATGAAGTTATTATGCTCGGAGATTTTAATGCCAGAGTTGGAAATGACCATGCTAGATGGGGTGGAGTTATCGGAAGATATGGAGAAGATACTCTCAATGACAATGGAAAGCGACTCCTTAGATTCTGCAGTGAGCAGAATTTGATCATTACAAACACAAAGTTCCCCCATAAGCGCATACATGCATACACTAGATGTGAACCAACCAAGAATGAGAAGTCAGTGATCGACTATGCCATTGTTCGGAGAAGCTCATTCAGATATGTCCGAGATGCAAGAGTCTGGAGGGGGCCAGAGATTGGAAGTGATCACTACCTGCTAACAATCAAACGAACAACTGAAAGAGTTGCTCAGCCTAGGAACTGCCCAACATCACGCAAGAAACCAAGTAAACGAGCAGGAGAAATGAGCATTAGGACCTACAAGCTGAGAGAGCCAGAAATTAAGACCAGATATCAGGGGCTTATTGCTACAGCAGTGAGCAACACAGAAGAACAACCTGATGACTTGGAAACCCTCTGGAATAAATTCAAGGATATCATAAAGACAGCTGCTGCAGAAGCATGCGGTGAAGTCCGACTTGGGAACCAGAGAAAGAGGACACCTTGGTGGACAGAGGAAGTCAAAGAGAAAATAAGAGAGAAGAAAATGGCATGGAAACAATACTTAGGAGCTAAAAACACAACAGGACAAATGGAAAAATATAGAGAATATGTGACACTCAGAACAGAAGCTAAGAACAAAGTGCTAGCAGCAAAACAGAAGTCCTGGGAAGAATTTGGAGAAAAGCTAGAAAAAGATGCACAAGAAAACCAGAAATTGTTCTATAAGACCCTAAAGAACATGAGGAAAGAAAAACAATGCCCTCTCAAATTTATAAAGAACAAGCAAGGCAAATTGCTTACTGCCCCGAAGGAAGTAATGGAAAGATGGAAAGAATATTTCTCAGAACTCCTGGATGGTGAGCATGGTGAAGCATCAGAAATGATAACCACTAGCACAGAAGAGGAAACCAATGATGGTGAAGATGACATAAAGATGGAAGAACTGAGGGCAGCACTAGAGAAAATCAAGATGGGCAAAGCAGCAGGGCATGATGGTATAACACCAGAAATGGTTAAGTACATGGGAGCATCAGGCGACCTATTACTCTTAAAGGTAGAATCCTATGGGTGGGTTTGAAAAAAAATCGAAAAAAAGGTGATTCGTCTTACGAGGACAAAAGACAAAGAAAATAGTCTACGTTACGGCCACAAGGCCTTCGTCAGGAAAGGAAAGAAAGTGAAGTCTAGATAGGACACATAAAAACTTAATAAAATAATAAAATAAAAACTGGGTACTTCCCTGAAGGCAAGAACCGAAATTCGCTGTCTGTTGAAGAGCGCGTGGCTGAACAGAAAGCGACTTCCGCCGCCGGGTGTACACAATACATACTGAAAAACTAAAAAACGAAACCGGACAATAAACTACCCAACGGGATAAAAGTGGGGACTGGAAATAGAAGAGGACAGAATGAGTGGGAGATAAATAAATATGAAATTAAAAAATGTATATGGCATACAAATAGAAGAATAGGATAAGAGTGGAAAGAGTCAAATAGAGCAAGAGAGGAAAGGGTGACCTCAGACAAAGGTGTGAAAAGTGTTGAGACCGGCTGGTTTTAGACACCCCATGCGGTGTATAAGACGGTTCTCAAGCTGTTCTCGGCTGGCAGTGTCAGAGGAGCAGGATCGGATCGCTGTGACCTGGATGTCGATGGGACCATGGTGGTCAGGACCATTGAAGTGTATGGCAACTGGTGTGGACTTTTGCTGAGCGATGTCATTTAAGTGCTGGCTGAATCTGTCCCCAAGTCGTTTGCCTGTTTGGCCAATATAGGTTTTGCAGCAACGTTTACATATGATCGTATAAATGACATTGCGCGATTCACACGTGAAGCTACTAGTGATGGTGTACGTAGCCTTAGGAAAGGACACCTTCTGGGTTGAGGTGACATACTTGCACGTGTTGCATCTTGTCCGACCACAGGGTAGTGTGCCAAAGTGAGTGGCATTCTCCTTTGGGAGACGGCTGTGAACAAGAAGATCCTTCAAGTTCTTGTCACGTCTATATGCCACCAAAGGTGCTTCACTGAATACTTTTTGGGTCACAGGCTCTGCTTGGAGGATAGGGAGGTGGCGGAAAAGGATCTGTTTGACAGTAGTACTATGAGGGTGATGGGTCAAGATTAATTTGACTCTATCCGAAGTGGATTTATGGTGAGGTATGAGGGCCTCCTGACGAGAGATGGGGAGCACACGTTGGAGAGCAGAGGTGAGAACATGTTCTGGATAAAGTCGGTTACGGAAGAAATCCAACATCTCATTTGCTCGTAAGTGGAAGTCATCGTCGTCTTGGCATAAACGGCGGAGGCGGAGAAGTTGTGAAAAAGGAAGGGAGTCACGACAGGCCCGAGGATGAGAAGAGGTATACAGGAGGTAGCTGTGGGCATCTGTCGGCTTGTAGTATACTGAGGTATTAAGGCCGGAGGGCGTGATAGAAATAGTAATGTCAAGGAAGTTGACAGAAACTGTGGAGACGAGGGAGGTGAACTTAATGGTGGGGTGAAAGTAGTTCACAAAGTCGATGAAGCGGTGTAAATCAGTCTCAGACATATCTGTGAGACCTATGCCATCATCGATATATCTGCGGTAAAACCCAGGGAAAGGACCGGAGTATTGTTGCCATATCTGATGCTCCAAGTGGCCCATGAATAGACAGGCATAGCTGGGACCCATCTTCGTTCCCATGGCAACACCACTAATTTGGTCAAAAAATTGACCATTGAATTCAAAGGAATTCAGGTTAAGGACCAGTTCAGCAAGACGGAGAAGGGTGTCAGTGGATATAGAAGGGCAAGTGCGCTGATCCAGAAAAAACCGAAGAGCTCGGAGACCATCAGAGTGGGGAATAGAGGTATACAGAGAGCAGACGTCTAGCAAGAAAAGACGGTAGGAGCGGTCTGCTGGGAGTCGGATAGAGGAGTAAGTAGTAAGAGCGTGATTGGTGTCTTTGATGAAGGAGGGAAGACTCTCAACGATAGGCTGGAAAATGCTGTCGAGGAAGTCAGAAATGTGTTCAGTAGGACAAGAACAGGCTGAGACAATAGGTCTTCCAGGGTTTTCGATCTTGTGAATTTTGGGGAGCATGTAGAATACAGGCTTGCCCAAAGAGCTGTCATGAATCCTAAGACGAGATGCCCCGGGAGGAAGATCATTACTATTGATAAGCTGTTTAATGGTGTTGTGTACAATGCGATTGTTAGAGACAGTCGCATCGCTGGTCCTAGACCTGTAAAAAGAGCCATTGGTCAACTGGTTTTTACCTTCACTTAGGTACAAGTCTTTCTGCCAGACGACAATGGCTCCTCCCTTGTCAGCCGGTTTGATGACAATGTCGTCTCTACGGCGAAGAAGGGAGAGAGCACTAGACTCTGCCGAAGTGAGATTGGAATAATGCAATCTACGAGGGCGGAGCTGCTGAATGTCATGGATGGTGTTCTTGATATACAGGTCCAGGGCATGAGAGGCTCCAGGTTTAGGTGTAAAGGGAGGTTTAGTAGAGTCAGAAAAGCGTGCAAAGATGTCGGATTCAGCCTGAGACTGCGGAGTGCTGTCTTCCTCTCTAAAATGGAGCTTCAGCCTCATGCGACGGTGAAACCGATGAACATCCTGGAGGAGATTGTATTGGTCTAGGGTCGGACGAAGAGGAACAAATTTTAAGCCCTTACTAAGAACAGAGCGCTCTTCCTCAGAGAGGGGTAGATCTGGGGGGATGCAGACTACCTGAGCGCATGATGGAGTGGAGGATGGAGGGGTAGCTTTGGGGGTAGGGATGAGACGGGATAGTTTATGGTGTTTAGACGTGGAAAGGAACTCATGAAGCTGCCGGTTCAGTGTGTGGATAGTGGTGCGTATCATAGAATATAAAGGGAAGTTGTTGGAGGTGAGACAACGTAAGCGAAGCAGAAGCTGGGTCTGTTGGGCACTGAGGTCTGATAAAAGGCGGGAGTGACTGGCGACCACTACGCGCATACGTTGAAAGCCACATCTGGTCTCAATTCGTTGTAGGAGACGTTGTTCCCTAGGATTGAGTGTACCAGCAGATGGATGAAAATTGGAAGAAAATCCATTAGGAAGAATTTTGTGGTGGAGGCAGGTGTGAATAAAGTGGAGATGAGAGGTGAATCTAGTTTTCTTGAAAGTAACGAACGCAAAGTCAATAGCGACACGGGATATATCAGGAGGTAGGGAGCTAAAGCTGGTGGTGACCGACACACGGAGAGAGTTGATAAAATATTTCAGAGAGGGCATAGTGGGGAAAAAGAAAAACGTCCAGAAAATAAAATATGAAATAAATAACGCTAAATGAAAATAGAGATTAATGAAACAATAAATAAATAGGGTAGATTGCGGTAATATAAGGTATGAAGGAAGAATAGGGAAATACGAAAAAAATAATAATAAGTAGGCCTAAGTGGGATATAAAATACTGAGAAAAGGAGATAGGATAGGATCAGGGAGATAAGCAGGATAGGTAGATAGAGATACGAGATAACAGAGACACGGTGCAGTCAAAAAAAATATATATATAATCGAGGAAGTTGAGGGGAACTGCGGTAAGACGTGGAATACAATGGGTGGGTTTGAAAAAAAAAATCGAAAAAAGGTGATTCGTCTTACGAGGACAAAAGACAAAGAAAATAGTCTACGTTACGGCCACAAGGCCTTCGTCAGGAAAGGAAAGAAAGTGAAGTCTAGATAGGACACATAAAAAACTTAATAAAATAATAAAATAAAAACTGGGTACTTCCCTGACGGCAAGAACCGAAATTCGCTGTCTGTTGAAGAGCGCGTGGCTGAACAGAAAGCGACTTCCGCCGCCGGGTGTACACAATACATACTGAAAAACTAAAAAACGAAACCGGACAATAAACTACCCAACGGGATAAAAGTGGGGACTGGAAATAGAAGAGGACAGAATGAGTGGGAGATAAATAAATATGAAATTAAAAAATGTATATGGCATACAAATAGAAGAATAGGATAAGAGTGGAAAGAGTCAAATAGAGCAAGAGAGGAAAGGGTGACCTCAGACAAAGGTGTGAAAAGTGTTGAGACCGGCTGGTTTTAGACACCCCATGCGGTGTATAAGACGGTTCTCAAGCTGTTCTCGGCTGGCAGTGTCAGAGGAGCAGGATCGGATCGCTGTGACCTGGATGTCGATGGGACCATGGTGGTCAGGACCATTGAAGTGTATGGCAACTGGTGTGGACTTTTGCTGAGCGATGTCATTTAAGTGCTGGCTGAATCTGTCCCCAAGTCGTTTGCCTGTTTGGCCAATATAGGTTTTGCAGCAACGTTTACATATGATCGTATAAATGACATTGCGCGATTCACACGTGAAGCTACTAGTGAGACATACTTGCACGTGTTGCATCTTGTCCGACCACAGGGTAGTGTGCCAAAGTGAGTGGCATTCTCCTTTGGGAGACGGCTGTGAACAAGAAGATCCTTCAAGTTCTTGTCACGTCTATATGCCACCAAAGGTGCTTCACTGAATACTTTTTGGGTCACAGGCTCTGCTTGGAGGATAGGGAGGTGGCGGAAAAGGATCTGTTTGACAGTAGTACTATGAGGGTGATGGGTCAAGATTAATTTGACTCTATCCGAAGTGGATTTATGGTGAGGTATGAGGGCCTCCTGACGAGAGATGGGGAGCACACGTTGGAGAGCAGAGGTGAGAACATGTTCTGGATAAAGTCGGTTACGGAAGAAATCCAACATCTCATTTGCTCGTGAGTGGAAGTCATCGTCGTCTTGGCATAAACGGCGGAGGCGGAGAAGTTGTGAAAAAGGAAGGGAGTCACGACAGGCCCGAGGATGAGCAGAGGTATACAGGAGGTAGCTGTGGGCATCTGTCGGCTTGTAGTATACTGAGGTATTAAGGCCGGAGGGCGTGATAGAAATAGTAATGTCAAGGAAGTTGACAGAAACTGTGGAGACGAGGGAGGTGAACTTAATGGTGGGGTGAAAGTAGTTCACAAAGTCGATGAAGCGGTGTAAATCAGTCTCAGACATATCTGTGAGACCTATGCCATCATCGATATATCTGCGGTAAAACCCAGGGAAAGGACCGGAGTATTGTTGCCATATCTGATGCTCCAAGTGGCCCATGAATAGACAGGCATAGCTGGGACCCATCTTCGTTCCCATGGCAACACCACTAATTTGGTCAAAAAATTGACCATTGAATTCAAAGGAATTCAGGTTAAGGACCAGTTCAGCAAGACGGAGAAGGGTGTCAGTGGATATAGAAGGGCAAGTGCGCTGATCCAGAAAAAACCGAAAAGACGGTAGGAGCGGTCTGCTAGGAGTCGGATAGAGGAGAAAGTAGTAAGAGCGTGATTGGTGTCTTTGATGAAGGAGGGAAGACTCTCAACGATAGGCTGGAAAATGCTGTCGAGGAAGTCAGAAATGTGTTCAGTAGGACAAGAACAGGCTGAGACAATAGGTCTTCCAGGGTTTTCGATCTTGTGAATTTTGGGGAGCATGTAGAATACAGGCTTGCCCAAAGAGCTGTCATGAATCCTAAGACGAGATGCCCCGGGAGGAATCCTAGAGCAGAGACTCCGACGCCTAGCTGAGCCACAATTGGATGAGGTCCAGTGCGGATTCCGAGCAAACCGAAGTACTCAAGACCTAATCTTCACACTCAGACAGCTGAGTGAAAAGGCCCTTGAGTATAAGAGTGAGATCCATCTTTGTTTCATAGATCTGGGAAAAGGCGTTTGACAGGGTCCCCTGGAGCAAACTTTGGGACTGTTTGGCAAGGAAGAATATTCCAGCACCTCTGATTCATGCTATACAGAGCTTCTACAAGTCTTGCAGAAATTATGTGAGGACAGCAAACCATAAGTCAGAAGAGTTCAGGACCACCACTGGTGTAAGACAAGGTGATATCTTATCACCTTACCTCTTCATACTCCTTATGGACGATGTCATCAAGGCATGTAAGGAGAGAACAAGAAAGTATTCAGTGGGGTACTGGAAGATGAGACAGATCTATATTTCGGAGCTGGCATTTGCTGATGATGTTGCCCTGATTGCTAAATAAGAGGCACATCTCCAATCCAACCTGCAAGTCTGGAAGGAAGAGCTGGAGAAGAGAGGGATGGTCATAAGCAGCTCTAAAACAAAATCCATGGTGATATCACGAGAAGAAAGAAAACATCAGATTAAGTTGGGAGAACAGGTCCTGGAGCAGGACGACCACTTTAAATATCTCGGAGCTATTATAGACCGAAAGGGAGGCATCAAAGAAGAGTTGGCCACTCGAAAAGCAGCGGCTGGGAGACTTTTTCAGGCCATAAATCGTGGATTCCTCAGCAAGAAAGAGGTTGGTAAGAAAACGAAGATGGCTGTATACCGCTCCACCTATGTCCCAGTCTTGACATATGGATGCGAGTCGTGGGCAATGACTACAACCCACAAAAGCCAGATCCAAACCTCAGAAATGAGGTATCTGAGGAAAGTGGTTGAAGTAACAAGAAGAGACATGGTCCGCAACCAGACGATCCGTCAAGGCCTAAAATCCCATCCGCTGCAGGACCCAAATAGAACAGTCCCAACTAAGATGGTTTGGCCATGTCTGCAGAATGGGAGAAGATCGGCTACCACGACAAGCATGGGAAACAAAGAGCCAGGGATCCAGACCTCCAGGACGACCCAGAGTCCGCTGGGAGGACAACATTAGACAGTCTTTGAAGGACCGAGGACTAGAATGGAACCAGGCCAGGAAGAAGACAGCTGATTGAATGGTCTGGCGCTCTCTCTTCCAAACCTCTACACCTCACGGTAGAAGGGGAACGACTAAGTAAGTAAGTAAGATATGCAGATGATACCGTGTTGTTAGCTGAAAGCGAACAGGAGTTACAAGAACTAGGGAAGCAAGTGAACAGTATAAGTCATGAATATGGACTTGACATTAATATTGAGAAAAAAAAAAACTATGATAATTAGCAAAACAGACGATAAACCCACATTAAAGATAAGCGTAAATGGGAAAATCCTGGAACAAGTCAAGAGCTACGTATATCTTGGTCATATAATAACAGAAGATGGCAGATGTGAAACAGAAATCAAGAAGAGAATAGGAATGGCCAAAGCTACATTCAACAACATGAGACATATACTGACATCCAAACAGTTATCTCACAGATTAAAACTGAGAATCATAAAGTGTTATATATATTCTGCATTTCTGTATGGTGCAGAAACATGGACAATGAATAAGCATTTGGAAGAAAGAATTGAGGCTCTTGAAGTGTGGATATATAGAAGAATGGGGCGTATCTCATGGAAAGAGATGAAAACAAATAAGGAGGTCCTAGAAAATCTAGGTATGAAAAGAGAACTAATGAGGGAGGTCAAAGTTCGGCAGCTAAAATACTTTGGCCACATAAAAAGGCATAACACCTTGCATTAGACCATAACAGAAGGGAAAGTTGAAGGCAAACATGCAAGGGGAAGACAGCGCTATAAGTGGGAAGATAACATCAAGAGATGGACAGGAAAGAGTCTATCAGAGTGCACCACCAAGACAAGAGACAGAAGACGTTGGAGATCCATTACAGCCAACCTTCGTTGTGGAGATGGCAACTGATGATGATGATGATTAGATTTTATTTTTCTTTCTTCACGGCTACTATTATTCATAGGTCTTTGCAATCGATGCTTGCGCATTATAACATTTTTATAATAACATTTTTTATAATATTTAGTCGTTCCTCTTCTACCGTGAGGTGTAGAGGTATGGAAGAGAGAGCGCCGCACTATAGGGTGACCATATGGTTGAACACAAAAAGGAGGACAAATGCCATATTTTGGTCATAAAAAGGAGGACAAGGGAGGACAATATTTTTTAAACGTCGGACGAAAAGTAGGTCAAGTTTCTGTGCGATTTCTGCCTTAAATTTAAGAGGCACAAATTCTTGACCTAATCGTTCAGTTAGAATAGGGTGGCCATATTGTTCAACACAAAAAGGAGGACAAATGCCATTTTTGGGTCATAAAAGGAGGACAATGGAGGACACTTTTTGTAAAAGTAGGACGAAAAGTAGGATACCTTTGTTCAATAACTACAAGACGCTGAAACATATTTTTTTTTTTTTTTACATTCAAGCAATAAGCTAATAAAATCACATTGATTTTGTGCCTACTTATATTTTTCTGATGATAAAATCTTCTTCAACAAAGTTGGGCTACGTTTTAAATATGCATAGAAATCAGAGCATGAAAACTCCTTGAAATTGTACTGCACAAGTAGAGTGCCTTTAATGGAATCTTTCCTTCAGTGCTTGCAATGCTGCTTCAGTAGAATGCTGTGCAATCACAGAAATGATAATAGCAGCTGTTTTAGTTTAGGCACTTGAGAATTTGCTGGCAATTTCTAAATCGTGGAAAACATTCTTGAGTAACACTGAAGTACAATCCATTGATCTGAAAGAGTTGTGATGTTTTACAGTATGACAAGTAAAAGCATCCTCGGCCGCGGCAACTTCTAACCTTTCCTCGCTTATTTCTTTAGTAAAAAATGTCACTTTTGATTGCAAATATTCAGACGCAAGTGCTTTCTTGTGCTTTTCTGTTTCTATATGTGTTTTTTTTTAAATCAGCTGCACCTTTATTTGCTACTGATACAAATGTGCCGCTTCTGCATACAAAACATTCTACTTCATACTCTTGTCGACCACTGGAAAAGCACTGAAATTTTTGTTTCAATTCATCCGTGAACAAACACTTCCGTTTTGACATTTTGAGAAGGTATCTGTAACATAAATATAATATAATGCCATTTATCAATGGTACATTCGATGTTAAAGTTAAAATTATTTGTAAAATGCAACAGACGAGGTTTTAATTTTAACAAAACCATTACTATACTAGTAACTACTCGTGCATTTTTTCATAATAAACAAATTTGAATAAATATAAAAGCAGTACGAACTAAGGTTAATATTTTTGGTAATTTGCAATAGATAACGAAGTTGTAAGTGAATAAATCCAGCCCCAAGTTCTTATTCATGCCGTTTTGTCTGTTAAATTGTCCCTTAACAAATGCCAATAAATCTAAACAGCGTTTAACCTTGGTTAAAATATGATAGTAATCTATTATAAACTATCGAACAACATGAAAACTTACGGTAGTGTTGTTGGCAATTTGCGCTATCCGAATTTATGTACTCAGAAATCGGATTCCAGGAAAGATTTTTCAAAATGGCGTCTTTCACGTTAGTATTTTAGCCAATCACATAAAAGCCGGATATTTCAACATTAAAAAAAAAATCCGGCCGGACGGTCAGTTTTGTCGCAAAAAAGCTGGGCAAATCCGGCCAAATCCGGACGTCTGGCCACCCTAAGTCAGAATGTCTTTCACTGCGTTTAAACTGTTGCAAACCTCAACAATTGAGTTGCTTTCTCTTTCAATCTGTTCAATGTGGCACTGAAAACACGCATTACCACAGTTACACCTCTGCCAAGTCTTGTTCAAAAAATATTTTTAAGCCTGTAGGTGGATTGTCTTGTGACTGATAAAAAGCCTTCAGTGCCGGGAACATCTGGATCATTCTTGCAACACATGGGAATAACGACATCCACATAGTTCTGCCATTGTTGAGGAGTTGTCTGTACTCTATGTCCACAAAATCCATTCAACTCCTCCATTCGAACTGTATGAATATGAAAATAATTGTAGACCTCATAAGAACATTTTCAATCTCAAGTTTTTCAACAGCAATGTGAATGCAGTTGCTCAAAACATTAGCTGGACAGCCTACACCAAATAAAGCTGGACAGCCTACACCAAATAAATTTGTCTTCTGTAACACAGTCTTTCATTTTGCAAACACATTGTTACCCTCTGTATTTCGCCCTATATCACCAAACATTGTGTTACAATTATCCCCAGTAAATGCAAGACACTTCTCCAAGAGGTCATATTTGACAAATGGTGTCTGTTCAATCAATACCCTTTAGCTCCCCAAGAATCATAGGCCTTCAACAAACACAAGCCAAGTCTTCCTGTCCTGTGTCATCCGCACAAGTTCTTTCTATGTTTTCCTCATCATTTTCACCTCTGTATCCAGTTCTCTTTTCCATGTGTTTTTTATCACAGGCTTTTCTTTAGCTTGCAACGTATGTCATTCTCTTGTCCCTCTCTTGTGACCTTCGAAAATTGCAATCGATGTTTCAATCACTTCCAGTTGAGCAATAGCTATGAAACCTGGCTTATTTGTGTATTCCCAATGACAATACAATAATCATTTGTAAAAATCATAAAATGAATAAAATTATTTATTTTTATTTTTATTATATCATCACTGAAATGGGTGATAACTGCAAATAAGCTAGGTGTATTCTTTCCAACAAGATTGTCTCTCTTTAGAGAAATATTGAAACTGTTATCTATGACTTTCATCGATATCTCCTTTTACTTTCGAGAACCTCCTCTTTATTTGTATATAACTTTTTTTTTCTTTTGATCCTTAGACCGCCGACCGTCAAAGCAGTCAGTGGCCATCACGCCTGGTGGTGTCTTGTAGGGCAACAACAAATTGATTCCACTTTGCTCAGTCGGTGGCCATCCAATATTAAACATAAAATTAACTTAAATACACTCAAAAGTGCGTCTGTACTAGACTCACGTATGAGGATCTCAATTTGTTTGTGCCCTATACCAGAGCGCTCTTTTAGTTTCGGTGACCGAAATTCTGACACCGGGTATAAAATTTTCGTGTTCACCGTAAAAGACTATTTAAGTTTTTGGCGGGGAAAATCAGCTGTTGTGTGTGTAAAATCTGTAAAATATAAATCATTACACACTCGTTCTGGATAAACACAGCGCTAAAATTCTTTTGTGTACTATAACTTTGTTCTGTGTTCTATGTTTGATTGCATTTTTATTTGTTTTAAATTAGTTTTGACGGAGTTACAGACTTTTGAAAACAGCGTCATCATTTGAGGAAATTCATAAAATAAGTAAACTTTTTATTAATTTAATATCTAAAAATCGGCCCATTCGTTTGAGTTTATAATTATAAAGACTTCTCGAAGGGAAGCTAAAGATTATTTCCACATACTTTTTTTTTTTTTGGTTTCATATCTTGAGAATGTGTGGTAGTCAGTTTTGTAAGTTTGGCATTACAAGAACAAGCATATTGTCACCAGATTTTATAGCATTTAAATCACTGTAAACGCATTCCTGATACTCACAAATCTTAAATAAGGTAGTAAAAAAATAACTTTTTGTAAAGCACCATCTGTTTTTTGCATTTTCATTCATTTATAATGATATTTAGCTACGTATATAAGCGTCAGAAAACATGTAAAGCTATAGATAAATTACTTTCACATACTTTGATCTATCTGTCAAGTCTTGTTAATCTTGTATTTATAATACGATATTTTTTTTTATTGTGTGTGAGATAAGGACTGTTCCATTGGTGTTCTTTAGTAGACAATCCTGTGCACACGACGGCTGCCAAAGAATTCTAAGTAACTGTTTGTATATCTTCTTTCATTCACAGATAAAGCATTCTACATCCTGGTGTTAGACTTGATAGTCCCAAATATTCCTTTATCTTTAAACTATACTACATAACAACGAAATGGAACATAGTGTTTTGCATCATATGAATTGTGCCAGTGCACTGTGCAGAGCCTGTGGCAAGAGAGCATTAACTTCCAAAACAAAACGTTCAAATCAGAAAGCACTGAACTGTTTTAATTACGTTAATGATCTGTTCTTTGTGTTTGGAATTAACGTATCAGATGATAAACCCACACAGCATTCGACTATATTTTGTAAGACATCCAGAGAGCATACATCTTGCAAACCAAGAAGTTTGGCCATGTTGATAAGAGATTACAATAGATATATGAAATATGGGAAAGGGAATAAAAGGCAAGTGGCTCGTTACCATAATTGTTTACACAAACCAATGTTAGAGATTGAAATTGAAAATGTAGCACCTCCTTACCTTCATATTTTATTAGGCATTGTTTTGAAACACCACAGACTTCTAGAACAGGTAGCCGATACAATAGACGTAAAGATATTTGAGAATCCGCAAGAGATACATGCAAACGTTAGTACTATTAAGAACTTGAAGAGATTTGGTAGGAACTGGAAACAGGCAGAAGAATTAGAAGCTAAAATTGAATTTTTTCAGGCAGGTATTGAACTTTGTGAGGATAAGGAGGAGACAGATAGATTTAAAGTTAAACTTGAAAATGCACAAGATGCGCTGGCCAAAATTCAGTTTCAAGATCTGTGTGCTAGGTCTGGCCCAGTTTGCTCACACTTGGACTAGGTACTAGCCAAACACAAAATCATACCACAGGCTTATCATAGCAGAGCATTCATAGGGAATCACTGCCACAGATATCTCACACAAAAAGTTTATAAAGATCTTACAAGAGCAATCATTACACAAACACTGAAAATTACAAAACAAGATATAACTGACATAGCTTTTATTGCCCAAGAACAATTCAACTCATTGAACGAAGCATTTGAGAAAGTACACAACCAAATATCACACAGTAAACCAATTAGTAAAGAATCAATATCATCAATAACAGCATCAATAGAGACATATATGTCTTTGTTCAGAAAGCTATTCCCCAGTAAGACAATTCCTAAACAGCACATATTAGAAAAACATTGCGCAGACTGGATCAGAACTCATGGCTTTGGAATGGGCATGCATGGAGAGCAAGGAGGAGAATATGTACATTCCACTATTTCCAAAATTGAAAAACGCGCCAGCGGTATTAAAAATATAACTTCACAATTAAAATTTATAATGGAAACTCATTTGTTACAAATTTCTCCATCTGTGAATGTACAGATTCATCCTATAAAAAAAAGGAAGTGTGAATGATAATTGAGAGAAATTTTGGGGCTAGAGCAAATTATGGCAGTTGTTGCTTGAGATTGGCAGAATTAACAGAGTGTGGAAATCATTTAATAGATGTATTTATTAAATACACCTATGTATCTATTAAATTGAACATTTCGTTTTACTCATGACCATACTCATTTTTAAAATGACCATCGTGATGTATGATTGAGATAATTGTTAGCTCTCATGTTTTTGGGGACAAATGGGTGTGTTATTTTAAGGTAATAAATGTGGACTTGCAATTTAAACTTTCAATAATTAATGTTTGACGCATGAAACCAAATAAATCTTTGATATCCATTTTCTGCAGGTTTTCTACTTTTGATTTCTGTAATTTGTTATGCATGTTGATTGTGACCGATTGAGTGAAAATTGCATTATAAACAAACCATAACAAAATATTAAAAAAACGTAAATTTTACACTATTTCAGACTATTATATCTTCTGTTCTAATTGTGATAAAATGTTTGTTCTTGTTCTAAAATTTACTCTAACATTTCTAGTCTAGCTTTACGCAATATTAAAGCCGGTATTTATAATAAAAAAAGTAGCCTAAAAGCATTAATTAAGCCCTATCAAAAGTAAACATCGCCACATGTTTTTCCCATTAGGAAGCTGACCACGTGACCTCTGTCAAGTGGGCTATAAATAGCGCGGTCGGGGAAAAAGGGGAAATAACTAAAAGATCGCTCGCAAACAGCCGTGTCAAATATTTACCTCCCACGCGAAAATATAACGTAACAGTTTACATCTGTGATAGGACCGGAAAGACACCCGGCTTACCCCTTCACGGGAAGACACCCCAGCTTCCCCCTTCATTGTGAGTGGCAGATTTATCGCCTGCATATTTTCGATGTGCGCGCAGCACGACGAGATAGAAGATATATTAGTTTAGGCCATAATAATGCCTAGAAAATAGTTGTGGTGTAGAGTTGTGTGTTATAATCCGAAGATGAGGGTTGCAGCGCACGAACTGAGACGAAGTGAGGACAAGGATAAATAGTTGTGGTGTAGAGTTGTGTGTTATAATTGATAGTTATGGACCATACTTGTGTGGTTTAGTGCCTTATAGAGCAATTGTCGCGAGTGTTATTTATGCGGCCAGATTGATACGCGTGGCGCGCGGTGAATTGAGTGATTCGACCTCGGCTTATAAAAGAGATAGCGGCCAGCAGCGACATTTCTAAGTACCAATCCAGACGAGAGAATAAACGAGGCGAGGCGGCCTGTGTGGTTAGCAGATGGACCAGAGCACGTAAGCTGTAAGTCTTACCGCATTTTGTAGAAATTAGCGTTAGTTTTCTATAAGTCTGAAATTATATTCAGCACGTGTCTGTTGTAATGTTTAAGGAAGTAAATAGATTGATGTGTTTCCTGAGGAAATGTCTTTTTAGGACATTATAATTTAGTCTTGAAATGATAATTGAGTGAAAATAATGTCTGGATAGGTTTTATGAGGCATGCAAGCCCAAATCACAGATGTGAGAGTTTAAGAGCAATTACGTCAGTCATCAGACCGGGCAAATTTAGTAGGAGAGTGTTTTATACATGAAACTGGACAGAGAAGCGATTTTTTACTTGAATTTAGATGATATTGTCTTGTTAGCAAAATATCAAGATGGCGGCCACGTGGTCATGAAAGGCGGCGCGGTGAATAAAGAAGGCGCCAAGGGGTCTGCGGTAACACTCTTAGCTTGTTATAAGCCTGTATGTTACGCTATGTTATATTGTGTGAATTGACACGTGGGTGGAGGCAGATTAAGATCATTTTCCCCAGTAAAGGAAAGAGATAGTTTTCGTGTTAATTCCAGTTTTGTTAAAGTCAAGAGTAATTTTATTTCTTTAATGTAATGGTAAGAAAGGTGATCTATCAGACTGTAATAACTGGCGTGGTATATCTCTATTATCAGTACCTGGAAAATTATTAGGTTGCATGATGTTAGAAAGACTTGAATTGCATGCTGGCGAAAAGATCAGAGAAGAACAAGCGGGTTTCAGGCCGAAACGATCATGTATTGATCAAATATTCACACTAAGAACAATTATAGAAGAATCAGTGGAAATGCATTCGCCACTTATTATCACCTTCGTCGATTTTCAAAAAGCCTTTGATAGTCTACACCGCCCATCATTGTGGAAGATACTTACAATCTATGGTTTTCCAACAAAATATGTGAATATAATCAAAGCGCTATATGACAATGCAAGATGTTGTGTTAGAATAAATAATGGGAATACAGAATGGTTTACAGTAGAAACAGGGGTGAAACAAGGCTGTATTATGTCACCACTACTTTTTGGAATAGCTATTGATTGGGTTATGAGAAACTATACCCACAATGAACAATTAGGTATAAAATGGACAAATGGAAAATTCCTGGGGGACCTGGATTTCGCAGATGATTTAGCATTCTTAAGTTCAACACCCAGACAATCCCAAGAAGCAGTAAATAATTTGTGTCATCTCTCGGTTAAAATAGGTCTCCAAACAAATGCCTCTAAAACTAAAGCTATGAACTTTTCTAACGAGACCTTTGATATCATCTTGAACTGGGAAAAACTACAGAAAGTTGAAAGTTTCAATTATTTAGGCAGTAAAATGACTCAGGATGGTGACACAACGAGAGAAATCCATACTAGAATTGCTTTGGCAGCTAGCGCCTTCAATAGATTATCTAACATTTGGAAATTACGATCATTAAATATACATACCAAGCTTCGTCTGTTTAATTCAAATGTTATCTCAGTGTTAACATACGGTTGTGAGAGTTGGAAAATAACAAAATCATTGGAGAAAAAGCTGAATACATTCGAGAACAAATGTCTTAGAAAACTCATGAACATCAGTTGGAAAGAATTCAAGACTAATCGACAAATAAGAGAAGACTCTAGGCAGAAATATGTCTCCGACTATATAAGGAAAAGACGATGGTCATATATCGGTCATGTCCTACGAATGCAAAACAACAGAATACCACTACAGGCGCTCACTTGGGTTCCTGAGGGTAAGCGGAAAAAAGGAAGACCAAAAGAAACACTCAGAAGAACAATAATAAGAGAATGAAGAACGTTGGGCCTAAATAATGTGCAAGAGCTAAGAGGAGTGGCGTCACAACGAACAACCTGGAGAGCACTGGTTTCTGCCTTATGCGCCGTGTTTGGTGCTTAAAGAATTTATTATTATTATTAATTGAGTGTATTTCATGATAGCCTGCTTATCACAATTCTACTGTATATATTTAATGGGTTGCTTTGAAAAGAGAATATGTATTTAGATTTCTGGAGAGCGCGAGGCCACTCCTTTGTTGAGACAGGTTTTTCTCTTTTTGCTCCCTGCGGAGCATGGAAACACCAACTCGGCTGAATCCAACAGAAGCCTGCATGAAGCATTTATATGCTATGGCAGTGATTTGTTTCGGTAACGATGTGTTTCATGTGATGAGATTCCCAGTCTCATCAGTGGTCATATACGTCACGCTTGTTGCCAGGCGCACCAGTCGTCACATACGACATGCTTCAGAATGCAGTAACGAATATTGAGATAGATCAGTTGCGAGGTGGTGGTTTATTCTCGTTATTGAAAGTATTTGTTGTACATATAGTTGAATATTATTTTATGTCCATTTTATGATTATTTAATTATGGTTATGTGAGGAATGGTTGTGAGAGCACGTGGGCTCATTCAAGATATATATTTCTCTTCTCCGCTCCTGAGGGAGCATGGGGCCAACAGTGTGGTTTGCCTTCATATTAAGCATTCAGATGCTCGTGCAGTAGTGGTTTCGGTAGCAATCTGTGTTACACGGTGAGGTTGCCAGCCTCATGCACAATGTTACCGTAGTTTTAGTAGATTTCAATGTAGGCTTCGGTTAGCAGTTTGACTTCGGTAACAAAATTTATTTTTGTCTTTTCGTAAGTTCTGGTTGAGGCTTGTTTACCATTAAAATACATGATTCTCTGATCACGTGATATATCTACGTGTGGTAGAGCAAATATCGTGCTTAGATGTATACAACGAAAGCATGGGCCAAAAACACTGGCAATGTTCAACAAAGCATTGTACTTGAGAAAATCCGCTAAGTTGAGAGTCCACAATTTATTCACGGCATACAAATCTCAATAAGACAATTCATGGTGAGTCAATAAAATGCATCAAACAATACGTCTCCAGAGTTTACCTCTTCGTAGTCGTCCTATCGTCAGATTATATACACGTGATTGCGTATTCCGACAATCCGGTAACGAATAATCCAACTTCGGCGATCAATATGAATTATGGATAATTCTTCATTAAAATTGCTCCCTGTACATTATCTTCGAATTGAATTACATTTCCCTTCATCAACTGAGACGTAAATCATATCCATTAATCCTAGGCAGACCCTCGTGCCTTATAATAAATTCCTTTATACCATTATCATCACAATGGGAGACTTCTCACAAACGCGTCCGTCAAGGATCGCTATCAATACAGAAAAGGGTACAATTACAAGGTCGTCACGTCGTAGCTTAACAACGTGAAAACGTCATCCTAAAATCTAGGTGACCTATATTCTTTGCGTTCAAAACCGTGAACCGCGAAAACCCAATAACATATAAAACCAAAATGCGCAACGTTAAATATAGCTCTCACTACCCTAGTAGCTACAATCTGAAATCCTCACTTAACACACAACACCATACTAGTCTCATTGGACGACATGCATGAGTGTGTGTGTGTGTGGTAGTTGAGTGTGTGCTCGTGCAGTAGTGGTTTCGGTAGCAACCGATGTTACACAGTGAGATTGCCAGCCTCAGGCACAACACCATACTAGTCTCATTGGACGACACGCATGAGTGTGTGCGTGTGTGATAATTGAGGGTGTCAGGTGGCGTGGAATGACAGTTTGGCAGGTGAGAGTATGATTATTTAACTACTATGATTTTAACTATTCGTTGCTTTGTTTGCTTCTTCAGATTAGCAATCGGGCACTGTTGGGTGTTTTGTGTTGTTTGTTTGGTTTATTTGTTTAATGTTTGCTTCAGTGTGCTCTTAATGTCACTGATTGAATTGTAAAAATAAATACAGCCCCTGCCTCAGAATTAAGAGTTTTATTGTTGTTCGGGTCGGTGCGAGTGTGAAAAGAGAGTGATCACACATCACAATATAATCATCATCATCATCTCGCCCACCCTATCACACATCGACCCCCCGAGTCAAATAAAACCAGTGAGGCCAATCAAGTTCCAACAAGCTAAACAACAGATAACATCATGAATATATGTTAAGTTACTATAAAGAAATAATAATAGTGGGATGGAAATGTGGAAGGGGAATAAAACACCATATTCAAACACAAGTTGAAAAGAAATGAGACATAGATCAACTATATACTAAATATAAAACAATAAGCGGGAAGTGAAATGAAATGACATGAAATGGAGAATGATCATAAATGGCGAAACAATTGAAAGAAAGCAACCAAGATGATAAAACATGGCAACATTGTCAAAAAAAAAAAAAAAAATGAGATGTGTATCGTATTGTATAAAACGCAAGTGCGGAAAAAGAAATGAAACTCAAATCAATTCTAAAAATTAAAAACAAGAAGAAAGCAACACATCCTAAAAGAGGAGAGTGATAGAAATAACTACTCGTCAAAAGTCAAGGGCAACCCTATTATTTTCAATACACTTTTATATAAGCGTATAGAATGATTAAATGAAGGAAGTTTTTAGTAAAAATGGGTGCAATATCTTCCTCTGGCAGTTCACTATGCACGTTAAGCATAAAAACAACTCACGGACAATCATGGTGATCACGTGCAATTTGGTTTGCTGACCATAAATTCACATTTTTAATCTGTTTTTTTCAAACTTCCGTACAACCAAACAAGTGAACTAATCGTGCTGATTGACATTCCACGTGCAATGGCGACTTTTCGTGAACAGAGTTCACTCTTAATTTGTTTTACAATCAGCAGACTTAGGGTAGTTTTATCACTTGCAAAAACCATGCCACGGAGAAGAAGTCTTGACACCTTACAAAGAAGAATGAGTCCTATAGCGTGGGTTGAAAGTGGTTTATCTGTCCGTGAGGTTGCTAGACGGCTTGCAGAGTCACACTCTACTATCCAAAGAATTTTGGAGAGATTTCAGGCCACAGGAAGTGTGGAGGATCGCCACCGGCCAGGTCACCCTAGATGCACCAATAGACATGATGACCGGTACCTCTTGTTGTCAGCCCTGCGCCATCGAACAGTGACTTGTTCCACTTTAAGATGTCAGCTGAGACAAACTGTAAACGTTAATGTCAGTCAAAGCACCATTCGCAGACGTTTACATGAATTTGGACTGTCTGCTCGACGTCCTGCAGTCAGAATCCCTCTTACTCCTGCTCATCGCAGAGCCCGTGTTACTTGGTGTCGCGAGCACATCCGATGGACAAGGCAAAAATTGAGTCAAGTTCTCTTCACTGATGAATCTCGCTTCACTGTGTCATTCAATGATGGCAGGATTCGAATGTGGAGACGATCAGGAGAGCGATTTACTGATGACACAATTCGAGAGGTGGATCGTTATGGTAGGGGTTCTGTCATGGTCTAGGGACACTTCTACAGACACGGCAGGACCCCACTCTACATCATCCAAGGCAACTTGACTGGCCCAAGATACCAGAACGAAATCTTGAGACCAATTGTTCAGCCTGCTCTGGAGGCCATAGGTGGTAATGCCATCCTCATAGATGATAACGCTCGACCCCATCGAGCTCGTGTGGTGAATGAGTTTATTCAGCAACATGGGATCATCAGGATGGCGTGGCCAGCTCATTCACCTCACCTTTCTTCGAATAAGCATCTCTGGGATGTCCTTGGTCAAAGATTGTCAACAAATCACCCCTGCCAATGGATGTTGCACAGCTGACTGCATTTCTGCTTCAGGAATGGCAAGCTATTTCTCAGGATACTCTTCGGACCCTTGTGGACTCGATGCGTCTACGCTGTCTTAATGCCTTGCTGCAAACGGTGGTCATACCCGATTTTGAAATGTCTATTTGTCCAATATCTATTGTGTGACTTTTGAAAAGGTGGGTGACACACTTCACAGCTTCATTGCGTTTGAATGTGTGTTTCCATTTCTTTACGTGACATGTCAATTTGGTATTCAATAAATACCTTTTTAACTGATACCAATTACGTTTATATCAGATTTGTTTTATGGTTTCAACCAAGGTTTTTCTAAGTGGCCCTTGACTTTTGACGAGTAGTATAGATCCTAGGTAGACTATTGAAACGAACAAATGCTAAGTATGGTATCATTAAATAACTACGCGCACAAAACAGGTGCCAATGTTGCGCTAACATATGCGCAGCGACATGTGTCGATTAGCAATGTAAACATGTCATGGGAATCATTGAAAGTAAAAATTGTTCTAATATGCTAAGTGAGCAAACAATGTCATCACTCGATCACTCTCGAGAAAGTGTCATGGCTACTGATTTGTACTGTTGATATAATAATGTGCTAATAAGTCAATCACTGTTAATAAGTCAGCAATTAGCTCAAAATTTTTACAATGAGCTATCATAACATGTCACGAAAAAAATAGTTACAGATGCTGAAATAAAACCAATCCGAGTAGACTATTGTCGTAAAGTGTAAACACACTTCTTTGTTAATCGCCCAACCAATTAACGAGCACCGTTCACCAGTCTCTGAGACAGAATAAATTACACGAAGTTACGCCAGGAAAAACTTAAGCCCTGTTTTTCGAATGTCGGTTGCGGCCATCTTGTCACTCAATATGGCGGAAAAAAACAGAATAAAATTAGACATAAGCCCTGTTTTTCTGGGACTCGTCTAGGTCAAGGACGGTACGAAGGATGGTACAGAGCATGGTACTAAACCGCATACAGCCTATTAGCAAGCGTTAATTTAGCAGTAAAAGTTCCCACATCTACCTATATATACGGGCGGATTTTATGCATTATCACACAACACCTACACGAAGCCAGAGAGACGACCGACTGAATAAGAGGAGCTGTCAACCTTAATTTATTGCTTACCTGCGTGCATTGACCTAGCAGACTGCTCCGCTAGTCGAGTCACTGGCCTGTTTAAATCTTAGAGGGTAAATATATATTTACTATAACTTGTAGGAAAATTATTTAATATAAATTGTTTCAATATGAACGTATCAGGTTACTGATTGTATCTTGGGGAATTAGGTATAATGATTGTATTTCCTTATATGATTGATGAAGACGAAGACTAATAGGACTCATACTTCAATCTATTGTCTCCTATAACTTCAGTCTATTGTCTCAGATAACTCCAATCTGAAATATAACCAAAACAGTCCTTGTTAAAGAAGTCTGAGGTCATGACGCTCAATGTGAGCAACCCTGAGCCCATATCAGTAAGGAATCAGCAATTGGTACAGACAGATACCTTCACATACCTAGGAAGCATAGTAACACCAGACGGTGGGGCAGGCAAAGACATCAACATCAGAATGAATAAGGCAAGAACAGCCTTCTTTAGCCTAAATAACATCTGGAAGTCCTCCCAATACAGCACAAGCACAAAATTAAGATTATACCAGAGTTGCGTGCTTTCTGTGCTTCTCTATGGTGCGGAATGCTGGAGAGTCACAGAGAAGGAAATGTCAAAATTGTCCTCTTTTCACACAACATGCCTAAGAAAAATTCACCGCATCTTTTGGCCGAATACCATCACCAACCAAGATCTGCTTACTCGGAGCAAGCAAGAGGACATGCACATCATCATAGCTGGCAGACGCTGGAGTTGGGTTGGCCATGTCCTCAGAAGAGACCCCGATGCCATCACAAAAACAGCTATGCTTTGGACCCCTGAAGGAAAGCGAAAGAGAGGCCGACCAAAAACAACTTGGCGGAGGACTGTGGAGGCTGAGATGCAAAGAATGAACCAGAGTTGGGGCACTGTACGAAGGATGGCTACCGACCGTGCAAAGTGGAATCAATTTGTTGTTGCCCTACAAGACGCCACTAGGCGTGATGGCCACTGACTGCTTTGACGGTCGGTGGTTAAGGATCGAAGAAGAAGTCCTTGTTAGGACTCAATCTATTGTCTCCTATAACTTCAGTCTATTGTCTCAGATAACTCCAATCTGGTATATAACCAAAACAGTCCTTGTTAGGACTCAATCTATTGTCTCCTATAGCTTCAGTCTATTGTCTCAGATAACTCCAATCTGAAATATAACCAAAACAATCCTTGTTAGGACTCAGTCTATTGTCTCCTATAACTGCAGTCTATTGTTTCAGATAACTCCAATCTGAAATATAACCAAAACAGTCTTTGTTAGGACCAAATCTATTGTCTCCTATAACTGCAGTCTATTGTCTCAGATAACTCCAACCTGAAATATAACCAAAACAGTCCTTGTTAGGACCCAATCTATTGTCTCCTATAAGTCCAACCTGATATATATATATAACCAAACAGTCCTCGTCGCATATACTCCTATCATCAGAACACAACAATATTGTTAGGATATATGGTACAATCCAGGATAGCACTTTGTCAGAGAGGGCCTGGTATATTATAGGGGGAAGGACAGTGTTGTATCACACCTTGGTGTACATATTATTGGATGTATTCATGTATTGAATGTATTCATGTATTGAATTTATATTATTGGATGTATTCATGTATTGAATTTATATTATTGGATATATTCATGTATTAATTTATCAGAAAGAATGTTTTGCAAGTAGACACATGTCTTGTCTCGCTATTGCTAAATCATACTGAGCCATGTTGTCATTCATCCTACATGCAGACACATGAGACACGCTCATTTCATAAACAATAGAAATAGGTGGGCTTAATGACAGAAATTAGCCCCTATTTTTACTTGTCACAGGTTTTATTCGTGTCATCAAACCTGAGGTCGTATGTCCAGTCAATCCAGCTGCCTGGAACTTCGCAGGAGCACAGAGATTGTACCTGAGCTACATCTTTAGTCCCCTTCAGTCTTGGGTGGGCTAAAGGAACGATCCTCAGCAGGTGTGGTGTCAATCAAACTAAGAAGGACAGAACTTTTGAGAGATGAGTACACATTAGTACCATTTCCGTCGGCAATTGTGAGCAATTAACTGTCAGTGACGAAAAAGAGATTTAGCGTAGAAAGAGACAAGATTTACAGCATAGCTGATAAATGTTATATACTTAATTAACAGCACAGCTGATACATGTACTATAATTGAATAACAGCACAGCTGATATAAATTTTGTTCATATAATTGGAAAACTTGGTGTAATATATATATATATATATATATATATATATATATATATATATATATATATATATATATATATAATATATATATATATATATATATATATATATATATATATATATATATATATATATATATGTATGTATGTATGTGTGTATGTATGTATGTATGTATGTATGTATGTATGTACTGGGGGCTCGTTCCTGGGATATTTTTATATACCTTGAGCCATACTTAGTCTATTCATCTATCTACTAACTCTATCTTGTGCCACCCATAGATAACAAAAGAAACAGATTTTTGAAAAAATTATATAATAGGATTTTTTATTGTTTTCTTAGGAGGAGTACCATTTAGTACTCAGTAAATAGTTGATGCTCACAAAGTTGCACGGAAATTATTTGTTCGTTTAAATTAATTAAGTTTAATTATAATATTTGGATACAGTAAATTTACATACCCTATCTAAGTAACGCCATGGCTGATCTAGTAAAGTTCAGAACTGCGATCATGCAGATGGGTAAGGAATTAAATATTACAGGTGATGCTCTTATTCAGTATGTCACAACAGAAGTGGACAAACACATGGATAGGGAAGAAAGAAAGTTGCAATTAAAGACTGAAGCAAAGAAATTAGAAGCTGAAAGAGAAGCCAAAATACTGGACGCTGAAGAAAGGAAATTAGCAGCTAAAGTCAAGAAATTGGAGGCTGAAAATGAGGCAAAGAAAATTGACTCTGAGAAAAGGAAATTAAAAGCAGAGAGAGAGAGAGAGAGAGAGCCTCCATTGAGATTAAAAGAGCTCGAAATTCAGGCAACTACTGTCAATATTAGTGGTAGCTCACATCACTCTGAGAGTAGCTCCAGCCAGAGCACCTCAAGTGGGGCCATGAATTTTTGGAAAAGTCTCAACTGTCCCCAGAACGTCACACATTTTACGACATTACCTGTAGCTCAAGATGGGTGAACTAGAGATTGTCGGATACCAACCGTCGTGTATCCAGAATCCTAGAGTACAGAGACCGGAATATTGTTTACAAACCCATTGTGTAGTGTTAGAGAACCTGTTCCATCATGTGCAGACAAGGCTGTTAGAGGCGGGAGAGGATGACCGCAACTCAAGGCAGTAACTGCTGCAGGCTGAAATAGAGTTGTGCACTCAGGGCACCGAGATGCACGCTTCAAATTAAGAGAGCAAAAAGCAGCAGCGTTAGTAACAGTATTATTGTCACCCTGATTAAAATTCACCTGAGGCTCATGTTTAGCGGAAATAGCACGTCGAAGAGAACTATCATTATTAGGAGATCTATCATTTGAAGATCTACATCTATATCGAGATCGATCATGACTATTATCCCTAATGGGACCATTGCTTTTTTTTTTAACCCCAGTTAGAATGGTTGCGATACCTATTTTCCCTTTGACTAAAATTTCCATTACCAGAATGAAATTGGCTTCGAGAAAAATTAACATAAGGTAGCCAATTATTAGCGTGATTATCACATCTACCATTTCCTAATTTGTTTTCATTAAAATGTTGTGGCACATTAAATTGCTTCCAGTTTCTTGGAGCTGGAGAATTGCTACGGGATTAATTCCATTGGTAACATCTGAAATTCCTGTAATCTCCCCTACCAAAGTTACGATCAGCACGTTGTGACCTACGTCGCAAGTTATTATTGTAAGGCATTGCTGATGCCACAAGTAAAGCTTTCCTGACGTTAGAGTTGCCAAAAATCATGATTGGATGTGCAGTTAAAAATTGACGACCAATTTCCTCAGTAATATTTAGGTTCCCAGGCCTTCGCTCAAGAAAGAAGGAGAGAAATACTGGGTTGATTGAGGACATCACCTTATCCCTGAGCATTAAGTCCTTGAGGGCTTCAAAGGTGTTTTCAATTTTTGAAAGCTCAACGGAGCGAGAAAAAGTAAGACGTATATTCGCTAAAAAATCCGAGAAGTCCTTCCCAGTCTCTGGCAGTAAACTTTTAAAACGGAGCCGATAACCGTCTTCGTCAAGTTGGTATTTTTTTTAGTACAATAGCCCTGACATAATTGTAGTCGTTTTCGTTAGGTCCTTCCACCATACACACAGAGGTTAAAGCTTCTCCAGTGAAAAGTTCCAAAAGTCGTGTAAAATATTCCGATTTATCTGACGTTTTCTTTCCTCCATCTGACGTTTTCTTTCCTCCATCTGACGTTTTCTTTCTTCCATCTGACGTTTTTATTCCTCCATCTGACGTTTTCTTTCCTCCATCTGAAATTTTTTGTCTTCTGCGTCCATCTGACGTTTCTTGTCTTCTGCGTCCATCTGACGTTTTTTTTGTCTTCTGCGTCCAACTGACGTTTCTGTAATTCATATTCCTGTGCTTTCACATATTCAACGGTCGCGAATAGCTTTAACTCCTCAGAGTCCATACCAAGCGCCTTTCCTTGCTTGATAAAATAGTCCAATGTAGACATCTTGTATAATTTATTAGTAGTTAACTCACTTAGTTGAATATTTCTTTAAGAAATGAAAAGTATCCCCTAATTAATGTGTGATAGGTCCTTGTCCACAGAACCTATGTATAAACTCCTATTAATTACAGAAATGCTAATATTACCACATAATTAATAATCAATCATTAAATCATGCATTAAAAAAAATAATAGATCATACAAGACAGATAATACAAGATGCAGATAATGAGAACTAATGATACAGAGACGAGATACCAAAGTACAAATGACAACGTTCGCAGAATCAAAGAAAGAATAAAGCAGAAATAAAGAAAAAAATATTGCAATAATTGCAATGACACTGCGAAAAAAGAGACGAGAAAGGCAACAGCACAGGGTATAAATAGAAAATGTGTATAGAAATCAGGGATAGCAGAATGGAGAATGACAATTACAAACAAAGTCAATAATGAAACTAAGGCACAGAGGAACAATATTACAATAACAACAATAAAAACAGCATGACACGTCTAAACAATGAAGTGTCACAGACAACAAAAACACAGTGGACCGAAATCCTTCGGCAAATATATGCCGGAATTTCCTCTACAGGAAATCTGCAAACGTCCCTAAAGAACGCCTAACGTGGGCCCTGGTGTGAAACTGGGATGTACCCCACGTAGGTTTCCGCCCAACCTTCCCGCATGGAAATGGAACATAGAGCATAGAGATTAAAAGTGGACATAACAAGAAAGGCTCGACTAAACATGCAACAGTGACAAGGTGCACATTCAAATAATGCCACTTATCTTTAAAAAATCCCAGTCCTCGCGAGCGTAACTAAGACGAGTCTTGGGCGTTGCAAGGTGAGCACTATAGGTTCGCATGGCTGGAACACCAGAGGTCAATAAGGTCGACCGTTTGACTGGAAACATCAAATAATGCGGTGTCGTCGATGGCGTCGTCTTGAAACGTGACATAGTTTGAAACTGACATACGAATCTTGAACAGAAAACCTTTCCCCGTACTCTGACCACCAAACTGTTGCCTCTACTTTCTTTTGTGTTGACCGGCCTGTCGGGCTTACTGTCAGTGGCCGACGTATTACTTGCTAACCCCAATGATGTGGGCCGTTTTACTTTGGCATATTATTAAGTTCGATAACATTGTTAAATGGGTCAAGACTGGGTGACCAAGATGCAGAGAAAGTAGACGCTGGACTCATAGTGGAAGTAAATGACGAGACGATTTATTACGAGACGACGTTGATATCATGTACAGGTACAGTAGATCATCAATATGGTTTCATGGCAAATACATTGGTATATACAACAGTCAACATGGTCGTTGACTGACATCACTGGTCGTTATGACTTCACGGCTAACGTCTTGACAGAATACATGATACTGTCAAATTGACCACGTTTTCATCTTCTTTACGTAGATATATATTGATTTGAAATATCAATGTGCTCCTGGTGTCAGAGGGTCGCACTAGCAGCTCCACACATCGAGTCCAGCTGAAGTTCTGCCTTGACACTGCAGGAGGTCAAGTATCTGAAGCGAGATACTTAAAAACGAGACGTTTTCTGGCTAAATATTTATACTGGAACAATTCTTGGTAAAGTAGTTCAAGAATGGCTTCGTCTTTCAAATAATTATAAATTTATCATCCGCATGTCTTCCCTAGACTTAGGGCAAGTACATGAAAAATCACGTCTAAGACGGACAATTTTGGGATTTCCCTCCAGAATATTAGCTGGATGGCAACAGATCGCAGCGACCAAAAAACGCGTCATCCACGTTCAAACAAGGTGCAAGGTGGTACGCAATGAATTAAATATAAAATTAACTTAGATACACTCAAAAGTGCGTCCATACTAGACTCACGTGTGAGGATCTCAAACATTTACCTCCCATGCAAAAATATAACGTAACAATGAGTTTTAATGAGTTATAAGCGAAACTGTGGAAAAGGTATCGTGCTGGCTGCGGACCAACCGCAACGGGTTATGGAAGTCTGAAAAGTAATGTGTTTTCAACATAGAGGTTACTTTCACAATTGCTTCCAGCTGGCAGAAAATAGGAGTGAACTTGAAAGCTGCAACCAAGGTGGAGTGGCACAAAACAACAGGAGGCTGACACCTGAGAGTCATGATCTAGGTGATGCCCCCCCCCCCCCCCATTTTCTGATGATCAGATTGCCTCCTTTTGTATCGCTCTGTATAGAGTTTCCTATCATCAGGATATTCAGTGTGGTAAATTTAAGATAATTTCCGATATGTTAATATAGTATCTTCTGCCGCCTTCACTCAGTCAAAATAAAATAAATCAAAGCTGTAAAATTGTGTGCATGTATGAGTGTGTGCCCTCCAGGGCCTTAGATACGGGGGTTGGGTTGGAGTTCAACCCTCCCCCTAGGGTTTGGTGAAAAGCATTTGAGGGCAAATTATACTGTACCAAAATAATGTATTAAACATTTTTGTATACCCCCCTCCCCTCGTATTAAGTTATATCTACGGCCCTGGTGACCTCCCATTTCCACACACACACACACACAAAAAGTGAAGTCTGCCATGAAGACAGAAGTCCTACTTAGGTGAGTACAACTTTGGAGTTGTAGGTCAGCCACTGTTAAAATATCGTATCTATTATTTAGTCACAATCGCCTTTGTTCCCAACAATCATATCAACCACTATAAATAATACTGACAAATAATAAATCTCTGTTTTTAATTATGTTATTACTGCCTTCTTTTATTTGATTAAAGCATAATTGTGATAATTTTATTTTAAAAAGTAACAGCTCGAGTCTGAAGAGGAGGGCGAACTTGCTTCACCAAAATCGCCAAGTTCAGACTCGAGTCTAGTCACTAATAAAAAAAAAAAAAAGTTAAAAATAAACTTTTGAGTCGAGTAGTTGTGGTGACTAAGTCCAAACTCAAGCCTGAATCCATCGACTCCAGACGCCAACACTGCTTCTCTGTCATTAACTTTGCTACTGAAATAACTACTGATATTAAACTAAGTTTGTTTGTCAACACTTTTACCCGAACACGTCTGAAACTTTTCGCTTTTAATGTGATGTAAAAAAAAATATTGTCAGCACCATTTTCCTCTTTCACCGCATAATAGAAGAAAACATATGGAAAACTATTATTAGACCCAAAAGGTATTTTATATATTTGAACATGCGCCGACCGATCGACAGGTTTTTTGATTTTTTTAAATTAAAGAAGAAAAATGATCTGTTCAACCCCTGATGGGTTTTAATTAGGATCTATATTATTTTCAATTCCAAATAATATGAGCAACTGCCGATATGAGAAAGTGGCATCACATTTGCAGGGCCGGCTCTACCTACGGCGCAACACGTGCATTTGCACGGGGCGGCAAGCTTTGGGGGGCGGCAAAAAATCTGTTTATTTTTACAATCTCGCCAAAATATTCCGCCTGGGAGCCGCACTGGTGTAATGGTTATCACACTGCGCTAGCGATGAGGTGTTTAAGGTTCAAGCCCGGGCGCAGGCATTTGGAGGAGTGTCATCGACCGGGATTTTGACTGAATAACCTGAACGGCTCTTGAAATAATCCTTACTTTTCTATTCCTTCACATTTTGTCTGTTTTCTCTACGAAATATTTGCATCTGCGGTCTATTCTTTAGCTGTTTTTCAAGTCTTCATTAATACTAATAGTTCTGCCATACGTTCCTAATGCTTTCTTCTCCTACAAAGGCACTAAAATGTATTTCTTTAGGGACGTCAGTATATTTTATTCGCTTGGTCGAAACCACAAGGGTTCCCAGAGGATTATATTTCCGTGTTCAACTGAAGACCGCCATGAGAAATCTTCTGGCATGGCTGAACGAGAGACGGGAATTAATTAACTTGGCGTGGGAATCAGGAATTTATTTTTTTATCGACCGTTCTATGTTGGCGGCTCGAATGTTTCAGTTGTTTTCGAGTGTGCATTCAAGGAAGTTGATTTTGCTCAGTGTTAGTGTGCTATGTATTACAGTGATAAATACGTTTTTTAAACGTTTTATGGAAATTAGTACAGTGCTTCAGCCTCCATTCATTACTAAATAAAACATGTTATTGTAGGGTTTATTAAAACAGTTTTAATATTCAAATAGATATAATTTCCGGTAAAAGGAAAAAACTATCAGGTGCCGAATATCGGAAACGGAAACTGGAAAAAGAACGCGATATTAAAAAACATAGCGGGGCTTTACACAGATATCTAAAAACTGAAACAGCTGATGTAGGACAGAAGAAAATAAGCAAATGTACCGAAACAAATGATTCTGAGCTCATGGCAAGTACTTCTAACTCGGACCGCAGTAACGTAGATATTACTAACAATGTCGAAAATGAGACTGATTTGACCGTTTCCAATTCCAGAGATTAAAGTGATGAACTTGAGATGTACACTGATCCGGCAAGATGGAATCCTTTTTTAAGCGATATCAAAAGACTGGAAATCGTTAAAAAAAGGCCTGCCAGAGAGACCAAAAAATTCGTTCTTTAAGATTTTATAATGAGGAATTTTATGATGCATTGATAGAAATTGCTGATGACAAATCAGTAGACAAAATGGCGAGACATGAAGCCGAAACCATTTCCCTAAAACTCAGAGATTTTAAATTTGCATGTTGTCTGGTTATAAGGCACTATGTTTTAAACGAAATTAATGTGCTAGTAAACTGTTGCAAAGCATAAAAATGGAATTGACTAGTGCCATAACAACTTTGAGAAATGTTCTCCAAAGCCTTAAGAATCTCAGAAATGATGAATCATTTCAAAATTTTCTTGTTGATGCAACAACATAAGCAGAGAAAGTTGAAGTTCATCCTGATTTGATACCAACGTTTGAATGTACTAGAGTGCGTCGGCAGAAAAAGCAACACTACTATGAAGCAAGAGATGAACCTATTTTCGGATCCCAAAACTAAATTCAAAATTAATTTTTCTTTTTTTATTATTGATGTTGCAACTAATTTTATTGAAGAAAGGTTCGAGCAATTGGAACATCACCGTTCACATTTTTCCTTTTTATATAACATCCCTAAATTGAAATCTGAGACGACAGATGAGCTCTTAAACAAATGTAAAAACCTAGAATGCGTTTTAACATCACGAAAATAGAGACATCGATGTCATTGAGCTATGTGATGAAATTAAAGTAGCATCCATATTAGTACCAGAAAATACGCCACCAATTGAAGTTCTCGTATTATTGGAAATAACATTGCTCCTAATGTCGCTATAGCCTTAGAATATTACTAACTGGAACTTTGCCTGTAACGGTGGCAAGTGGTGAGCGTAGTTTTTCAAAACTGAAGCTTATTAAAACTTATTTACGCTCAACAAAGGCCGAAACTAGATTGGAAGGACTTGCCATGATTTCAGTTGAACATGAAATCGGTCAAAAATTAGATTACGCAGACCTTATTTCTGCTTTTGCAAACATGAAAGCAAGAAAAGTGTCTTTTTAAGCAGTACATACTTCAAACAATTTAAATTCAAATAATGGGAAAATAGTGCTAAAAACTATAACATGTACATACTATAGTTAAGTGTTTGTGACTCAACAGTTCATCGTTCCACATGAGAAGAGCACTCCCTATATGTAAGTAATGTAACTACATTTATTTCATGTAATTGTCTCTAATAAAGTCAATGGTTTGTTTTATGACTATACAGTATTTTCATCAATTTATCAATACATTATTATTAATGGTACTATTTAAAATTAGGCTACTTCTTCTTTGATCCTTAACCGCCGACCGTCAAAGCAGTCAGTGGCCATTACGCCTGGTGGCGTCTTGAAGGGCTACAACAAATTGATTCCCCTTTGCTTGGTCGGCGGCCATCCTTCGTACAGTGATACAACTCTGGTTCATTCTTTGCATCTCAGCCTCCACAGTCCTCCGCCAAGTTGTTTTTGGTCGGCATCTCTTTCGTTTTCCTTCAGGGGTCCATAGCATAGCTGTTCTTGTGATGGCATCGGGGTCTCTTCTGAGGACATGGCCAACCCAACTCCAGCGTCTGCCAGCTATGATGATGTGCATGTCCTCTTGCTTGCTCCGAGTAAGCAGATCTTGGTTGGTGATGGTATTCGGCCAAAAGATTCTGAGAATTTTTCTTAGGCATGTTTTGTGAAAAGAGGACAATTTTGACATTTCCTTCTCTGTAACTCTCCAGCTCTCCGCGCCATAGAGAAGCACAGAAAGCACACAGCTCTGATATAATCCTAATTTTGTACTTGTGCTGTACTGAGAGGACTTCCAGGTGTTGTTTAGACTAAAAAAGGCTGTTCTTGCTTTGTTCATTCTGTTGTTGATGTCTTTGCTTGCTCCGCCGTCTGGTGTTACTAAGCATCCTAGGTATGTGAAGGCATCTGTCTGTTCCAGTTGCTGATTCCTTAATGATATGGACTCAGGGTTGCTCACATTGAGCGTCATGACCTCTATGTTCTTTAGGTTGATGTTCAAGCCCACCTGATGGCTATACTTATTAAGTCTTTCCGTTTTTTCCTGGATGTGTTGATGTGAATGTGCTAGCAGTGCAATGTCATCTGCATATTCCAGATCTTCCAATGTAGAAAATGTAGTCCATCTTATTCCTCTTGGATCGCCCTCTGTTGTCTGGCGCATCACCCAGTCTATGATTGTTAAAAATAGAGTGGTTGATAAGGGGCATCCCTGTCGTACTCCTGTCTTCACCTCAAAGGTTAGGTTGCTCTGCCCTACGCTACATGTAAAGTTGCCATAAAGGCTTTTTATGATTGACAACTATGCAACTTGGAATTCCATAAGCCCTCAGTATTTTCCATAAACTGTCCCTATGTATTCTGTCAAAAGCCTTTTCAAAATCAACTAAATTAACGTACAGCTGTCTCTGCCATTCTGAGCACTGCGCTATAATGTTCTTGAGGGTAAATATATGATCTGCACATCTTCTGTTCTTTCTAAATCCTGCTTGTTCTTTCCTCAGTTTGTGGTCTACTGCTTTTGAGATTCTCAAAATTACTCTAAAGGTCATGAAATTAATGTTGAAGCTTGTTTAACATAATGGTGTAAAAAATTTCAAACGTTAATTTGAGATTGGGCTGGGGCAGCAAGGTATGGTATTGCACGGGGCGGCAAAATTCCTAGGGCCGGCCCTGCACATTTGTCAAATCATTGTAAATAGGGACAATTACAATTATGCATATACGTTAAATAAAATAAAACAATAAAAAAAAATAATAATAATAAATAAATAAATTTAAATTAATAAATTAATAAAAAATTAAAATTAAAAAAAAAGAACAAAATAAAGTAGACACTCTGAACAAGAATAATATTAAAGTGGAGGGGTGTAAAGGCCTGGTGGTTCCAGTTATATAACTGACTTACACAGATATTTAATTGACTTTCATTTATTAAAAGTCATATGCATTGTAAAAACAGCATCAGACCTTCACATTCCCAACCACTATATATTAACATTTGTTCGTGTTAAATATTGTTTGACTATATTATGCAGTTCCTTAGGTCTGTCTATTCTTAACACCTCTTCTATATTTGTAGGAAAGTTTGATGCTTGCAAATTGACCGACCGTGTATCTATGCTGAGCCTTTCTCACCTCGCTAAAACGAGGCAAAACAACTTTAAAAATAAAAAAAAAAACACATCAATAGGTAAACATTAACGTGTATATACTAAAAAGTAATAAAAATACTTATAAACTAACTTGCATTTATATAGTTGTAATTTTATATTTTTTTTTACATCTCATAGAAGCAAATAAGCATTTTTTTTAATGTGTTAAAAATGTATTTAAAACAACTTTTTACCATAAGGTGTCATCAATTAAATTGTTACATATATTTTAACATATAGTTAACCATTGACGAAAACAACTAAATTGGAATTAGCATACAGACAATCTGTCTCCAGTCGATTTTCTCTATTTGTTTTTTGGTATACCCTTGACCTTCTTACTCTGGGTATTCCGGAACAATGACTACCTTGTAATGCTATGATCAGGTTTCTAAAATGTGTGTCCTATCCATTGCCAGACTAAGTCCTGCTGATGTGTGTATGTGTGTGTTCACACCACTATTCATAAATATTCTACGCGTAACTAGATTGTAAATACAACATGTCTTTATTAATTATTACAGTATCCAAGGAACATGTTCGATTAAAAAAACATTTTTAGTCAAATGTTGTGAACATACATTACATGTAAGCGCTGAAATACAATGAGTGGCCATATACAATGTATCCTTTGAAATAACAGTTAAATGGATATAGAACGAAAACCCAATTTAAATTATATCCCTTTAATAAATATATAATTGATTATCCCACTTTGGATAATGGGATTACACCCCTTTGTTTCAAATAGTTTAATTAAATAAATTTACCAAATTATGTTAAAATAAACCGAATCTATAATAAGTCTTACTGTAAGAACGAGCTTCTTGAAAAGGTTAGTAAATTGTAACAAACAAAAATAGTGTTTATGGCTTTCGTTATACACTTATGTAAAAAATTTAAATTATTATAAGATTTAAAAGCTATTCTGGTATCTTACATCAGTGCAGGAGGTTTTGCAATTTTCTTTGAATGATGGTACTTCAGTGAATTAAAATGCCTCTTTTGGCTAAGATCAAAGTGTCATTGCATACGACTCTTTTCTCACCAAAACGGCACCGGAGTTGATCATCAGATTTCACACTGTTCTTTTCAGAACAAACACCAGAGTTCACACTGTTCTTTTCAGAACAAAACACCAGCTTTCACGACCAGCCACGACCAGAGCCACCGTTTCTCACTACCTGCCACGACACTGCTCTTTTTAGAGCAAAGCCCGGAGTCCACGACCAGCCACAACCAGAGCTTCAAACTGTTCTTCTCAGAACAAACCAGCCACGACCAAAGTTTCTACTCCAGCAGTGTGTCCAGATCACCAGTCCTCTTCGCCGACTCCAGTTTCAACCATGGAACCAGGAAACCTCACTGCAGACGTCAGCCTCACCACAGATGCCCTCGAAGGGGGGAACCTCCACCGGCCAGGAACCTTAGTTCTGTCCATCTACGGACCGCAAGCAGCAGCGAAGGCGTCCCCGTCCTTCCTCACCAGTGTCTTGATGGGCCCAGGGGGAGTGCCTATGGAGGGCATTGCAGCGCTGTACCGGTTCCAAAACCCTGTGAGATGGTACGCAAACTTGACGGCAGATGCGCACTCCAAACTGTATTCCAGAATGCACGGCAAGAAGATCGTCTTGACAAACCCAGAACTCACCATTATGATCGAGCACCTGGAGAAGGAGCGGACGAAAGCGACCCTGAACTGGCTCCCTCCAACCATTAAACAACATGCTGTGGAGACCATTGCAAGAAAAGTGACCGGCGACCCCGAAGCAGAGGTCTACCAAATCCGGAACGCTCCCGACAAGTGGGGAGTCCTCTTCTGCCAAGAAGCGCCAGTTCCACACTACATCAACCTACAGATCGCAGAACAAAAACACAAGGTCCTCGTCACCATGCCAGGACGGAGGACGGCGTGCCCACACTGCGGGCAAGATACCCACTGGGCAAATAAGTGCCCCAAGAAAGTAACAGCGGCGAAAACCACGTCGTGGCCACTGCTGCCGCAGAAAGAATTAGCGGCAGAAACCCTTACAACAGCAGAATCCACCACGTTGCCAAGACCGCGAAAGAAGCAGGCCCAAGAACCACAGACAAGAGACCCACCACCAGCAGCCGATGACTTCCAGACAGCTTCCCACAAAAAGAAAAATAAAAGACAAAGACGACACTCGGCACCAGACAGCTCCGACACAGATGACACAGAAACAGAACAGAAACCAGAACTGACAACCACTAGGAAAGCAGCACCACCACCAACCCAGACTGTTGAGACGAAGTACAGCAGCAACATCACTACAACAGCACAGCGAACAAGCCCACCCGAATTAGACCTACGAAGCAAGCTCATCATCGATCTCACAAGAAACCCAGCAGATAAAGATGACAGCCTACACAAGTAACTTTTCATTTAACACCTGGAACACCATGAAGAGGATTTCCTTTTGTGCATTGCCTACAGTGATGAGAGTGTTTATGGCGCTTAGAACCACAAAGTACTTTTGCAGTCAAGTGAAAGAAGTATCTGTGGGTGTTAACCATCCTCATTGAGATTTCACTTTCAATCCTCCTGGCTTACATTTTTAAACAGCATGTTTGAACATGATGTAACATGAACAATATGTTTTTTTATGTGTGAAGCCTTTATCAATTTGCTAACATCAAGAGCGTACTTTGTCGGGTTGATGTGTTCATATTTTGTAAATAGTACTTTTGACATGCTAATTTTATGACTGTCAGGTAATTCATATGACATACTCATATTATTACTAGTGTCATTTTTTGAAATGTGTGATTCCTTTTTGTTCTTTCATCTGATGATTTTAGGTTACAATACTTATTCCCATTTCTTACAATATGTATCTTCTAAAGGGTGTGAATGAAAGTTTGAGATTGCACGAAAGTTTTTGTTTTGGTGAAATTCCAAAATGTACTTTCTATAAATGTAACATGTATTTGTAAACTGAAATTGAGAAGCAAAATAAACTTCACACACAAAAAAAAAAAAAAAAAAAAAAAAATCTGTTCTTATCATTATATATGATGATATAATAAAAAAAAAAAAATCTGTTCTTATCAGCTTAATATCTGATACGTGACCCATTGGGTCACTACTAAAAAAAAAAAAAAAAAAAAAAAAAAAAAAAAAAAAAAAAAAGGAACACAAAAGATTTTTGACGGCGTAACTGCCTTACATAAAATGTGGAACTCAGCACGAATAATGCTGTGAAGATCCAACGCTCTTATCCGGCCTTAGTCTGGGATCATGTGTCTAGACACAGGGAACGGTATAGTGACATTCATGTGTCATTAGGTCTCTTGTGTGAGAACACAGAAGATCACTACAGTGACACAGTTTGTCATTGGGTCTTTTTGTGTTGGGACATGTGGTCTTGACCAGAGCCGGGTTTGGGGCGGGTGCCAATGCGACCTCATGCGAGGAAAAATATGCGACCTCATGCGAGGGAAAAAAAAAAAAAAAAAACTTACATAAAATGTGGAACTCAGCACGAATAATGCTGTGAAGACCCAACGCTCTTATCCGGCCTTTGGCTAGGATCATGTGTCTAGACACAGGGACCGGTATAGTGACATTCGTGTGTCATTAGGTCTCTTGTGTGAGAACACAGAAGATCACTACAGTGACACAGTTTGTCATTGGGTCTTCTTGTGTTGGGACATGTGGTCTTGACAAGGGCCGGGTTTGGGCGGGGATAATGCGACCTCATGCGAGGAAAAAATATGCGACCTCAAGCGAGGGAAAAAAAATAATAAAAAAAAAAAAAAAAAAAGGTCTTGACCAGGGCCGGGTTTGGGCGGGTACTAATGCGACCTCATGCGAGGAAAAAATATGCGTCCTCAAGCGAGGAAAAAACAAAAAAAAAAAAAAGTTAAAAAAAAAAAAAAAACAGTGGAACACAACAGATTTTTTTGATGGCGTAACTGCCTTACATAAAATGTTGCCACAGCTGGGTAATTATTTTACTAGATCTGTGTTTTTTGGCTTCCGTCTGGGTAATGTTTTTCCAAATGTGCATTAATCTGGGTTTATTTGACTATTGACATTTACAATGTATGTATATTCTGTGCACTGAGCATTATATTTATATTATAATTAAATGTAAAATATTATGTGCTATATATTTTTTGTTCCACTTAAATTTAATTCTTGTTTTTAACCACACAATAAAGAAAAAAAGTAGAAAGCTGTAGGGGACCCCTAAATATACTAAAGATAGTAAAAGGTAATGGATGGGGGGGGGGGGGGGCAGCAATAAAATAATGCTTATGTTCTACAAGTCTTTCATCAGGGGAAACTGGATTATGCCAGCATAGTCTATGACTCAGCTGTAGCATCTAACAAAGCAAAACTAGACAAAATTCAAAATACAGCCTTGAGAAACATTACAGGTGCATTTATATCAACACCAGTAGAAGCGCTAGAAGTAGCTCTTGGCATACCACCCCATGGTCTAAGACGGAAAGAACTAAGACTAAATTGCTGGAGTAAAGTACTCACCTAGCACATAAATTATTTGTCAAAAACCAACCAAGTGTATGGGACGTCCCCTTAAATAAAGATAGATATCCAACATGGTGGAGAACTATAGAAGATCTAACGCAGTTCCAAGAATTGTCAAAGACAATTCAAAATTGTAATAAATTTAGAAGCAAAATACCACTCTCGGAACTAAAAACACCAATTATAGACAACTCACTTACTGAAAAGATCAAACAATACATAGAAGATAAGGAAGCCAAAATGATAAGTAAATATTTCATAGATCAACTAACAAAACAAAGTCTGGCCGTCTACACTGATGCATCCAAGGGTGATAGTGGGCAACTAGGTACAGGAGTTGTAATAAATCAGTGGGAATTAAAAAGAGCTACAGTGTAACTGAAGGGGCTTCGATTTTTACCGCAGAGATGGTAGCAATTCTAAAAAGTTTAAAAATAGAAGAAGATAACCCACCAGAAGCTGTTACGATATTTACAGATTCACTATCATCACTACAAGCACTAGAACACCCAGGTAAATGTAGCCGGCCAGACATAAAGGAAGAAATTCTAGCAATTAATATATCACTAGGGAACAGGGGATGTAGTGTGAGGTTAGTGGGGGTTCCAGCACACATAGGTATAGCTCGTAACGAGTTGGCAGACCAGAACGCCAAGAATGGAAGAATAAGTAAAAACAATATAAGAGCAGGACTGGGAAGGTCGGAGATCAAGAGCCAAGTGAAGATAACAATAAATTAGGAATGGAAGACAACATGGAAGAACAGTAAAAAAGGCAGACACGCGTTCAAACTGCTGAAAGAACCTACAAGGGCGTGCCAGGTTTAGAGAAGAATTAAAAATACCATCGAACAAAAAACTGCAGCGTCTCCGTTTCGGTGCAGCATACTTTATGATAGAGGAACCACACTGCCAAGAATATCAGGAAGAAAATGACACAGACCACTACCTGATCCACTGTAAAAACAACGAACAACAAAGGCTTGAATTACAAACTTACTATATAAATCACAATATAGACATGTCAGGTGATAAAGTTTTAAGTATAGATGCCAATGAGATGCCCAATCAATACTTAAAAGATGTATACATAAAACAAAGGAATACATATAAGGTTAGTACTTCATAGAAATTAAGCAACAAGAACTAGCAAATCATTTTAAAAAAAAAAATCTTACTAACTACTCATAGTGCAAGGAAAGACAACGAGGTTTAAAAAAAAAAACAACTCAAAAAGAACATACTAATGCAAATTAAAAACAAGGATAAAGGACAATAGTTATTTATAAACAATTCAAAAAAGAAAATAAAAGTGAAAAATACTAACATAAATAAAAATCAGCAACTGCAAAAGACAATAGTTATTTAAATTGAATTCAAAATTAGTAATTAAAATGACACTAAATACCCCAATTATAACAAATTTTCAGGTTGAACAGGGTAGACCAAGATGGAGCGAAAGGAGGCAATAACGGTCAGCTGATAAGTGCCCGCTCTCCACCCATCACTTCTTCAAAACAACAACAACAACCATTGACAATAAAGAGGGTCCTTTAAAAGTGTTCCAAATAGGAATTTGCAAAACAAGACGTTTTTTTGACGGCGTAACTGCGCCATATCTATCGCCTTATCACTCTTCATTTTTTTCCAGTAGTATCTGTTCTGATCAAAATTTAATGTTATGAACAATTTGTTTTAATTCGATATCACCGACTTCGCATTTCCAAACAATAACGGACATGTGGTGAAGCCTGCTTTATTTGACTGTGCATTTTTAAGCTTCGTAAGAAGACGTATCCACTTGTTTTTGTCAATACAATTTGAAGCTTTCGACACATCAACATGATCTAAAACAATCAACCTTGATGCCAGCGAGGACATTGAAGGAGGTGCCTTACACCAAAGCGGAACTCTGGTTCCGTCCATTTCTGGAGCACAGGCTGGACGTGCCTCCTACTCACTAATAGCTAGCATCCTAACGGGCCGGTGCGGCATCAGGTCAAACGGTATATCGTCGATAAACCGTTTTGAAGATACACAGCGGTGTTATGCCACCTTGACGCCTGGGGTACATTAGCCCAATACAACTCCCTACATGGGAAACCATTGGAGGGGCAAACCTCCAAAGCTGTTCAGAGATAGCTGTGGCTGTTTCAGGAGATACCGATGCAGAAACATTTGAAGTAAAGAATGCGATGGACAAGTGGGTCCTGATTTGTAAACTCAAAGAGCACCTTCCTCATTACGTGGATTTACAAATTAAAGGGCCGGAAAAAAAATACACACAATTTTCTCCACTGTCACATTATTTTTTTGTCGATCTCTTCTCCTCTCCGGCAGGATTCAATTACATTTGGTATGAGTACTGATTACGTGCAATTTCCGTGGTCGACACATTTTCCTTCCTCTGCACGGCTGTTTGCCAGCGATCTTTTAGTTATTTCCCTTTTTTCCCCGACCGCGCTATTTATAGCCCACTTGACAGAGGTCACGTGGTCAACTTATTTATGGGAAAAACGTGGCGATGTTTACTTTTGATAGGGCTTAATTAATGCCTTTAGGCTACTTTATTATTATAAATACCGGCTTTAATTTTGCGTAAAGCTAGACAAGAAATGTTAGAGTAAATTTTAGAACAAGAACAAACATTTATCACAATTAGAACAGAAGATATAATAGTCTGAAATAGTGTAAAATTTACGTTTTTTTTATATTTTGTTATGTTTTGTTTATAATTCAATTTTCACTAAATCGGTCACAATCAACATGCATAACAAATTACAGAAATCAAAAGTAGAAATCCTGCAGAAAATGGATATCAAAGTTTTGTTTTGGTTTCATGCGTCAAACATTGATTATTGAAACATTAAATTGCAAGTCCACATTTATTATCTTAAAATAACACACCCAATTGTCCCCAAAAACATGAGAGCTAACAATTATCTCAATCATACATCGTGATGGTCATGTAAAAATGATTATGGTCATGAGTAAAACGAAATGTTCAATTTAATAGATAAATAGGTGTATTTAATAAATACATCTATTAAATGATTTCCACACTCTGTTAATTCTGTCAATCTCAAGCAACAACTGCCATAATTTGCTCTAGCCCCAAAATTTCGCTCAATTATCATTCACACTTCCTTTTTTTTATAGAATGAATCTGTACATTCACAGATGGAGAAATTTGTAACAAATGAGTTTCCATTATAAATTTTAATTGTGAAGTTATATTTTTAATACCGCTGGCGCGTCTTTCAATTTTCAATCTTCTCTGTTTTCTCTCCTGTGCCCACGTAAGACCTGCTGTTTCCTTCATGGCTATTGCTAATTCTTTGGATATTCTAACTCTACTTTCAATGCCTGCTTTCCTGCAAATTTCCTGACGTGACGTTTCTGAATAGCGTTGTAGTTCATGTGCCTGCTGCAGGTCTAATGAATCAGTTGATGTTCCAGCAATATGTTTTCTAACAGTGTGGAGCAATTGAGATCGCTTACGTTTTGTTGGCGTTCTGGTGACTGATGTTTCTCTTCTATGTTTAATTAGTTTTTGTAGTACAATAGGCTGTCCTCTGGTTTTGCATTTTATGATATTACTTTTTGCTGTTTCTAGTTTTTTTTTCTAACAATGGATGTGAATAGGGGTTCTTCCTTTTGTGTTAGTGGTTGTGAAGGTGGCTTAGCAAGTAACTGTTGTACTGTGATGTCGCTTTTGAAGACAGGCGAGGTGGATGTACTTGTCGTATGTATAACTGACTTGGTAGGTGTAGATGTGGCAACAAAAACTGGCATGCTAGGGTGAGTAGTGTTATCCACCTCCAAATGAATAATGGTATCGCCTTTAATGTGAGCTGGCACATCAACCTCCAGTTGAACAATATCATCACTAATGTGGGCAGGCACATCAACCTCCTACTGTACAGAGCTATCCTGACTACAGCTAATTGACTGACTACAAACTAACTGACTGACTACAGCTAAATGACTGACTAGACATGGAGGGGTCAGAAAGAACATCACAGGGGATAGAGCAGCTTTTTGTTTTTAAAACACCAAAAGATGTCTTTGCAACATAATTGCACAGTTGACATTCACTTATAGTTAAATTATGGTTTTAGTCTTTCCAGATGTGCTGACTGTTTTTCGATAGTAACTTGGCTGTTTCAAGACACTTCTCATTATGCCTCCTTTTTGAGTTTTGTATTCGTAAGTAACACTTCTTACAAAATATAGTCGAATGCTGTGTGGGTTTATCATCTGATACGTTAATTCCAAACACAAAGAACAGATCATTAACGTAATTAGAACAGTTCAGTGCTTTCTGAATTGAACGTGTTGTTTTGGAAGTTAATGCTCTCTTGCCACAGGCTCTGCAAAGTGCACTGGCACAATTCATATGATGCAAAACAGTATGTTCCATTTCGTTGTTATGTAGTATAGTTTACTTGTGTATGTATAAAGATAGAGGAATATTTGGGACTATCAAGTCTAACACCAGGATGTAGAATGCTTTATCTGTGAATGAAAGAAGATATACAAACAGTTACTTAGAATTCTTTGGCAGCCGTCGTGTGCACAGGATTGTCTACCAAAGAACACTAATGAAACAGTCCTTATCTCACACACAATTAAAAAAAAAATTCATATTATAAATACAAGATTAACAAGACATGAAAGATAGAACAAAGTATGTGGAAGTAATCTATCTATAGATTTACATGTTTTCTGACGCTTATATACGTAGCTAAATATCATTATAAATTAATGAAAATGCAAAAACAGATGGTGCTTTACAAAAAGTTATTGATTTGTGAGTATCAGGAATGCGTTTACAGTAATTTAAATGCTATAAATTCTGGTGACAATATGCTTGTTCTTGTAATGCCAAACTCACAAAATTGACTACCACACATTCTCAAGATATGAAACCAAAAAAAAAAAAGTATGTGGAAGTAATCTTTAGCTTCCCTTCGAGAAGTCTTTATAATTATAAACTCAAACGAATGTGCCGATTTTTAGATATTAAATTAATAACAAGATTACTTATTTTATGAATTTCCTCAAATGATGACGCTGTTTTCAAAAGTCTGTAACTCCGTCAAAACTAATTTCAAACAAATAAAAATGCAACCAAAAATAGAGCAGAGAACAAAGTTATTGTACACAAAAGAATTTTAGCGCTGTGTTTATCCAGAACGAGTGTGCAATGATTTATATTTTACAGATTTTACACACACAACAGCTGATTTTCCCCGCCAAAAACTTAAATAGTCTTTTACGGTGCACACGAAAATTTTATACCCGGTGTCAGAATTCCGGTCACCGAAACTAAAAGAGCGCTCTGGTATAGGGCACAAACAGCCGTGTCTGCTATCAAGCAGATAATAGCTATTTTCAAATGATCTTACACTGCTTTCAGTAACAGTCGTCATGTCTGTTTGTTTTCCTGTCCAACCCTGCTGGAAGAGTAAGCGATGATGCAACATTAACCGACAACCAGGTTGGAAAATTTCGGGTGTGCTCGTCATTAGGCTACGGATTAGCTTTAAAATCGCTCAACGAATTTGTTTAATCGCTGATAAGGCCAGGGTTCTTTCTTTGCCCAGATGGTTATACGACTATTTCTGTTTGCCCAGTACGGGGAGATAACTTATTCGTCAGCGCGACACATTTCTGAACAGACATGAATGACATAATTGCTTCCTGTATGACTTATTACGAACATATTACTTTAGATAAAAGTAATATGTTGTATTTGAAAAAAAAATTGCCGAGAGAGTGATCGGATGTTTTCATTCCATATTGGTGTGATAATGAGCGCCAAGCCTTTTCTAACAATTTTCTTATTTTATTTTCTCACACATTGTGCCCTTTCATCGGCGTTAAAGTGCTACTTATGCTTTTTCATCGTTGTTCAAGTAATCTTGTAATCACGACTGGACTGTATATATATATAAATATATATATATATATATATATATATATATATATATATATATTTATATATATATATATATATATATATATATATATATATATATATACTATAAAAAAACTGAGTTGGGAAATGTTCTTAGGAAACGATATATTCACCACAAATACTTCGTAAATGTGTCCCGGCCTTGGCAGTTCGCGCCAGTTTCTAAATCTATGGAGATCTGTAACAAGTTGAAGATTTACGAGCAACGGTGTCCGACATCGGTAATTACGGGACTCGGACGGCCACGAACGCCAGCATTGAAAGTTGTCAATAAAAAGCGGTAGTAAATAATGGCAGTGGAAAAACGGTTTGAATGTGCATAAGTGTGTATGCGAGTGCGTGTGTGAGAACGATGGGTACTTTATTTTCCACTGTGAATATTTTACAAACCTGGAACAAATCATATTCTTTAGCATTATTTGAAGCCAAATTTAATTTTACTCTATTCATTAGGAGAAACTGAATAAGTAAGCCGAATAACATATGGGTGCAAGTATAAATGTGTATGTGAACGAATATAAACAGTAGTTTGTGTGTGTGTGTGTATGCCAATGAAAGTGTGAGTAAGTGTGAGTATTTATATGTATTATACAATGTACTCTCCTTGTATTTCATTTTGTAAAATGCACACGGTTTTGTATAATTGAAACGAAATACAAATTAGAGTTTTAAAAAAAAACTACCAACACTAGACGCAATTTCGAAGTCCAGTGAAAGTTTAGAACATCCAAGAAAACTGCCACTGTTGTGTCTTTTCTGTTGAACCCTAACTTGAATTCGTTTACTAATCTTACAAACTGGTCTACTGTACTTCTGTCTGCTCTAAACCTCGATTGGTTTGCTCTATACTGTACAGCTGATTTGTTTCTAGGTAGAATGTTACTCTTTTGTTAACAACAGTTTCTAGAATTTTGCCTAGTCGTGATGTTAAGGAGATAGGCTTATATGAACTTACATCGTGGGCTTCATTATCATATTTTAAGATTGGTACTGGTAATATCATTTCTACTTTCCATGCTTTTGGTAATATGCCGAAGTTCGAGATTTTGTTATAGAGGGAAGTTTTTATGTTTATAGTTTTTTTGATATTTTTTTAAGGATTTCTTCTTCTTCTTCTTCCTCGTTCGTCCTGAAAAGGACGTTGGTTGCGTTGTGTCTGTTTACGCCGCAGCTGTGATATCTGAACTTTTGGTCGACACATCCGACTTCAGCACGGCATTTTTTGGGACCGGGTTTGCCTTCCCTCTGCGATCCGTACTCGCTCAGCCAGACTGCACTGCTGCAGACTGTTTCCAGGACCACCACGTGAAGGTGGAGTACGGTCTTGGTCAGCTCTGGTTCGCTGACCCTGATGCAAGCATTCAAGCTATGGGTCCCTGACTGCATTCTCTATTGCTGCATCTTTTGGTCCCTTTTTAAGGATTTCATAGCTAAGTATATCATGCCCCGAGACAGTATTAGATTTCTCTTTTATTGCATTAGCTACTTCTTCCTCTGTTATATCAGCATCGAAAAAGTATTTTTCATCTATCTGGTGTGGAAATTCATTTTTAAACTTCATCTTAAGTCTTTCTCTACTCTCATTTTCTTCCTGTTTAAGGCTACATTTTGCACTGAATTTAAAGAAATACTCAGCACGGGCATTAGCTTTTTCTTTATCTGTTTTTGCTCTCTTATTTTTTTTTCTACTTTAGTTTGCGTGCTAGGCCCAAGTGATTGAAAAACTACTTGCAGTGAGTTTCTTTGGCTTTGAATATTATTCTGTAATTCATTTCTAAATTGTTTATATGCATTACAGTTTTCTTCTGTTCTATTTTGTCTGTACGTTTGTAAAGCCTTTTTTTTTCTTCTATCATGAATTTATGAGCAGGTTTTAGTCCAACAAGCAACTGGCTCTTTATTCCAGTGAGTTTTTCTTTCCTTATTATTGTTCTTTATTGTGATTAAGTGTTGCGGCATATTTTTATTTGGTGTATTTCTTAAGGCTGTTTTATGATTTTCAATTGTCAGTGTCTCTGCTAACAAGTCAGTATCATCTGATACCATGTCTTTTTATTCCAACACTTCCAGCTCTGTTTGGAAGGCTTCCCAGTTTGCTTTTTTATAGAATAAAGTTGGTTTTTCTGGTTCTGGGTTTGGAACAACATTTTCATGCATAGTTATTACAATGGGCAGATGATCTGAGTTTGCGCGCCAGGGAAAATTCTCTGCTCTTTTATTTTGTGCCGTCTTCGGATTTTCATTCTGAACGCCAGACGCTGGTAGAACGGGAAAACGTTTCTAATATTACGTCTTTCCCGTCTCACGAGGCGGCCGGGGACGCTCTCTCCGTTTGGTCTTATGTCTGTTCCGTGTCATCTCGATCGGGCTGAGAAACGCTCATGGAACACCTGTAGACTGGTGTTGCTATTTAAGAGCTTTGTCCCTAACACTCAGTACCATTTGTCTCTAGAGGAATCCTTGCTGCACATCAAAATGTTAATAAGCTGACAACTTAAACCAGTTGTAGTGCAGAAATTCATTCTTTACTTGGTAAGCACATTTACTTGGTTAATTTCTTATGGTTTTTATTTTTTATATTTTTGCTTAATTATAGAGAGTCGAGATCCCATGTTACGTGATTCCTCTTTAATATACATATTTCTTAAAATAAAGTATTTTTTATGTGACCGGGAGTGTCTGATCCTTTGTTTGTATTAAGACCGCTACCAATTTAAACTCCGCTAAGAGTTAACGTCAAAAGAGCGATTTTTTGAAAGACAGAAGAAAGTGGACGAATGTATATCATTGTTTTCCACGTTGTTATCCCATTTGAATATATGCATTTATTATTCAGTAAAAGATTTTTGCTACATGATATATATATGTGACAGTGCGAAGACCAGACGATACGTCAAGGCCTAAAATGCCAATTGCTGCAGACCCAAGTAGCACAGTCCCAACTAAGATGGTTTGGCCATGTCTGCAGAATGGGAGAAGATCGGCTGCCACGACAAGCATATGAAACAAAGAGCCAGGGATCCAGACCCCCAGGACGACCGAGAGTCCGCTGGGATTACAACATCAGACAATCTTTGAAGGACCGAGGACTGGAATGGAACCAGGCCAGGAAGGAGACAGCTGATAGAATAGTCTGGCGCTCTCTCTTCCAAACCTCTACACCTCACGGTAGAAGGGGAACGACTAAGTAAGTAAGGCAGTGCGAAGATAATGTTTGAAAGAGAATAAGAATTCGTATGTAATGTTGTCGTCACTCTCTCTGGCCTACTTTCACACACGTTCCGCAGTCACAGAAAAACAGGGGTCTCACTTTTATTAATGAAACCTTATCAGGTAGCATTGAATCATACAGAAAAAGATGTTGTCCACAAGTTTACTTTGAAGGTATATACAACACCATATAAACAAGCTGTTTAGGTATTCTCTACGTAACACTATATAACCCAGCACAGACTGCTAGACTCTCTATGTCATTAGTTCTCTTAGCACAGACGCAACTATGCAAAAGCCCAAACCTCACTTGGTTATCGTACGAGGGCACGTTTTGCACAAGAAGACGATCTGACTACTTCTCCGCCCACTAATGGTAACATCCCCACGATATCTCTTGCTGGAGTCACACCTGACACGATTTTGCGCTCAAAAAGGTGGTTTTCCTCTGGTGTCAGACAGCGCCGAGATTTCTAAGACCAAGTGCTGTCTCCCATTTGATCTTCTGCGTCTCACACGTTTGCTTTCTTAACGGATGGCAAAGGTGTGTTTCGTTTAAATCGCCCATTAACGTGTGAGAACATGTGCACAAATATACACCGTAGACCAGATAGAAAATTAATTACGCCGTCTAAAATTACATCTTTCTGGCCACACGGTTAAACACACACACACACACACACACACATATATATATATATATATATATATATATATATATATATATATATATATATATATATATATATATTGTGTTTTAGTTTAGCTATTTTATAATTCCACCCAGTGGCAATTCTAACGTTTGGCAAATATCAATTGGGCCCTCGCCCACTTCCCACTCGTTGTTGATGTTTTGGAGAAGTGATGGGTGGAGAGCGGGCACTTAACAGCTGACCATTATTGCCTCTTCTCGTTCCATCTCGGTCTACCCTGTTCAACCTGAAAATTGGTTATAATTGGGGTATTTAGTGTCATTTTATTTACTAATTTTGTATTCAATTTAAATGACTATTGACTTTTGTAGTTGCTGATTTTAATTCATATTAGTATTTGTCCATTTTATTTTCTCTTTTGTATTGTTTATAGATAACTATTGTCCTTTACCTTTGTTTTTAATGTGTATTAGTATTTGTTCTTTTTGAGCTGTCGTTTTTTTTTTAATATTGAAACTTCGTTGTCTTTCCTTATCCAATGAATAGTTAGAAGGTTTGTTTTTTTTTCCTGTTGTTTTTTTTAAAGATTTGCTAGTTCTTGTAGCTTAATTTCTGTGTACTAACCTTGTATGTTTTCTTTGTTTTATGTATATATCTTTTAAGTATTGATTGTGCATCTCTTGTGGCATCAATACTTAAAACTTTATCACATGTCACGTCTATATTGTGATTTCTATAGTAAGTTTTTAATTCAAGCCTTTGTTGTTCGTACTTTTTACAGTGGATCCGGTAGTGGTCTATGTCATTCTCTTCCTGACATTCTTGGCAGTGTGGTTCCTCTATCATAATGTATGCTGCACCGAGACGGAGACGCCACAGTTTTTTGTTCGAAGGTATGTTTAGCTCTTCTCTGATTTGGTACATCCTTGTTGGTTCTTTCAGCAGTGGGAACGCGTGTCTGCCTTTTCTACTGTTCTTCCATGTTGTCTTCCATTCCTCGTTTATATTTATCTTCACTTAGCTCTTGATCACCGACCTTCCCAGTCCTGCTCTTATATTGTTTTTACTTGTTCTTCCATTCTTGGCGTTCTGGTCTGCCAACTCGTTACCAGCTATACCTATGTGTGCTGGAACCCACACTAGCCTCACACTACATCCTCTGTTCCCTAGTGATGTATTAATTGCTAGAATTTTTTCATTTATGTTTGACCAGCTACATTTTCCTGGGTGTTCTAGTGCTTGTAGTGATGTTAGTGAGTCTGTAAATATCGTAACAGCTTCTGGTGGGTTATCTTCTTCTATTTCTAAACTTTTAAAAATTGCTACCCTCTCTGCGGTAAAAATCGAAGCCCCTTCAGTTGTATTGTAGCTTTTTTAAATTCCCCATTGTGGTATTACAACTCATGCACCTAGTTGCCCACTATCACTCTCGGATCCATCATTTCTCATCGGTTTTATTCCGAGTTTGTATATAACTTGCTGAATCCCTAACGCTGGTTTCACCGCTTATCAAAATAGGTAGGGCACGAGTAGAGGTGAAGATTTTAGCCTTTATACCGTGGCGCAGTCGTCGTGCGTCTTAATAGAGCGATTCACGCATGGCTGAGTTTACCTATACAAATTTTTATGCTAATCAGCGAGGGTGAGAGAATGTTGGGATGTGTTTTGATTTAGCGAGAGAGAGATAGACTGAGGGGGGATTTGTTTGTAAACAATAGAGATGGATGTGCAGTGCTTAAAAATATTGTTTGAATTGTTTGTTTATTTCAGAGCTTGGTCAAACTGTTACTGTGCTCTCTTGTTGGGGACTCAACAACCCTCCAGAAACATACTAGGCGTTGTAATATCGTGCTCCTTTGAGGTTGTCACCTGTCCTTTCATTACAACCACCATTTAATACTCAGATCTCACGGCCAGCCAACCGGTCTTTCATTCGCTCAGCCTACCAGGTGGTCATTGTGGATTATTTACCCACCGCCTATCGAAAATCGCCAGTGTCAACGAGCTGTTTCCCTCAATTCTTCGAGGTAACATCGTCAGACCTATTGACGTCCTGCTATCGTGAAGTATAGGGACGTACCAGCCAAGAAGAAACCAACGATTTCCAGTCCTCGGCACCTGCGCGTTCCGTTCTTCATTATCCCTTATCAGAGATGCAAAGCCCTCAGGTCGTTCGGGATAACCAATTTGCCAGATGTAATCACTGATTCGTCATGGAGTTTTATATATCGATCAGTGAGCACAATTCGTCTCAGCCTTTGTTTAATTTTATTCGCTTATTTGTAGTGGCCACCCGCAATATAGAGTGTTAACCCCTAGGATTATTTAGTGTTCCAGGTGGAGCTTATTTCCATAGCTTTAGTATACTTAACTTAGTTGGAACGGTGTGAGTTTTCCTAGCGGAGGAGAAGATTACCTGCCAAGCCTTGTCGACAATAGAGGACCGGCCGTTCTCATTATCGAGAGCTGGGGGCCTAACCTCTTTAAGTGGACAATGCAATTTTGTCAGGAAGTGTATGGGAGTTGGTAGTGCAGAGTGTGTTTATTTGTGTGTGTGTGGGATTGAGGGAAGACTGTTGTCTTTTGTTCCTGTGGCGTTTATGTGATAAATTCACTAGTCTTACACAGCTAGTGAAGACATCATTTTTTTTATTCATGTAATGGTTTTCTTTAATAAACATAATTATATGTGATCTGTGGTCAGAATCTCTTCTCTTCTAACTGTCACTTGTTGTTGTGCTGTGTGTCTTTACTGCTATAGATTATTCTAATTAGCATTGGGAGGACGGGTGGGAGATTGACATTAAACACAGTCGGAGTATGGTGGAGAAGTAACACTTTAGAGATAAGAATATATCTCACTACTCTCCGAAGTCATATTTCTCTCCATAATTGCATTAGTGACTCTATTTTCTCTACTTTCACATTACTTATTCAGATTCTGTCTACACTCAGACATTCTCAATTTTTATACTAGCGACAGTCTTGTAACACTTCCCAATATGCTTGGGGCTAGATTGTTAATTGCTATGCTTATGTCTATTGATGAGTCCGCCCCGTTAGCTTGTGGATTGATTCTAGTTGCTGTACCACCAATTAGTATCAGCAGGTCGTTGTTTTCTATAAAGTCAAGTAGGCGCTTTTCTGCGTTGTCCGCATGGTGTACACCCCAAGCATAATGATGAGAATTAAAATCGCCTACTATGACCGTTTATTTTGACTGGGTAAATAATAATATGAATGTCCAAGGGTGCTTGCGTAGAATGGAAGGATTGAAATGGTATGAGAATGTCACAAATGTAGAATTGATGACAAGAACCAGACAAGTGCCATTGGAACGAGAGCTGAGAAGAACAGTCTGGCGATGGATAGGACACACATTGAGAAAATCTGTTGATAGCATTACTAGTCGGTCCTTGTTCTGGAATCTTCACGAAAAGAGAGGGCAGGGGGAGACAACAATACACGAGGAAGAGAACTGGAGACTGAAGTGAAACTAATGAAGAAAACATGGACAAAACTGGAGTTGTTGGCACGTGACCAGAGAACTTGGCATGTGTTTATTGAAGGTCTATGATCCTAGGGGAGCTGAAGCGTGTTGATTAAATCCGAATGTCTTTAAATGTAGAATCTTAATTTATTCTTTTTTGTGTGTGGTTAAAAACAATAATTAAATTTAAGTGGAATAAAAAATATATAGCACATATTTTACATTTACAAGGTAATTATAATATAAATATAATGCTCAGTTCACAGAATATACATACATTGTAAATGTCAATAGTCAAATAAACATTTGGAAAAAATAATACCCAGACGGAAGCAAAAATTACCCAGCTGTGGAAACATTTTATGTAAGGCAGTTACGCCGTCAAAAAATCTTTTATGTTCCACTAACGAATGGAACACGTAAATACTAAACCAACGAAAACTATCGTTCAAAGAAAATGGCAAAACGTCCTGCACTGATGTAAGATACCAGAATAGCTTTTAAATCTTATAATAATTTAATTTATTTAGATAAATGTATAAAGAAATACTTAAAAACTATATTTGTTTGTTAAAATTTACTAAACTTTTAAAAAATACGTTTTTACAATAAGATTTATTGTAGATTCGGTTTATTTCAACATAATTTAGTAAATTTATTTAATTAAACTATTTAGAACAAAGGGGTGTAATCCCATTATCCAAAGTGGGATAATCAATTATATTTGTTAAAGGGATATAATTCAAATTGTGTTTTCGTTCTGTATCCATTTGACTGTTATTTCAAAGGATACATTGTATATGGCACTCATTGTATTTCAGCGCTTACATGTAATGTATGTTCACAACATTTGACTTAAAATGTTTTCTTTATCAGACATGTTCCTTGGATACTGTAATAATTAATAAAGACATGTTGTATTTACAATCTAGTTACGTGTAGAATATTTATGAATAGTGGTGTGAACACACACACACACACGCACATCAGCAGGACTTAGTCTGGCAATGGATAAGACACACATTTCAGAAAACTGATCATAGCATTACAAGGTAGTCATTGTTCTGGAATACCCACAGTAAGAAGGTCAAGGGTATACCAAAAAACAAATGGAGAAGATCGACTGGAGACAGATTGTCTGTATGCTAATTCAAATTTAGTTGTTTTCGTCAATGGTTAACTATATGTTAAAATATATGTAACAATTTAATTTTGATGACACCTTATGGTAAAAAGTTAAGTTCTAAATCCATTTTTTAACACATTTTCTAACATGTTTATTTGCTTCTATGAGATGTAAAAAAAATATATAAAATTACAACTATATAAATGCAAGTTAGTTTATAAGTATTTTTATTACTTTTTAGTATATACATGTTAATGTTTACCTATTGATGTTTTTTTGTTTTTTGTTTTTTGTTTTTTAAGTTGTTTTGCCTCGTTTTAGCGAGGTGAGAAAGGCTCAGCATAGATACACGGTCGGTCAATTTGCAAGCATCAAACTTTCCTACAAATATAGAAGAGGTGTTAAGAATAGACAGACCTAAGGATCTGCATAATATAGTCAAACAATATTTAACACGAACAAATGTTAATATATAGTGGCTGTGAAAGTGAAGGTCTGATGCTGTTCTTACAATGCATATGACTTTTAAATAAATGAAAGTCAATTAAATATCTGTGTAAGTCAGTTATATAACTGGAACCACCAGGCCTTTACACCCCTCCACTTTAATATTATTCTTGTCCAGAGTGTCTACTTTATTTTGTTAGTTTTTATTTATTTATTTATTTTTTATTTATTTATTATTATTTTTATTTTTATTTTTTTATTTAACGTATGTGCATAATTGTGATTGTCCCTATTTACAATGATTTGACAAATGTGATGCCACTTTCTCATAACGGCAAATGTTTATATTATTTGGAATTGAAAACAATATACAGTACATGTAGATCATAATTATAACCCATCAGGGGTTGAGCGCGAAATTTGTCTTCATTGATTTAAAAAAAAAAAAAAAAAACTGCGGTAAGTTATATTAAGGCGCATGTTCAAATGTACGATGATAGGAAACTCTTTACAGAGCGATACAACAGGTAGCAATCTGATCATCAGAAGAAGTTCCCCCCGTCCGACAAGTGTTTCGGCCTCATATACTCCTAATATACCTTTTGGGTCTAATAATAGTTTTCCATATGTTTTCTTGTATTATGTGGTGAAAGAATAAAATGGGGCTGACAATAATTATTATTTTTTTTTACATCACATTAACAGCGAAAAGTTTCAGACGTGTTCGGGTAAAAGTGTTGACAAACAAACTTAGTTTAATATCAGTAGTTATTTCAGTAGCAAAGTTAATGACAGAGAAGCAGTGTTGGCGTCTGGAGTCGATGGAATCAGGCTTGAGTTTGGACTTAGTCACCACAACGACTCGACTCAAAAGTTTATTTTCAATTTTTTTTTTTTTAAATTAGTGACTACACTCGAATCTGGACTTAGCGATTTTGGTGACGCAAAGTTCGCCCTCCTCATTCAGACTCGAGCTGTTACTTTTTAAAATAAAATTATCACAATTATGCTCGAATCAAATAAAATAAGGCAGTAATAACATAATTAAACGCAGAGATTATTATTTGTCAGTATTATTTATAGTAACTCCGCCAATGCCGGTCCCAAGCCCGGATGAAAAAGGAGGAGGGCGGCTTGCATGGAGGCCGTAAGGAGGCAGCCCCTCCACCATGCAAAGGCACAACAGGCCAATCACCTGTTTGCTTTAAATCATGATTACGCGAACTACAAGAGAGAAAACCGGACTGATTCTAAAGGCGACGAACTGGAACGGACTACGACTTATGGAACTTGGAACACAAGAAGTATAAATGGGAAGGAAGAGGAGCTGGTGGAAGAGATGAAGAAAGCAAAACTAGAAATCCTGGCTATAACGGAAACGAAGAAAAAAGGACAAGGAGTCATGGATCTCGATGGCAACATGTTGCTCTACAGTGGTGTACCCATATCTGAAAGGGCTAAAGGGGGCGTGGGTTGCATTGTGGCCCAAAATCAAAAAAGATAGTATCAAGGGATGGAACTTTGTCTCGGAGCGCATTATGGTTGTAAAACTAAAAGAAGGAGAAACCATAGTCAACCTGGTCATAGTGTATGGCCAAATGAGGATGAGAGAGCAGAGGTCAAGGAGGAATTCTTCGAGCTGCTTCAAAGGACAGTGGATGACTGCCTAGATGAAGTTATTATGCTCGGAGATTTTAATGCCAGAGTTGGAAATGACCATGCTAGATGGGGTGGAGTTATCGGAAGATATGGAGAAGATACTCTCAATGACAATGGAAAGCGACTCCTTAGATTCTGCAGTGAGCAGAATCTGATCATTACAAACACAAAGTTCCCCCATAAGCGCATACATGCATACACTAGATGTGAACCAACCAAGAATGAGAAGTCAGTGATCGATTACGCCATTGTTCGGAGAAGCTCATTCAGATATGTCCGAGATGCAAGAGTCTGGAGGGGGCCAGAGATTGGAAGTGATCACTACCTGCTAACAATCAAACGAACAACTGAAAGAGTTGCTCAGCCTAGGAACTGCCCAACATCACGCAAGAAACCAAGTAAACGAGCAGGAGAAATGAGCATTAGGACCTACAAGCTGAGAGAGCCAGAAATTAAGACCAGATATCAGGGGCTTATTGCTACAGCAGTGAGCAACACAGAAGAACGACCTGATGACTTGGAAACCCTCTGGAATAAATTCAAGGATATCATAAAGACAGCTGCTGCAGAAGCATGCGGTGAAGTCCGACTTGGGAACCAGAGAAAGAGGACACCTTGGTGGACAGAGGAAGTCAAAGAGAAAATAAGAGAGAAGAAAATGGCATGGAAACAATACTTAGGAGCTAAAAACACAACAGGACAAATGGAAAAATATAGAGAATATGTGACACTCAGAACAGAAGCAAAGAACAAAGTGCTAGCAGCAAAACAGAAGTCCTGGGAAGAATTTGGAGAAAAGCTAGAAAAAGATGCACAAGAAAACCAGAAATTGTTCTATAAGACCCTAAAGAACATGAGGAAAGAAAAACAGTGCCCTCTCAAATTTATAAAGGACAAGCAAGGCAAATTGCTTACTGCCCCGAAGGAAGTAATGGAAAGATGGACAGAATATTTCTCAGAACTCCTGGATGGTGAGCATGATGAAGCATCAGAAATGATAACCACTGACACAGAAGAGGAAACCAATGATGGTGAAGATGACATAAAGATGGAAGAACTGAGGGCAGCACTAGAGAAAATCAAGATGGGCAAAGCAGCAGGGCATGATGGTATAACACCAGAAATGGTTAAGTACATGGGAGCATCAGGCGACCTATTACTCTTAAAGGTCCTACAGGCAGCATGGTGCAATAAGACCATACCAAAGGATTGGGAGATTGCCATCATAACACCAATTTTCAAAAAGGGTGACAATCGACAATGTGGAAACCATAGAGGCATATCCCTTCTCAGTGTCCCTGGTAAAATCTACTCTAGAATCCTAGAGCAGAGACTCCGACGCCTAGCTGAGCCACAATTGGATGAGGTCCAGTGCGGATTCCGAGCAAACCGAAGTACTCAAGACCTAATCTTCACACTCAGACAGCTGAGTGAAAAGGCCCTTGAGTATAAGAGTGAGATCCATCTTTGTTTCATAGATCTGGAAAAGGCGTTTGACAGGGTCCCCTGGAGCAAACTTTGGGACTGTTTGGCAAGGAAGAATATTCCAGCACCTCTGATTCATGCTATACAGAGCTTCTACAAGTCTTGCAGAAATTATGTGAGGACAGCAAACCATAAGTCAGAAGAGTTCAGGACTACCACTGGTGTAAGACAAGGTGATATCCTATCACCTTACCTCTTCATACTCCTTATGGACGATGTCATCAAGGCATGTAAGGAGAGAACAAGAAAGTATTCAGTGGGGTACTGGAAGATGAGACAGGTCTATATTTCGGAGCTGGCATTTGCTGATGATGTTGCCCTGATTGCTAAATCAGAGGCACATCTCCAATCCAACCTGCAAGTCTGGAAGGAAGAGCTGGAGAAGAGAGGGATGGTCATAAGCAGCTCTAAAACAAAATCCATGGTGATATCACGAGAAGAAAGAAAACATCACATTAAGTTGGGAGAACAGGTCCTGGAGCAGGTCGACCACTTTAAATATCTCGGAGCTATTATAGACCGAAAGGGAGGCATCAAAGAAGAGTTGGCCACTCGAAAAGCAGCGGCTGGGAGACTTTTTCAGGCCATAAATCGTGGATTCCTCAGCAAGAAAGAGGTTGGTAAGAAAACGAAGATGGCTGTATACCGCTCCACCTATGTCCCAGTCTTGACATATGGATGCGAGTCGTGGGCAATGACTACAACCCACAAAAGCCAGATCCAAACCTCAGAAATGAGGTATCTTAGGAAAGTGGTTGAAGTAACAAGAAGAGACATGGTCCGCAACCAGACGATCCGTCAAGGCCTAAAATCCCATCCGCTGCAGACCCAAATAGAACAGTCCCAACTAAGATGGTTTGGCCATGTCTGCAGAATGGGAGAAGATCGGCTACCACGACAAGCATGGGAAACAAAGAGCCAGGGATCCAGACCTCCAGGACGACCCAGAGTCCGCTGGGAGGACAACATTAGACAATCTTTGAAGGACCGAGGACTACAATGGAACCAGGCCAGAAAGAAGACAGCTGATAGAATGGTCTGGCGCTCTCTCTTCCAAACCTCTACACCTCACGGTAGAAGGGGAACGACTAAGTAAGTAAGTAAGTATTATTTATAGTGGTTGATATGATTGTTTGGAACAAAGGCGATTGTGACTAAATAATAGATACGATATTTTAACAGTGGCTGACCTACAACTTCAAAGTTGGACTCACATAAGTAGGACTTCTGTCTTAATGGCAAACTTTACTTTTTTTTTGGGGGGGGGGGGGGGGGGGGGAATGGGGGGTCCCCAGGGCCGTATAAAGGACTTAATACGGGGAAAGAGGGGGGGGGGGTTATTAACAAAAATGTTTAATGCACTAATTTGGTATAGTATAATTTCCCCGCAAATGCTTTTCACCAAACGCCCCCCCCCCCCGTATCTACGGCCTTGGAGGGCACACACATATGCATGCACACAATTTTACAGCATTGATTTACTTTATTTTTGACTAAGCGAAGGCGGCATATATTTACATATCGGAAATTAGTTTTTATTATCTTAAATTTACCACACTAAATATCCTGATGAAAGGAAACTCTATACAGAACGATAAAACAGGAGGCAATCTGATCATCAGAAAATGCCCCCCCCCCCATCAAGTGTTTCGGCCCCTTAATCTCCTTTATACTCGGGGAGGGGGGCTCACCTGGGTCATGACTCTCAGGTGTCAGCCTCCTGTTGTTTTGTGCCACTCCACCTTGGTTGCAGCTTTCAAGTTCACTCCTATTTTCTGCCAGCTGGAAGCAATTGTGAAAGTAACCTCTATGTTGAAAACAAATTAATGTTCAGACTTCCATAACCCGTTGCGGTTGGTCCACAGCCAGCATGATACCTTTTCCGCATTTTCGCTTATAACTCATTTTAACTCATCAAGGGTTGAACGGGATAGTTTGTCTTTAAAAAAAAAAAAGGTTTCTAGCAAGAGGTCCAGCTCCGTGCTCCTAGGGGGGGGGGGGGGGGGGGGGGGGGGAGAGGGGGGGGAGAGGGGGGGAAGGGGGGGGGTAGAAAGGAAAATTAATGCAAGAAGTTCATGATTTTTTTCTAAGTGTGTATGAAGATGAACACTTCAGCAAGAAAGACCTTGGGTTACGTTGTACAGGCATCCCGCTCATCACGAGAGCGGGATTTTAAGCTCCGCCTTTAAAATATAGCGCACCGCAGGAAGTAGGTGTACTCTGCGCTTAAAGGAGGATCCCATTCTCTCCCCCCCCCCCCCCAGGATTCACTGACAGGGGAGAGGGGGAGAATGATGAATCCACAGGTGTATTATTGAAAGCGACCCATATATGTACCATCAACACATCCCATAATTCAAGCAAAACAATTGCCAGAAGCTCTCAAGTTCACGGATCACAAAGTAGTACTCGCAGCCATTAACACTACACAGATAAGCACACATTGCAAACTTTCCCCTCACTGGATGTTCAACAACACTTTGCCCCAAAAACAAAACATACGTAGGGTCTATATCATATGACCAAAGTAATTCTAATGTACACAAGCGACATACCAATAGAAACTATTCAACAACACTGGGGCACACTTAAACGCACCATACGCGAACGAACACAGCTGATGTCATCCATCATACACAGACACCGCATACAACAAGAGACATTAATAGAGAAAGCTATCCAACTAACAAAGCAAACATATAAACACTATCCCTCCATTCTCACGCTACAAAATGAATTAGAACAATGCAAACACCACAGGTTTCAGGGAGCCCTATTACGAACAAAACTCAACACAATCACACAGGAGATTCCCAGCAAACAATACATGGCAGTAGAACAAAATATACAACGCTGCAAACAGATAGGGCACATAGTGGATTTAGAAGGAACCACTCAGACCAAAATACAACACATGGTGCAGGTTTTCACAGGTTGCTATAGGAACCTGTACACCTTAGAAAATGTTCAACCATACATACAAGATAAATGTATGCAATTCACAAAGAAATTTTCTGACGCAGACAAACAAATACCAGACAAGGAACTGGCACTAAACGGCATAACAGTTGCATTAAATGCAATGCAAAAAGACAAATCACCAGGACAGACTCACGGCTTAATTTTACCAACACTTCTGTCCTACCCTAGGGCCTCTTTTACTACAAGTATAAAAAGATGCCTTTGAGAATAAGGAATTCCCACCGAGCCTAAACATGTCTTACATCACTCTTATACCAAAACCAAACTCCGACAAAACACTCCTTAAAAACTATAGATCACTCTTAAACGTAAACTATACAATTTTCACGAAAGCTCTAAGAACCAAACTAAAACCGATTCTGGCGACCATCATACACGAAGACCAGCAGTGAAGCGCCCAGCAGAATTTTTTTTTTAAACGTTTTTGCTTCATTTTGGTGAGGCGCGTCCCGTTCAACCTAGTCGGTTATATTAGGGCGCATGTCCAAATATAAAAGATCCTTTGGTCTGAGAAACATCTTTCAGCACACACATTTCGTAAGAGAAATATTCACCTACACACACCAGAAGGTTTGTCTGTCTTTAGCTCTTTCCCTTGACCAAGAGAAAGCCTTTGACAGAATATCATACCTCCACAAAACATTACTACATCGCAACATTGGTGAACACTTCAGACAATGGATTAATATTCTGTACATGAAACCCGAGAGCAAAGTGTTAGTAAACTATACATTCTTCAGGCTAACAAGATCATTCAGGCAGGGTTGCCCTCTCTCCCCTTTACTGTATGTTCTTGCACTAGGACCATTACTAGAGAAAATTAGAAAAGACAGCTCTATTAAGGGCACTTTCTTACAAGGGAAATGTGAACAAAAGTTGCTCACCTATACAGACGACACCATCTTTTCCCCACCAAACGAGAGGTCTATAGCAATTATCCTCAACACATTCACAGACTTTAACAAAGGTAGCGGAGCAAAAGTAAATGTTCACAAATCAACAATAATGGGCATAGGCAAATGGAAGAACAAAGCAGATTTTTCCTTTGGGCTAACACCAACAAACAACATCAAACTATGGCATAACCTTTCCCTCACACCCAAACCGCACAAACAAAGACACGTGGAAGAACCTAACATACAAAATACGAGACATGGTGCATAGATACACATACAAAGCCACAACGATTTTCAGACGAATTTTAATTGTAAATACATACATTTTCAAGAAGTTACTTTAAATTGCCACAGTTTTCGACCCCCCAAAACAGACTATCACTGATATAAACAAACAGATCAGAGCATTCGTTTTTAGTCGCACAATTCACCGAATTAAACACAAGACACTTATACAAGAAAAGAAACACGGAGGAATTGCCCTCCAAGACATAGAAACCAAGATTCAGTCACTCAGAATTAAACACATAAGCAACATCATCAAACACCCAGAACGACACACACTTGCTCATTATTACATGGGACTCAGACTTTCCAAGCTGAGACCACTGAACAATGCAATCCCCCATCACTTCGGCCATATGCCCTCATTTTATAAGACATGCTACAAGCCATTCAGGGACATGGAAACGTAATTTAACAGAAAACAAATGCAATATATAAACATTTAGTTAAACTCCAAGCATCACCTGTCGCATGATGTAATAAATGCCTTATCATTCTCAGAAGAAGTGAAATATTTACCAATCAAAATCCGCGCCGCTCTCCTGTGTGTCGCAAGCAGCTCGTATAATGGCGTTTAGCAGACGGACATATCCGTGTAGAAGGTACCATGGATCCACATAGGGACAAAGGACGCGTCAACAGTGAAAAATGTAGTTAGCGACCCATAGCTAGACTGCTTACGTCAGCGAACCAGAGCTGACCAAGACCCTACTCCACCTCCAAGTAATGGTCCTGGAAACAGGCTGCATCATTGCAGTCTGGCTGAGTGAGTAGGGATCGAAGATGAAAGGCTAACCCGGTCCCAAAAATGCAGTGCTGAAGGCGGATGTGTCGGTCGAAAGGTGCAAATATCGCAGCTTCGATATAAACGGACACAATGCAACCAACGTCCTTTTCAGGACGAACGAAGAAGAAGATGCACATGTATTGCAAGAAAATGGATCGACAAAAGGTAGTGAAAGTAATTCCCTTTTTTGAAAGATAAATCCAGTTATATTCAGACCTAAGGAATAGTTGCTGTGTTATTTACTTTCGGAGATATGTACATGTCACCCGTGTGTTGCCGGGGCCCGAAAGGGGAGCAAAGAATAGTAACACTGCACCCTACCACGCATGTCGTAAAAAGCGACTAAGGAGGGTTGGGCATGGGGCTGTTTACCCCATCCCGTAAAAACTTCGCACAGTGGGCTGATCACCTGCTTGCCAACCAATCTGATTACGGAAACAACGATAGATTGTTTGGTCTGTTTCTGTTCCACAAAGACGCCACTAGGCGTGGTGGAAACAGCGATAGATTGATCAATTTGTTGTTGCCCTAAGACGCCACTAGGCGTACTGGCCACATACTGCTTTGCCGGTTTTTGGCTAAGGATGGAAGAAGAAGAAGAATATGTACATGTAAGAGATACAGCATGGTTAAAAACTACTGTGTCGATCGTCTTCACATATTCAAAATAAACAGAATTCGGAACCAATTTAGGAAAACTTTATTTACAAATAAAGCAGAGGTTCTCGAAAGTAAAAGGAGACATCGATGAAAGTCATAGATAACAGGGTTGAAAGAACGAGAAGATTTCTGAACCAAGCTTAGTACACTTTGCTCGATTCTGCCAACAAAAGCAACATTTTTGCAGACTGCAAAGTTGTGACCTCATAAGTTTTCCGATCGGGAGCCGCGCTGGTGTAATGGCTACGACGTTGTACTGGCGACCAGGTGTTCATGGTTCAAACCCGGCCGTCGGCGTTTGAAGAAATGTTTACGACCGGAAATTTGACTGAATAACCTGAACGGCTCCTGCACATAAATCCCGTGTGGATGGGAAGGAACGAAGCTCCTGACCGGGTTGGAAGGAAAGTCCACTGACCCCCCCGCCTCGCAATGACGTGTCATTGGGCCGAAAGAGCTGGAAAGCTCGAGTGCCGCTGGTTATAGAAAAAAAAAAAAAAGTTTTCCGATATGTTCCCTTACCCAGTGATAAGAGTTGTAAATTACATTTTTTTAAATGTAGTTATCAGTTGTGTGTATGTCTGTGCACGCGCGTGCGATAGTGTGTGTGTGTGTGTGGAAAGGGGGAAGGGGGAACGAAATTTCAATATTTCTCTCAAGAAAGACAATCTTGTTGGAAAGAATACACCTAGATTATTTACCACGCATTTCAGTGATGATATAATTAAAAAAAAAAAAAAATTATTTTATTCATTTTACAATTTTTACGAATGATTATTGTATTGTCATGGGGAATACACAACTATGCCAAGTTTCAGTGCTATTGCTCATCTGAAAGGGATTGAAAAATCGATTGCAAGATTTGAAGGTCACAAGAGAGGGACAAGAGAATGACATGCGTTGCAACTGTGGTGAAGTGGGATGTTATAAATATTTATAGGGGACTTAGTGTACTGACTGAGATCAGCTGTGAAGGTATCTATATCTATTAAGAGTAGTGTATTATAGATAACCTTACTTGCTACCACATATCTATATATCTCAGTCAGAATTATTCTGGAATAGTGTGATGACTACGTTATGTGTCTAGGGTATGAGTATGATGAAGTGTAAGTCACAGTAACAGACAGATAAACAATTTAATTTAATCCACTACTCTTGACAACACTGTGACACTCACATACATATAACAATCTATGAGAATATCTTAAGGAGTCATTGATAACTTTTCAAATAACAATATGTATTTACTGTTATCATAAAGGTATATGTGTCCTGATTCAAATACAAAGGAACCAGGAATCACAATCAATTTTAATTACAAGTATATGTACAGACTTTATCAATATGAATATTGTAGTGACATATATTATTAAAAATATCCTATGTGTGTCAGTTGTGTAGTAGTAATATGAGGTAATACTGGTTTGGTTTTGTTCAAGCTCTGTTGGTATTTGTCATCATGACTTCAATAGTTTGTCTTAGGGACTAGTATTGGAGATGTTCTCAGTTTCTGATATTAAGACAATTAAATTCCCCTCTGAATGTTATTTTTACAAAGTCATTTCAAGATGAGGGGACATAATGTTGAGCTCAGCTGGCCAAATCTGCTTATCTTGCGTGATGGCGGCAGGAAAGGACTCCTCTGCTCGAATTCTCCCCTGGGCTCTGGAGACACCTCACTGATAGCTAAAAAGACCAAGGAGTATGCTGTCCGACTCTGGATTCAGCAAAACTCTGACCAGGTGCTGCTCAGTACCATCAAGACCACGGTCCCTGAAATCAAGAAGGAGGTACCTTCTACTTCATAACTAATTTATATTTTCTTTTTACACTGATCACAATACACCACAAACATTGAGTTCAGAGCGTTAGGCCAACTGTCAGCTTCATCTGAAATACTTTATACCAGCATTACCCTCCTTAATGGTCACTACGCCTCTGCACTTCCAGCATTATTTCTGTCTAATCAATCATCCAGGTGTCAGTGTATTATTTGGCCATTCCATGCCGTTTTACTTCCCTCCGACACCCTCTGTTCAGGCTGGAGCATTATAGGCTTTATCTCCTGTTTGCCACTGAACTACACATATATATACAGGCATAAATTAACAATTTACATTCAATTTTCATTAAAAGATACTGAATGGTTCAAGCTTACCACAATTTCATGGAAATAAACACAGATACGTTGATTAGCAATGAATTCTGGCACAATTACTGGCACAAATTCCCATCTGCTTATGTTCCAGGCTTTTATTTTAGCAAAAATGTGAGCTGGCTTCAACGCACTGTCGCTTTATCAAGCTTATTTGCACTAGTGGTCTCGAACTAACGCTCCTAAGTGAGTATATCAGCGAGTCTAGCCAATGAGGCCACGTTTCGACAAGTGTTTGAAAAAATGTTACCTTTCCCCGTCTCCCCTAACAACGAAAGATAGTATTTATAGCCCGACCAATCGTGGTTAGTCTTTCATTTGTTGCGCTCCAATCAATTTGGAGTTTACATGGTAGGCTATTTCTGTAACGTAAGTTTTTTGTTCAAACACGTTATAAAAAAATTTTATGAGCAGAAATGATTTTGTGTTGTCAGGCATCCCCACTATTTTATTTTGGTTATAATTTATTAATTCCTGGACTATTTGCGTAACGTTTTACATATTCTTTGTCAGCAAGCCCTAAGGAACCCAAATATCCAAATTTAAAAGAGCTACGTGGCTGCGTTCAAAATATGCAATTTCTTCTACCTCCTGTTTCGAAGATGTGCTGTCTGGGTACTGTTATGTTTTCAACCGTAAACCCATCTAATGTTATCTTTTCTAATAAGAGTTTTTTATGATTTATAAACCTAACTCTGGGAAAGGGTAGTGTATTTTATCACTGTCCGTCTGAAAAAAAGTTAGTGCTTGTAGTCTTACACGCGTGATGGCAGCATTTGTGTATCGCGCGAAGCGTGTTTAGTGTTCGGCTTTTTGCCTCTCCCTTCTCGCTATCCTTTTGTCCATCTGTTCGTTCGTTTTGGTAACGTAATATAATTAATGTTAGGATTAATTTAGGTCATTACGCAGGGCCTCTCAATGTTTTTCTTAGAAATGCAGCACACGTTTCATTGAAGAAGGCGGGTAATAATACAGTAAGCTTTTATATCAACGTGAAAGCGTTACAATTTGCAGACGAAGCAGAAAACAAGGGGGATTTCGATTTTTTACAATTTTTACGAATGATTATTGTATTGTCATGGGGAATACACAACTATGCCAAGTTTCAGTGCTATTGCTCATCTGAAAGGGATTGAAAAATCGATTGCAAGATTTGAAGGTCACAAGAGAGGGACAAGAGAATGACATGCGTTGCAACCTAAAGAAAAGCCTGTAATAAAAAAACACATGGAAAAGAGAACTGGATACAGAGGTGAAAATGATGAGGAAAACATAGAAAGAACTTGTGCGGATGGCACAGGACAGGAAGACTTGGCATATGTTTGTTGAAGGCCTATGATTTTTGTGGAGCTAAAGGGTATTGATTGAACAGACACCATGGTCAAATATGACCTCTTGGAGAAGTGTCGTGCATTTACTGGGGATAATTGTAACACAATGTTTAGTGATATAGGGCGAAATACAGAGGGTAACAATGTGTTTGCAAAATTAAAGACTGTATTACAGAAGAAACATTTATTTGGTGTCGCATTGCATTTAGAATTCTTAAGCAATTATTGGTCACAATGCCAATGTTGAGAGACTTTTTTCACTTATGCAAGGTCAGTGAACAAAAGAAGGGGACATTGTGAGTGTAGATTCAATTAAAGGCCCTCTACTTGTGCACTACAATTTAAAGGAGCTATCATGCTCTGATGTCTACGCATATTTAAAACGCAGTCCAACTTTGTAGAAGAAGATTTTATCATCACACAAATATAAGTAGGCACAAAATCAGTGTGATGTTATTAGCTTATTGTTTGAATGTAAAAAATAAAACAATATGTTTCAGTGTCTTGTAATCATCGAATAAAGGTGTCCTACTTTTTGTCCTACGTTTTAAAAATATTGTCCTCCATAGTCCTCCTTTTATGACCGAAATATGGCATTTGTCCTCCTTTTTGTGTTGAACCATATGGTCACCCTATAGTGCGGCTCTCTCTCTCTCTCTCTCTCTCTCTCTCTCTCTCTCTCTCTCTCTCTCTTCAATACCTCTACACCTCACGGTAGAAGAGGAACGACTAAATATTATAAAAAATGTTATTATAAAAATGTTATAATGCGCAAGCATCGATTGCAAAGACCTATGGATTTTTTTTTTTTTTTTTTAAACCAGCGGCACTTGGGCTTTCAGCCGTTCGGCCCAATGACATTGTCATTGCGAGGCTGGGGAACCTGAGGACTTTCCTTCCAACCCGGTCAGGAGCTTCGCTCCTTCCCATCCACAGAGGGTTTATCACAGGAGCCGTTCAGGCTATTCAGTCAAATTTCCGGCCGTAAACATTTCTTCAAACGCTGACGCCCGGGTTTGAACCATGAACACCTGGTCGCCAGTACAACGCCGAAGCCATTACACCAGCGCGGCTCCCAGACCTATGGATAATAGTAGCAATGAACAAAAAAAAAATAAATAAATAAAATCTAATGCCAATCCAGAAAAACAACAAATTACCACAATACCACGTGACTTTTGGCGTTACATTTCCGTTGCGCTGGAACTGTGAAAGATTCCATAAGTAAGTAACGAAACACTGCCATTATTTATAGTCATATTTAAGAACATACAGGTCTTTATCTTCATATACCGTGCTCGATGGTGATCTTGTCTCTCTACAATTTCCTATCCCCAGCGTTGTTTATCAGTTATATTGTTCACATCTTTTTATGTCGCGCCATGTTAGTGTCCAGTAACTTTACTGTTGTTTGGCTTCCTTTTTTTTTCCAAGTCTTTTATACTGTCAGTAAATTTTTCTACTTTCAGTTGAAATCAAGAACACTGGGCCGTGTGTCCGATTTAGCTCAAATTTCTATCGACCTAGTGAACATTTAAGTAGCTCACATTGATATAGCTGTGAACTCTTAGTATACATGCATCAAAACAACGTTTTTACGCGCTAGTTTCCAGGATTATATTTTGAGTTTGGGGTGTCCTCAAAAACTTTATCACATGTTTCTTATTTTATATACTATAGCAATGTGTTATAGGTATTGAACGGGCTATTATATAAAAAGAATTATTGTTTCTAAATGTAAAACAATACACAAATAGTAGGCTATAAAAATGTAAACAATTTTCTTTTTTGTTTATATTTGAAAAAAAAAAGTGTAATCTTACCTTCATATATAAAGCTTAGCACTGGTCTGGAACTCCTAAAATTATTTTCCTTTTGTTTTGTATCCAATTATACAGATGACAGACTAGTTTCATTTCTTTTTGATAATAAATAAATTTTGTATCTTTTTGAAATGTTCATACCAAGTAGTGAAAAATGAAAACGAAAATACACTATGTACACAACTGATATTTATATTTACCAAAAACTATTTCGTTTCATGATACATAGCAAAACAGTTATTTGGATGTAGGTAGGGATTATTTGTGCATCCTTCACAATAAAAGGTTGTCCTTAACCTTACTTGAGGGGTGCTGCAAATGACGCAGTTGCAATGAAATTCCTCCTAGTCTATTAACTGGACTGTTCACTTGATTGCTATGTCCAATCCTGATAGGAATTTGCTGGAAATGCACAGCAGCAACAAGAGACAGCTAATTGATAAGTTACCATTTAAAGTAAAGAAGGCTCGGTTTTTTGGCATTTGTTGTTCTTGGCAGTACAGATAATTTATATGCATTGAGCTGAGCTATTTCAAAAATCCTGAAGATATTTTTTTTCCACCACTTTCTTGTTCTTCTGTTGAATGTGCCATATGTTACAATGCTTTGGTCCACTCTGTCACATCCATTCTTGCGTTAATTGTAATCATCAATAACACAGCCCTACAACAACAAAACATTTTTTTGGTGCCAAACATTTTACTCTTGATTGTACATAAATGAGGCCTGCTCAATCCAAATATCACATTTACTTGTCTGTAGCAGCTCTAGTTTTTGAGATACAGACATTTTTGTATTATTACAATATTTTCTATATAAGGCTATGTAAAAAAAACTATTGCTGTCTAGTCCTTTACAAAAGAAAACTGCTTGTTTACTCTCAGTTTCAGTTTTCCAAGAATCTTCCAAGAATTGCCTTTTTTAGATTTTAAGCCACTGCATGCATGTTAGTATGCTACTTATTTTATTACAGAGAATGGCATCATCTTCAAGAAGAGCATGTTTTCTTTCACCGCATTTATTTTGTTACATTTGTGGAGAGTACACTTTCAAAGAAGAACATAGGAAGCATATTACTGTTTTTGTGAAAAAGGCATACTTTGCTTATTTTAAAGTAAAACTAGGTGACCAGGACAAGTCTTTGGCTCCTCATATTGTTTGCAAAACATGTGTTGAACACCTGCGACAGTGGACTTGTGGGAAAAGAAAATGTTTAAAAGTTGGAATTCCAATGGTTTGGAGAGAGCCCAAGAACCACTATGATGACTATTATTTCTGTGTTGTGAATATTAAGGGAATTAATGGAAAAAATCACAAAAAGTGGAAATATCCAGATTTAGATTCTGCTAGGCGACCTGTTCCACACGGAGATGACATACCAATTCCAACTTTCAGTCAGATTTCGGATTCCCTGCTAGAAGAGACAGCAGTGGCATGTGGAACGACAAGTGACAGTGATAGTGATTTCGAAGATAATTTTTCAGATGCTCAATGTTTCGACCAGCTTGAACTAAATGATCTAATCCGAGATCTATATCTCTCCAAGGAATCTTCAGAACTTTTGGCTTCAAGATTGAAAGAAAAAAAATTACTGACTGCTGAAACAAAGGTTACATTTTATCGCAGCAGAAAGCAAGGTTTTATTCCATTCTTTTGTAAAGAAAACAACCTTGTGTTTTGTACTGATGTAGGAGGTCTTGTTAACAAAATGGGTGTAAGTTATACACCAGATGAGTGGTGACTTTTCATTGACAGCTCTAAAAGAAGTTTGAAGGGTGTTCTCTTACACAATGGTAACAAATATGGCTCAATTCCAATTGCTCATTCTACTACGTTGAAGGAGGAGTATGCTACAATAAGCACAGTTCTGGAAAAATTGAAGTATTTAGAACATAACTGGATGGTTTGTGTAGATCTTAAAATGATAAACTTCTTGCTTGCCCAGCAAATGGGATTCATGAAATATCCATGCTTTATATGTTTGTGGGATAGCAGGGCAAAAGATATGCACTGGACAAAGAAACAGTGGCCGTTGAGGGATGAATTTAAAGTTGGAGAAAAAAATATTGTCAATAAGCCTCTCATTGATCGAAAAAGAGTTCTACTGCCACCATTACATATAAAGCTTGGCTTGATGAAACAATTTGTTAAGGCACTGAACAAAGATGGTACCTGTTTTAATTACTTATGCAGAAAGTTTCCAGAATTGAGCATAGACAAACTTAAAGCTGGAATTTTTGATGGACCTAAAATTAGAAAGTTAATAAATGATCCAAATTTTATTGATTCCATGAACAAAACAGAGTCCACAGCCTGGTCATTATTTGTTTTAGTTGTGCAAAACTTTCTGGGTAACTTTAAAGCAGACAATTATTCTGAATTAGTTGGAAACATGCTGTCAAGTTTTTGTGAACTTGGATGCAACGAGCATAAAATTGCACTACCACCATAACCATTTACATTTATTTCCGGAGAATCTTGGCGACTTTAGTGAAGAGCAAGGTGAAAGATTTCACCAAGATATAAAAACAATGGAAGAGAGATACCAGGGACTTTGGGATGCCCACATGATGGCAGATTACTGTTGGACCCTTAAGCGTGACTGTCCGGGCATATCACATTCCAGGAAGTCCTCGAAAAAATCCTTTTTGCGTGTTGACTAAACAAGTGCTAGTGATAAAGTTTTATTACATTTTTGGTAATATATGCACAGTAATTACATATAATATGAATGCAGACTAAAAACAAAATGCCACTGATAGCACCTAACTCTAGGATTGTACATAACAATTGCCCTACTAATATGGTCATTCTTAGTTATCTCAAAAACTAGAGTTGATAGAAAAAATCTGATTACATTTTTGGAATCAGCAACCCAAAATTACCCAAGAAAACTCTTCTGGGAAGTTCTTTCGATTAACGTTCACAGTCCCAGTGAAATAATAATTTCTGTTATTCAGATATTGAATCTTTCGATTAAAGTTGACAGTCTTAGTGAAATAATGATCTGTTGTTTTTCAGATATTGAAGCAATGTCACACTCATGTAATATCGATCAGCATAGATGCGATGACCTTTTTCACATGGTTGTAGCAAAGTGTCAAATACTTTGATGGCTTGTTGACTATTTACATCAACTTCTGGACTGTAAGAAGTATTGGCCCCAAAGTACGAGGCGCGTTTTTTAAGTAATTCCCGTTTTAAAATAATAAAAAAAACCATCATATATAAAAATGATCTATTGCAGCCAAAAGTGGACCACACATTTACATTATTTCTCAACATAGTCACCATTGACTTCAACATATTTTTGGTATCGTGGCACCAGGTTCTTAATTCCAGTGTCAAGGAAGTCTGCCGCCAGTGTCTTGAACCATTCATTAACGCCTGTCTGCAGTTCATCATCAGTTTCAAACTGCTGGGATGCCAGCCACTTCTTTAGGTGCATGAAAAGGTGGTAATCACTTGGCGCGAGATCGGGGCTGTAGGGCGGGTGGTCAAAAATTTCCCAGTAATATTTTTGCAACAATTGAACAGTTTGATCTGCGGTGTGAGGTCGAGCATTATCGTGCAAAAACACAATCCCAGTGGACAGCAACCCACGTCTTTTGTTATGGATGGCACGTCTAAGTTTTATCAGTGTCACAATAAGCATTGGCATTAACTGTCTTTCCACGTTCAAGAAAATCAATAAACAGGACCCCTTCTTTGTCCCAGAAAACAGTGGCCTTGATCTTTTTGACAGAAGGTGCTTGCTTAAACTTCTTTGCTTTCGGGGACCATGAGTGTCACCATTGCATCGACTGTTGCTTTGATTCGACGTTTTGTGTAGGAAATCCAGGTCTCATCTCCAGTAACAATGTGGCCCAAAAATTCATCTCCTTCATTTCGATAGCGCTGCAAAAATTTTTGAGCCGAAGCCAGGCGTTTCTGCTTGTGTTCATCGGTTAACATTTTCGGCACCCATCTGGCGGTAGACTTCCTTGACACTGGAATTAAGAACCTGGTGCCACGATACCAAAAAAGGGTTGAAGTCAATGGTGACTATGTTGAGAAATAATGTAAATGTGTGGTCCACTTTTGGCTGCAATAGATCATTTTTATATGTGATTGTTTTTTAATTATTTTAAAATGGGAATTACTTAAAAAATGCGCCTCGTATATCAACAAATTTACTACATACCCAGTGCTACTGTTGCAAAGGTCGGATGTCTTCACGTGGTACAAAGCGAAAATCATTCTGTGTTGAGCCATCATCAGCTTCATTCCAGCTTATCTCCCCATTCAATGCATTTGTATTATCATCAGTACTTGTGGGTTCTGCTTCTCCACGTGGTGATTTAGATGTATCTTCTCTTAGTCTCTTCTTCATAGGAGCTTTATCTCTTCCTTTTGGTCTTTTCATTGACCTGGCATTTCTAGTACTAGTACTACTGCTAGAAACAACTAGGGGATTCTGTGATTTGATTATTTATATCTTTGCTGGGCAAATGTGATCTGAATCTTAACTGTCATCATCGCTCGCTAACTGATCATACTCATCTTCATTTTCAATCCAAATAGAAATAAGTTGTGCTGCTTGTACAGCCGATAATCTTTGCTTACAATTGTTTGACGATGAAGCCATTGTGGTTAGAAAAAAATTGTTTTGCGGTCAACAGCTGAACAACAAAGGTACTAAAATCAAACGTTATCATGAGAAAAACGACACCACGATGCAAATGTAAACAGATTAAGAACAGGAACTGACTATAAATATCGGATTTGATGAAACATTGACAATTTTTCCTTAAACTTTGCCAATAGAGATTTGCCGTGGGGCACCAGTTCATCTGGCGAGCCGTAAAATTGGAACTAAATGCACGCCACTTGAGCTGGTGAGCTGTATTGTAAGAGTTAAATAAGACTTCAGTTATGCATTAGGCCTACCCCTTACTACTTTTTTTAAGAATTGACTGCCGTAACTATAGAAATTAGATCGAGTTGAGGTTTTCTGCATGCAGTATCCTTTTTGTCTGCACTTATCATCTTGATACACAGTTATAATTATAATGCTAGTGTGCAGATTAACGGCTACACTTTATCTTATGATACCAATATAAACTAACATCTCCTACACAGTTAACAGTCCAACCTACAATCATATAAAACATTCACAGAACAACATACAAGCTTACCAGTTTTCACATTCATAAAACAACATACAAACATACCAGTTACTTCTGAGTGTCTGTATACATAGTTAGTGGCATCCTACATATCTACAAAAAGCTAAGAGGGATTAATGGTGTTCTTCTTTTCAACCTGACACAAGATTGTCTTACACTAGGCATTCATAGCAATTACTTAATCCAACCCGCGGCCAAACAGAAATCACATAGGCCTGCACACTTTTGTACATTATTTCAGCCTAAAAAAAATATGGAAACTTGAAACAATCGGGAAAGGGGGGGGGGGTTTCCTTACTGTTATATGCTTTCCCATGGGTTCAAAAATAAATATATTTAGTACGACACATGAATTCTTGTGTGAGATCATGCGATGAAACCACGATCCCTGACCAAAGGAATTCATGGGTTGTGATTAATTTACTTACTTCCTCATGTTTATCACTTTCTTTCCTTTCCCTGACTTGGGCTTGTGGCCACAATGTAGGGAATTTTCTTTAGTCTTATAAACTAGTAAGACAAATTACCCTTTTTCCCATTTGTGTAACAACCTACCTTCATGACATCTTAAGGCAGTCTGCCCCATTTTCTTAAAGAAAAAAGATGTGTATATACTTGTAATATTTTCATGCTATAATTAAATCAGCCTTTATTTACTTTACCCTTATGTGTATATATTTAAGATGTTATAAAAATTTTCTTATGCAGAACATTATCAAGGATTCAATTTTGATACAGAATGCATCATATTCATCTCAGCTGTCATTTAAAAACTTCTTCTTCAAGTGCCATGCCTGGTGACATAGGCAGTCATTCTCCCCACAACTTCTTGTCTCCCGTTCTATTTATCAGTTCAGCTGTTGACCTCTTTCCATGCAGTTACATCAGACTGTCCAGTATCTTCTCCCTTTGTCCTCCTCTGTCAATTTTTTCCTTCAGTCTTTCCTGTTGTCACGAAATATTCAAGCTTTGCTCTTCGTATAACATGCCTAAAGAAAGTAGATTGCTTCCCTCTAAGCCTAAGGACTGAGCTTCTTTTTGATCCTTCAGGACATGTTTGTTACTCTTCTTAGCTGTCCAAGATATTTTTAACACAGCAGGATCTCACTATGGTCCTAGTGATAGGCAGGGGGAGCTGAGAAGTGGCTCTGTGCAGCATGTGACAATTCCTTGAGAGAGCTTAGAACCAGAGCACAGTATTTTAGCACTGTATAGTTGAATATCCCCCTTGGATGGTGGGGAATGCACAGTATGCCACGCGCTTCTTCCTCCCAGCTTGGAACCAGATGTGATGATCCTTTAAATGCAAGCCAAGCTGGATAAACTGGAGCTCATAACTTCAACTCAGCACATTTTGGAATGGCAGAAAAGCCACAGGAAAAGCCTAGATCTACAGTGTAGATAATACCAAGGAGTCTTCAACTTGGTAGTGGCTGCAAAAGAGCGAGATAAATGACAGTGCTGGGGATGATGATGCCATTGTGTACACTGATGGGTCTGTAATGCATTGTAATAAATCAGGGTGGGGCTTCTCTTGAGTAAAATGCAGAACTGTTGCTGAACATAGCAGGGCTTACATGATAACAACCTCCAGCATGAGAAAGGAGGTAGAGGCAGTTACTGCTGCCTTAAGATGGCTGTCTGAAACTTTAAATAACAAAGACAGTTATTGTATCAGACTCACACTGCATACTTCAAAAGGTCCAAAACGGAAGGCTTTGACATGAATGGAAATCCTCCATAGAAGCATCGAATCTTCAAGAACTGATATGGATCTACTGTCCTGATCATGCAGGGGTATGCGGCGATGAAGAGCTGACAGACTAGCTTCACAAGCACCCATAGAAAGTGCATTGAACATGAATAAGAGTGAAATACTGAGGGCAATTCATGATTGCCTATTAGAGAATGACACTGCAATCGATGAATCATCAAGGCTAAGACTGCTGGAATTTGGCATCAAACGTAAGACCAGCAGGGATGGACGTATGAGAGGACACACCCGGCATGTATACAACCAGTGCGCAAAAGGAACAATTAGCATTCATACCCGTTGACATTTGCTGAGGGAGACTGAGCACCTATGGGTTTGCCCAGAGTGCAAGGATGTCGATTCTGTTCTACAATAACAATACAGTCTGAGAGCCATGACCCACCTGGGTCATGACTCACAAGGTGCTGTAAAATGAACTCACTCCACCTTGATTGCAACTTTCAACTTTTATCCATGCTGCTAGCTTGAGGCAATATTAAAAATAAAAGTCGGCACAAGCATCTTAACTTTTAGGTCAAACATCACAGATTTTGTTTGCCCCTGCACCATGGTGAATAACAAAAGTAATGACCAAGAAAGTGGTAGAGTAAAATGCCTAAAGCCCACCTGCTGTGGTACAAGAAGGTTTTCACTTTCAAGGTACCACTGCAGCCTGAGGTTGATGATAGGTTCCATTGTTTTGCAGAGACAGCTTGTAAGGCTGATTGGTCTGTAGCTGGAGGCCATAGAACTGTCTTTCCCTGGTTTTGGGAGTGGTATCATGATTGCTTCCCTCCAGGTCTGTGGAACTCTGCCTAAGTGGGTTCCCCCACTGTTATATGCTTTACCACGGGTTCAAAAATAAATATATTTAGTACAACACATGAATTCTTGTGTGAGATCATGCAATGAAACCACGATCCTGACCAAAGGAATTCATGGGTTGTGATTAATTTACTTACTTCCTCGTTTTTCTCATTTTCTTTCCTTTCCCTGACTTGGGCTTGTGGCCACAATGTAGGGAATTTTCTTTAGTCTTATAAACTAGGCTGCAGACCCAAATTACCCTTTTTCCCATTTGTGTAACAACCTACCTTCGTGACATCTTAAGGCAGTCTGCCCCATTTTCTTAAAGAAAAAGGATGTGTATATACTTGTAATATTTTCATGCTATAATTAAATCAGCCTTTATTTACTTTACCCTTATGTGTCTATATTTAAGATGTTATAAAAATTGTTTTATGCAGAACATTATCAAGGATTCAATTTTGATACTGAATGCAGCATATTCATCTCAGCTGTCATTTAAAAACTACTTCTTCAAGTGCCATAGCTGGTGGCATAGGCAGTAACTGGGTTGGTCATGTCCTCAGAAGAGACCCCGATGCCATCACAAGAACAGCTATGCTTTGGACCCCTGAAGGAAAGCGAAAGAGAGGCCGACCAAAAACAACTTGGCGGAGGACTGTGGAGGCTGAGATGCAAAGAATGAACCTTTAGAGTTGGGGCACTTATGAAGGATGGCCACCGATTTGCAAAGTTATAAAATCAGTTTGTTGTTGCCCTACAAGACGCCACTAGGCGTGATGGCCACTGACTGCTTTGACGGTCGGTGGTTAAGGATCGAAGAAGAAGAGACTTCAAGTGCCATGTGTGGTGGCATAGGCAGTAATTCTCCCCACAACTTCTTGTCTCCAGTTCTATTTATCTTTTCTCTTTTGACCTCTTTCCATGCAGTTATGTCAGGCTGTCCTGTATCTTCTTCCTTTGTCCTCCTCTGTCAATTTTTTCCTTCAGTCTTTCCTGTTGTCACGAAATATTCAAGCTTTGCTCTTCGTACAACATGCCTAAAGAAAGTAGATTGCTTCCCTCTAAGCCTAAGGACTGAGCTTCTTTTTGATCCTTCAGGACATGTTTGTTACTCTTCTTAGTTGTCCAAGATATTTTTAACACAGCAGGATCTCACTATGGTCCTAGTGATAGGCAGGGGGAGCTGAGAAGTGGCTCTGTGCAGCATGTGACAATTCCTTGGGAGAGCTTAGAACCAGAGCACAGTATTTTAGCACTGTATAGTTGAATATCCCATTTGGATGGTGGGGAATGCACAGTATGCCACACGCTTCTTCCTCCCAGCTTGGAATCATATGTGATGATCCTTTAAATGCAAGCCAAGCTGGATAAACTTAAGCTCATAACTTCAACTCAGCACATTTTGGAATGGCAGAAAAGCCACAGGAAAAGCCTAGATCTACAGTGTAGATAATACCAAGGAGTCTTCAGCTTGGTATTTCTCGAAGGTAGTTACAGGAGTACCGCAGGGCTCTATTCTTGGGCCCCTACTCTTCGCAATGTTCATCAACGACCTGCCACTACATCTAAAATATTCAACTTGTGACATCTTTGCAGATGATTGTACTATCTACACTAGTGACAATGACTGCGTGGCACTTGAAATGACTCTTCAAAGCGATGTAGACAATCTAACAAAATGGAGTAATATGAATCGTATGCCAGTAAACACAACAAAAACGAAATCTATGTTGATTACCACCAGACAGAAACTCCTAAGCTGCACCAAAAGATCGCTACAGCTACACGCGGAATCAATACTAATTGAACATGTAACAGAACACAAAGTTCTGGGAATCACGATTGACCAGCACTTAACGTGGAACTCCCATGTACGGAATTTAACCAAACACTTAGCACAAAAGACGTACCAGCTAGCCAAAATAAAACACTTCTTAGACGCAGACATTAGACTATTGTTTTACACCTCACATATACAGACACATCTAGATTACTGCTCTACACTATGGGATTGTTGCCCTGCTTCCACCTTGAAGAGACTGCACTCCCTGCAAAAGAGAGCAGTACGTCTGATCACCGATAATCGCACGACACCACACACAAGGACAGGAAAAGAACCCAAAATACTGTCGCTAAAAAAAACGTCTTCTCTACAACAAAGCCAAGCTGACTCACACAATTCTATCTAACAACGCCCCATCATACCTAAGATCATTGTTTCAAACCAGTAGAAGGGAGGGACAACGATTACATCAGATACGTCTGCCCAAACATAGGATCGACCTGCTCAAAAAGAGTCTAGCCTACTCTGGTGCCTACTTATGGAACAGCCTTCCACACCACCTAAAAAGCCTACCTACACAATATTCTTTTAACAAAGCACTTTTCAAACATTTCCTCAACACTGATTATCTACCCCCATAGAAACAGCATTTACCTGTCAACTTCTCATCCATAGGTCAACATTTCTTTTCCTCTTCCGCTCGTTTTTGTGTGTGAATAATTTGTTTTATATCCATGTAATATCATTATTATATATTTTAAAAATATTATTATATAATGTAATGTATGTATGAATGTACCCACATAATGCTGTACTTTAGAAATGTGAGTCGTGAGAATGTACCCGCATACCTCTGTACTTTAGAAATGTGAACTGTTTTTATTTTTTTATTTTTTATTTTTTTATTTTTTTTACTGCTAAAAGACTTTTCATGCCACAGAAGTGCGTAAGAAAGTGTTATTAATATTCTTTCATTTTCCACCAAGAATGTATGGACATAAGCTAGAATGTGTTTATGTAATTTTTGTATTGATGATTGATGACACATTCAAAAATACAGATTAATTGTAGACTGATTGACCGCATGAGTGAGTGTCGGTATACAGAATTTATTTATTGTTATTTATTGTTTTATTTATTTTATTTTATTATTACTTTTTTCCCCCAATTACTAGCTTGTTTTTTCCAAAAAAAAAAAAAACCTACTCATTTTTATTTATTTATTTATTTTTATTTATTTTTTTTTAAATTATGATTGCATACTGTAAATGAATGCTGTTATGGTAACTTTATAATGTTGCATGCCTTTAAATTAATGCTTAAAGCATCATGTGGGAATGAAAGGATATAGTGTGCAAGATTAATGAGAGTGGAAGGGCAGAATGTTAGACGGGCCTGCGTGCCCAATTCTTTACCCTTCGAAAATAAAGTTCGTTCGTTAGTCCCGATTTGGCACCCTCTGATTTTCATCTATTTGGTCCACTTAAAGATGCACTCCGTGGGACAAGGTTTGAAGATGATGACGGAGTGATTCATGCAGCGAAGAAATGGCTACATGATCAAGACAAAATCTGGTACGGACTAGGAATACATGCACTTGTTTTGCGCTGGCATAAAGCCATACAAGTTGATGGGGATTATGTTGAATAATACCGATGTTTACATGACATATCCATGTATATTGTATATAGATTTCATGCTTTTTTAATAAACAGCTCCTGAGAAAAACGATGTGGTGCATTACTTTCTCAACGCCCCTCGTAGCACAAGCATCTTAATTTTTATGTCAAACATCACAGATTTTGTTTGCCTCTGCAACAGTGTGAAGAACAAAAGTAATGACCAAGAAAGTATAGATACATAAAATGGTTGGCTGTAAATGACAGAAGACTTAAAATGGTATGGTGGGATCATCAGTGTGGAATTGGTGTAAAAACACCAGTAGAACAAAATTAAAAAATTAATAAAAAGGAAAAGATGTTTACACTACAGAATGGTTACACACAGAGACAGACAGACAGACAGACAAACACAGTGAAGAAGGAAGCTAAAGACGTTACTAGTCAGTCCTTGTTCTAGAATCCCCAGGGATGAAAGAAATTATTATCTGTTAGAATAAAAAAATGGAGCCAAAATGCTACTCAAACATGTAGAACTATTCACTTTATTTTCTGATTGTAATTGTTACAAGATTTTATAATGTAATGTTACGAAATTTAGGGGATAAATCTCAACAACAACAGCTCAACATAACACGGATTGCAGCCACACACAAAAACAAAAAACCTAACACCTGTACATCAGGCAGTTTACTCGTAATATCACATGACAGTATATCAGTACCATAACTTAGTTCTCTATGGACAACTTTAGTTCTTTCAAGCTAACTACCTCTACAATCATTAACAATTTATTGCAAACTGTTACCTGGCACAAAACTGAACTATGTGCCAACATATGTTCAAAAGTAATACACCATACTCAAGGAGAATCTCAAATTAACCGCAAAACTCAGAAAATGTACTCAGGCACTACTACACATATTTCACCTCTGTGATAACTTGACTTTCATTCCACAAAACTCGAGTGTTGACTGTCATAAACTGATAACCTACACAACGTTTCTTCTTTTCTCGAAGTTTTTCCAGATCAAAACCAAAAGTTCCTGTAATCCATTCATTCAGCCACAAATCACATCATGTGACCTTTAACATATGAGATTGACTCAGTTATACAATCCAAACATCTTAGAGCCCAGCCATATTTACTGACTTATTAAGCTACTAAACTAAACTAAACTTTACTCAACTACTACTCACACAAATTACAACACTATAGCCAAGCAAAAAAGACTTCCTACAATGCATCTATCACTGACACTCACAAAACAAACAATTTGCAGCAGTAATATTTTGTCCATGTCACATAGAACTGAATGCTGTTTCTTGTGACAGCAGCATCTGAGCACACCATCTTACTGATTGTGTTCACAAATAACTTTTTTTTTCTCACTAGAGTGCACAAAATATGGACAAGAAGTTTATATTTCTGGATCAGAAACTAAAGCAGGAAATAAATACAGATTTTGAAGTGAGTTTTCTGTTTAATTTGTCGTCAAAATCTTGATACAGTAAAAATGAGCTAAACAGACAGAAATCTGGTAAACTATTTCATTTGTAATTATATATTATATAGATAATGGTATTGTAACTATATATTATATATATATATTGATGATGGTATTGGCATTACAGACATGTCTGAGGTAGACCTCCGTCGATTTATTGACTATGTTGGTAATTTCAATCCTGCCATCAAATTCACTTCTGAAAGTTCTACGACTTCAGTGAAATTCCTTGACATCATTGTGGCTATTAGTCCTACTGGTCTTAAAATGTCTATTTATTATAAGGCTACTGACGCTCACGGTTTCCTTCTTTATACTTCATTGCATCCTCTTAGTTGTAAAAATTCCATTCCTTCTTCTCAACTTCTTTGCTTGCGTCGGTTATGTCATGATGACGATGATTTCCATCAGTGAGCTCAAGAGATGCTCGAGTTCTTTCGCCGACCTCTTTATCCAGAACATATTTATCTGATGCTCTTAATCGTATCACACGCGTCACTGGTCAGATGGCACTCACTACTAAACCTTCTGTCCAATCTGACAGACTCAAACTGGTTCTAACTTTCCATCCTCACTGTCTGGCGGTGAAGAGAATCCTGTTTCGACATCTACCTATTCTCCACTCTGATCCTGATACCAGAGAGTTGTTTTGGGATACACCTTTGGTAGCATATCGTAGGGATAGGAATTTTAGGGATATCCTTGTTCACAGTCACCTGCAACATACTAGCCCTTCATACTTTGGTACTAAACCGTGCCAACGCCGTGTATGTAAGAGCTGTCCGTTTGTACTCCAAACTCAGATAGTCACTTTTCCGAAAGGACAATTTATCATTAGAGAGTCTTTCATGTGTGAATCCAGAAATATTATTTATGCTATCATCTGCAAGAGCTGTGGCATTACCTATATTGGTGAAACTGGCAGGCGTTTGGCAGACAGGTTTCGTGAGCACTTGAATGATATCTATCATAGCAAACATTTACCGGTGGCCCTTCATTTCAATAGCCCTGACCATTCAGGTAAATCCGATATCCATGTCACTGCCCTCCGTTCATGTGTTGGTGATGATTGGACTCGCTTTTCGTTGGAGAATCGTCTTATTTTTCAAATGGCCGTTTTTTTTCCTAAAGGGCTTAATGTTCAAAATCATTTTGCATAAATTCTGGTGGCTTTTCTCTCTTTTTCATTCTTCTTTATTCCTTGTTTTTTTTCGATCTACTTATGTTTTGGTTCGTTTCGTATCCTTTTGTTTCTTTTTAAATTATTGCTATCTTATACGTCACTTCCTTCAAGATTTCTTGGAGAGAATACTACTGTCTTTTATTCCAAGCATCTACAGTTCTAGCTAAGTGAACTTTTACTTGTTCTGAAGTTTTGTTCATTCTTTTTTTCATTTTGTTGTTTATTTACTTTCTTGTTTCGGTATTTCTTTTAGGTTTTATGATTTTCTTGTATAATTATTGTTCTTTTTTCGCACATTACCATGGGTGTTTACTTTTTCCATCTGCTTGTATCGCTCCTTTTGTATTGTTTCTCATCTTCGTATGTTTTTGTAGTACCTATATGTAATTCTTGTCTTTGTCACCTGTTTGTGGCTGACAAAGGGTAAAAACCGAAACGTCCCTTGTTTCATGTGAACTGTTATTTGTAAAACTGATTCAATACAATTTTATTGGTTTATATACTCATATTTAACTATCACTCATTGCTAGGTTTCTTTGTTTTGTTTTTCTTAACAAGTTAAAATATGTACAGGCATTACTGATTGCTACTTCCATCACAAGACCACCAGAAAACTGTTTTCTTCCATCTAAATATAAGAATAAAATGAATGAGATTCTGTGATTTTTAAACTACAGAATTATCTTAATTCACTTAAAAGTGTGTATAGCTGATAAAATTTAAACCTTATTGTTGCTGAATGTTAACTATTACTATTGTTATTCTTATGTAATGTGTAAACTGTTAAGTTACACTGCCTTCACTTTAAAGCAAGTAGTAGTTTTAAAAGAAAGTCATTTAGCTGTACTAAAATAAAAACAAAATATTGAGTACTCACAATATTGTTGGTATAAAATAAAGAGATACAAGTTCTTTAGTTTTAGTGTCAACTGTCCTTATCTTGTTTGTTATAACATTGATGTCAGTATTAAGTTTCTTTATGTTTATTACCCAGACAACAAGAACAGTTGAAGCCAACATTTCAGATGTAACTGTTGGAATAAAACAGGAAGTGCACTGTGAGGTGAGAGTGTAGCTCAGACATGATTCTTGTACTTTTGTTTTATAGAAGACAATGTCTTCTGCAGTGGTTCTCAACCTGTGGGTAATGACCCAATTTTTTTATCATTGGGAAGCAGGGGAACTCCATAACGCCTCATCAATTTCCAAAGTGATTCTCTGTCTACACTGTCAAATGCCTTTTCATAGTCCACAAATCCTATATATAGTGGTAAATTCCATTCCAGACTTATTCAACTGTTATTCTCAAAGTGCTATCTGGTCTGTACAGGATCTGTTTTGTCGAAAACCTGCTTGTTCATCTCTCAGTTTCTTGTCTATGGACTATTTTGGTCTCTCAAGGATAATCCTATTTAATACTTTTCCTGGCACTGATAGTAACATTATTCCTCTATAATTTGTGCACTCTTGTAAATTTTCCTTCTTAGGCAACTTAACCAGATATCCTTCCTTCCATTCTGCTGGTATCTCTTCCTTTTCCCAGACTTTACCAAGTAATTTATATAACATCTCTGTAGCTGTGTTGATATCTGCTTTGATGGCCTCTGCTGGAATGCCATCAGGTCCAGAAGCTTTTCCATCTCTTAGAAGCTTTATGGCTTTCTTTATTTCTTCCTTCATTGGTCTTTCACCATTAATTTGTAGCTCTTCTTCTGCTGGCTGGATGTCAGGGGGGTTTAGTGGAGCTGGTCTATTGAGAATGTCCTCAAAATATTCTGCCCACCTCTTCATTTGTTCTTGTATATTGCTGATCAGTTTTCCATTCTTGTCTTTTATGAGGCAACTTGTTTGCCTGTATTTCCCTGTCAGTTTCTTTGTGCTGTTATACAGTTCTTTCATATTTCCTTTGGCTGTAGCATCTTTCACCTCTCTTGCCAACTCCTCAATATACTTCGTCTTGTCTCTTTTGATACTTATTTTTACTTTTTTGTTTGCTTCTGTGTACACTTCTTGAGCCTTGGCTTTGGAACGTCTGGTTTTACTTGTGTTTAATTCTGCTTTCTTGTTTTTTCTGTCTTTTATCTTATTGATGGTTTCTTTTGTTATCCATGCTTTTTGTTGTCATTCCCTTTCCCCCAGTATTTCTCCACATGTCTCATTCCATACAGTTTTGATTTGCTGCCAATAGTCTTCTGTATTCTCTACATCTTCCAGCTGTTGGAGCACTTTGAATTTGTTGGATATTGTGACCGCAAATGTGTCTCTTGTTTCTTGATTTCTTAGATGTCCTACATTATATTGTTGTCTATAATTTTGCATTGTTGCATATCTCTTGAGTTTCATTTTTATTTTGGCCATCAGAAGGTTTATGCATATATGATCAATCTGATTTTCTGTTCTATGGTCTGGTGATATCCATGTTACCTTGTGTATTCTCTTATGTGGAAACATGCTTCCTCCTATAGCCAGTTGATTTGAAGAACAGAAGTTTGAGAATAGTTCCCCATTTTCATTCATTATTCCTAGCCCTTGTTTTCCCATGACTTCTTCAAAGCCGGTGTTGACTGTACCTATCTTTGCATTCATGTCACCCATCAAAATTGTGATGTCTCTTCTTTTTACTTTTTCCACAATTTCCTGTATTCTAGTATAAAATGCTTCTTTCACAGACTCTTCTTTGTCATTAGTTGGTGCCTAACATTGGATGACATTTACATGTATTTTCTTTTTAGCTGTTTTAAAAGTAGCTGTTATTATTCTGGGTCCAACGGCTGCCCATTCAATGAGTGCTTTTTGTGCTTCTTTAGATAACATAAGAGCTACCCCTTCACTGTAGTGTGAACTTTTATCTTCATGTCCTGAGGACAGCACCAATACACCTGTGATGAGTTTCTTCTTGTCTACCCCCTTCCACTTTGTTTCACACAGTCCCAGAACCTCGATTTTATATTCCCTCATTTCTGCTGCTACTTGAGCCACTTTCCCTTGTTTGTTTAATTTCTGAACATTCCAGATGCCAAATCTGGAAGTTCTCCTAGAAGAAAGAAGGTTAGTCAGTAGCACAGACTCCTTTCGTCTTTCTCTGTGTTGCATCATATGCCTCCCTGCAAGAGGACCTTCCCCTGTCTTGGATGGCTGTGTTTTATTTTCCTTGACTTGTCCATGTTTGTTGAAGTTTTTTATGGTTTAAATTTGTTACAGGATGGAGTAACCAGCCATATGCCTAACCCTCCTTAGTCCCTTTCTATGACATGCTTGGAAGGGAACAGTGTTCCTATTCTTTGCTCCCCTTTCGGGCCCCGGTAACACAAGGGTGGCATTCTGAAATGTTCAGGGTAAAAGAGGTTTTGGTAGAGTCAGAAACACACAAAGTAGAGAACTGGATACAGAAGTCAAAGATATGAGTCAGTCATGGAGACACCTTGAGTTGATAGTATACAATATGAAGAGTTGGCATACATTTGTTTAAGACCTAGGCTGTTTAGGGAGCTAGAAGTGATACTGATGATATGTCATAAATGTCTGGATTGATCAAAATTTGTTTCAGGCTGATTGTGACATCAGCTGTACTAAAACTGAGAGACAGTATACTGACTTCTTGGACATGCCAGAAAGTCAACAGCAGTTATGCTTATTTGGAAATGAGAAAGGTATATATAATAGCATGTTATTATTTTAAATTCATATTTTGGCTACCTAAGTTTGCATGATTTAAATATCTGCACAGTATAACATTTAATACTAAGCAATGAATTCTTAGAGAATTAAATCTATTTACAAACTTTAATTAAACTTGCTTAATATATACATAATGGAGATAGAGGCTGTTACTGCAGGAACCAGGGTAGTTATTGTGTCACTCTCAGTCCATTCTTTCAAAGGTTTAAAATGGAAGTCTGTTGCATGAATAGAAAACATTTATAGAGGCCTTGAATCTTCAGAAGCTGGTGTGAATCTACTGTACAAGTCATTCAGGTGTATGGCATGGCAATAAGTGTGCTGAAAGACTAGCTTCACACACACTCATTGCAGGCACACTGGTTCTGCACACGGGAGAGATACTGAGGACAGTTAATGATCATCGGTTAGAAAACAACACTGCAATAGATGGATCAACAAGACTAAGATAGCTGGAATGTGGCACCAAATATGAAACTAGCAGGAATGATGTATGAGAGGATGCATCCAACATGTATACAGTCAGGGTGATACAGTACAGCAAGCATTCAAACACATCAACATTTGAGAGGAAGACTTAGCACCAATGGGTTTGCCTGGATTGTAATGATGTTTATCCTGAATAAGAGAAGATAGCATCAACCTGAGACTCACTTGTAATGAAGCATCAGTGAACCTCATCAATAGTCAGGAAAGGACTGCTAAAACTTTTGACAACCTACACAGTAATACATCAGTTTGTAGAAATCAAGCCTGTAACATAAACTGTAGTAAACCATTTTCTGCCAGTGAGATAAATGTTCAGCTTTGTGTGAGTGACAGAGCTGTTGCTGCGTGCAGTGATTTAAGCACTCAGTCTCACAAGAAAATAGAGAAAGACAAGTCCTACATGTGCGACATGAATGGCGCATCATTTTCTGTGAAACATAACCTACAGCAACATAAAAGAATACATACAGGAGAGAAGCCTTACAAAATTAGTGTTTGTGGAGCAGCATTTACTCAGACAGGTAACCTACAAAGTCATAAAAGAATACATGCCGGAAATAAACCTTACAAATGTGATGTCTATGATGCAGCATTTATTCAGACAGGTAACCTACAAAGTCATAAAAGAATACATACCGGAAATAAACCTTACAAGTGTGATGTCTGTGATGCAGCATTTACTCTGAGCAGTAGTGTACAAAAACATAAAAGAATACATACAGAAGAGAAGCCTTACAAGTGTGATGTTTGTGGAGCTGCATTTATTGAGAGTGGTCATCTACAAAATCATAAAAGAATACATACAGGACAGAAGCCTTACAAGTGTGATGTTTGTGGTGCAGCATTTACTCGGATAGGTAGCTTACAAAGTCATAAAAGAATACATACCGGAAATAAACCTTACAAGTGTGATGTTTGTGGAGCAGCATTTACTCAGACAGGTCACCTACAAAGTCATAAAAGAATACATACCGGAAATAAACCTTACAAGTGTGATGTCTGTGATGCAGCATTTACTCAGATAGGTAACCTACAAAGTCATAAAAGAATACATACAAGAGAGAAGCTTTAAAAGTGTGATGTTTGTGGAGCTGCATTTATTGAGAGTGGTAATCTACAAAAGCATAAAAGAATACATACAGGAGAGAAGCCTTACAAGTGTGATGTTTGTGGTGCAGCATTTACTCTGAGCTGTAGTCTACAAAAGCATAAAAGAATACATACAGGAGAGAAGCCTTACAAGTGTGATGTTTGTGGTGCAGCATTTACTCTGAGCAGTAGTCTACAAAAGCATAAAAGGATACATACAGGAGAGAAGCCTTACAAGTGTGATGTCTGTGGTGCAGCATTTACTGAGAGTGGTAGCCTACAAACACATAAAAGAATGCATACAGGAGAGAAGCCTTACAAGTGTGATGTTTGTTATGCAGCATTTACTCAGAGAGGTCACCTAGAAACACATAAAAGAAGACATACAGGAAATAAGCCTTACAAGTGTGATGTTTGTAGTGCAGCATTTACTGAGAGTAGTAGTCTACAAAGACATAAAAGAATACATACTGGAGAGAAGCTATCATTTAAGTCAAGAGGTCAACTACGAGTACATAAAAGAGTACACTTACAAGTAAAGCCTTAAAAGTGGGATGTTTGTGGTGCAGCATTTACTCACGGCTGTCTGTGCCTTCTGAAACGTCACTACTTTAGTTGCACGCTCTTTCTCTTGATTTGAAGGCAATAAATCTTTTTAACCAGTACAAACACAGCATCATTTACTTTGGTGGGAAAATATCAAGAGTGCTTATTAACACGGCATAATAATTGTATACCTGAAGATGAAGTATAGCTTAAAATTGGGGGTGATCATGGAAAAGAAGTTTGAAAGTTACAATGCAGGTAGTGAATTTAGAGAAACCTAAATTCTAGACAACGTATGGGATGGAAATTAATATAGAAAAAAGCAAGATATTGGTGAATAGCCATAAGAAACATGTTCCGACCAACATTACGTTAAATGGGCAAACGTTAGAAGAAGTTAACACCTTTAAATATCTCGGGTCCACTATATGCAGTGATGGAAGATCAATTAAAGAAATCAAGACAAGACTTGAGATGGCCTCAGCTGCCATGACAAGGTTGAATGTGATCTGGAAAAGTAACATCAGTTTTCCTGTGAAGATCAAATTATACAAATCACTTGTATTATCTATTCTCTTGTATGGGTGTGAGAGCTGGACACTCACTGCAGATACGGAGCGAAGGATTCAGGCTTTCGAGCATAAATGTTATAGAAGAATTTTGCGCATTTGCTATAAAGAGCACAAAACAAATGTCTATGTTAGAGAGAAGATAAACACCTATGCAGGCCACCAAGAACCACTTTTGTCAACAGTGAAACGTCAAAAGCTTGCCTGGTTTGGGCATGTAACTCGTCATGACTCCCTTTCGAAAATGATCCTTCAGGGAACAGTCGAAGGTAAACGGAGAAGAGGAAGGCAGAGAAAATCCTGGGCTGATAACATCAAAGAATGGGCAGGACACGGTTTTTCCACACTTGTACGCATTGCTGAGGATAGAGAGCAGTGGAGGACCCTGTCTGCTGATGCTTCCACCATGGCACCCCTACGACCCATGACGGGTTACGGGCTGAGATGATGATGAAATTCTAGACCCAATACCATCCTATTAGCAATGGCTAGAGTCAGAGGCACATGTATTAATCTAGAAATATTTATGAAAGCTCAGATACAGTCATTAAAAGATTTAGGATGGGAAGTGAAAAAGTTATTGTTTTTGTATTATGGATTATGACTGTTTGATGAAAATTTAAGGTTTGTCCGGAGCTCAAGGAACATACCCATATCTTTGGTGTCTCAAGCCAAATAAGATGATTAAGACTTCACTCCATAACAGAACTTTCAAACAAAGAAGTCTGACCATGTTAATGATATATTAAAAGAGATTCATGGGAGTCACACTGGTGTAGTGGTTACCAAACTGCGCTGGTAACTGGGTGACCCAGGATCAAACCTGGGCGAGAACATTTGAAGATTTTTCGTCGACCGGGATTTGGACTGGATTAACTCAAGCCCTGGTGAAGATATTTGAAGGAGTGTCGTCGACCAGGGACTGGCGGCTCTTGAGCCGACCCAGCTCTAATGGGTACCTCCAAAATCGGCGAGTATCTGCCTGAATGGTGAGGGACAACCGTCTCTGTACAAGAAAAAGGGATACTCATGTAACAATCAGTCTCAGGTTAGACATAAGTTAGTTGCTTATCCTTTACAGGACGTGGCAATCAACCCCAGCTTTTATTGGCTGTTTGTGATTTTTCTAGGCAATTTTTTTCATTCAGTAGTTTGCCATTGCTTTCTGAATGGTACGGCGCTTATACCATTGTTAAAAATCCACACAAAGCGATCTGCTACCAAACCGCCTGCAGCAGGTTTCGAACCTGGTATATCTGGATTATGAAACTGCGTTCATATCCATTTACTCAGACATAATAACCTGAGATTTCACCTCGAACAATAGCGGGCATACGCAAAAAAAAGTAAAAGAGATTTATTATATTTGGAAATGGAAATAAAAAAAATATTGGCGTGTTACCACAATTCTTTACATCAGCATATCTCAAACTGTGTTCCATGGAGCATTTGTGTTCTGTGAACTATTGAAAAGCATTTGATGAAAAAATGTAGAACCAGTTGCTTACAACTTATTTTCTAACATTTAAATAAATAATGAGTGAAACAGAAAATAAATAATACACACATAAAAGTCTGTTTCAGGCACTCATGGGAAATAAAGAAGTCAAAAACCAGACAACAGAAAAATATCAGAAGTGAGAGGCTTACGGAGAATCAAACCCAGGACCTTCCAAACTGCACCACCGCCTAGCTACGAAAGCAAATCTCACTATCCTCCCTGCCAACTGGGTACCACAGCAATTTCTCAATAGACCAGCTCCAACAAATCTCCCAGAATCCAGCCAGCAGAAGAGGAGCAACAAATCAGCTAAGAATGACCAAGTTTAGTGAAGAAATATAGACAGCCTTAAAGTTTCTGAAAGATGGAATCACAGCTAGTCCAGATGGCACTCCAGCATCCTATGCCATCCCTTCACCAGCTCTCTTTTCTGAGTCTGGGATACTATCAATATGTAAAGTGAAAAAAAAAAAAAACATAAAATCCAAAGATCAGTGACAAATATCAGTGAGTGGACATAATACAAAAAACTTGAGGTAAGCTGATGACACAGTCTTAATGGAAAATAGTGAAAATGAGTTGCAGGAAATGATTGATACAGAAGTGATAGAAAGTGAAAATAAAGCCTTAGCCTTAAAGCAAAAAATGCGGAAATCTCGCAGAAAACGACTTCTCCGGAACGATTTCTCTAAGTAAATGGAACAGTTTAAAAAATGGTCAATATATTAAAATACCTGTGAACATTAATAACATCAAATGGAAGATGTATTACAAAAGTGATGTGAAAAAAAGACCAAGTAAAAGCTGCATTCTATTTAAAATGAAAAGCATTTCACACAACAACTCTTCATCCTGTGCAAGTAATAAATTGAGCTTTTCAAAGTTATATGAGACCAATCCTAACATATAGAAGTGAGTTATGGACAATTATTAAACAAGTAGGAATAGCACTATATGTGACAGAGATGTGGTTTTACAGAAGAATGTAACAAATAACACGGGCAGCTAAAATTAGCAGTGAGGATGTCTTGAAAACGCCTCAGGCGATCTTTGTCCTCTCAAGGCTGTGTGTGGTCGCGGTTGCCGGGTCCTCCCAGCATAGTGGAGGCAGCGTGGAGTGCTGTGCCTGTCCCAGACTGCTCTTTTTTCGTGGACCTTCGGTCCCGAGAAAATTTTGGCTGGACTGACGTCTCGCAGACACGATGGTTGTATAGCGGTAGAAGGTGAGGGCAAGTTCGGGCACAGCGGATTGATCACCCGCTTGCCAGTCACACTGATTACGGAAACAACAATTAATATACTGTTGTGCCAATAAACGCCTTTAGGCGTAACGAAACAACGGTTAATTTCTTGTTGCCCTAAGACGCCGCCAGGCGTAATGGCCAAAGACTGCTTGGTCGGTCTTCGGCTAAGGATGGAAGAAGATGTCTTGAAAGAAGCAATGTAAGAATGAATTTTAGTCCTCAGGTTAGAAAGAAGCAATGTAGGAAAGATTTTTAGTCCTCAGGCTAGAAAGAAGCAATGTAAGAAAGAACTTTAGTCCTCAGGTTAGAAAGAAGCAATGTAAGAAAGAACTTTAGTCCTCAGGTTAGAAAGAAGCAATGTAAGAAAGAATTGTAGGCCTCAGGTTAGAAAGAAGCAATGAAAGAAAGATTTTTAGTCTTCAGGTTAGAAAGAAGCAATGTAAGAAAAAATTGTAGTCCTCAGGTTAGACAGAAGCAATGTAAGAAAGAATTTTAGTCCTTAAGTTAGAAAGAAGAAATGTAAGAAAGATTTTAGTCCTCAGGTTAGAAAGTAGCAATGTAAGAAACAATAGTTAGTCCTCATGTTAGAAAGAAGCAATGTAAGAAAGAATTTTAGTCCTCAGGTTAGAAAGAAGCAATGTAAGAAAGAATTTTAGTCCTTAAGTTAGAAAGAAGAAATGTAAGAAAGATTTTAGTCCTCAGGTTAGAAAGTAGCAATGTAAGAAACATTTTTAATCCTCAGGTTAGAAAGTAGCAATGTAAGAAAGAATTTTAATCCTCAGGTTAGAAAGAAGCAATGTAAGAAAGAATTTTAGTCCTCAGGTTAGAAAGAAGCAATGTAAGAAAGAATTTTAGTCCTCAGGTTAGAAAGAAGCAATGTAAGAAAGAATTTTAGTCCTCAGGCTAGAAAGAAGCAATGTAAGAAAGAAATTTAGTCCTCAGGTTAGAAAGAAGCAATGTAAGAAAGAATTTTAGTCCTCAGGTTAGAAAGAAGCAATGTAAGAAATAATTTTAGTGCTCAGGTTAGAAAGAAGCAATGTAAGAAAGATTTTTAGTCCTCAGGCTAGAAAGAAGAAATGTAAGAAAGAATTGTAGTCCTCAGGCTAGAAAGAGGCAATGTAAGAGAATTTTAGTGCTCAGGTTAGAAAGAAGCAATGTAAGAGGTTTTTAGTCCTCAGATTTGAAAGAAGCAATGTAAGAAAGAATTTTAGTCCTTAAGTTAGAAAGAAGAAATGTAAGAGAATCTTAGTCCTCAGATTTGAAAGAAGCAATGTAAGAAAGAATTTTATGCACTGTCTGTCCTGCAAGCTCTCAAGGGTGGTAAACTCCCGCATCTGAGAAATGAACTAAACAAGGTAGCTGCCAAAAAGAGAACCATACTTCAGTGGGTACCATCTCATTGTGGTATACCCGGAAATGAAAAGGCAGATAAACTTGCAAAAAAGGGAGGAGAATGTGAACAAGAAGATAATGAAGTCACATACTTTGAGAAAAAGAGAGCTATCCAGACTATCAGAAGAGAACAGAACCAACCCAAAGACGACTATCACACTCTCGACCGGCAGGGACAGATAACTATTTTTCGCCTCAGGACAGGGCATAACAAACTGAATAAACACATGCACAAGCTACAATTGTCTGCTTCACCACTGTGCACATGTGGATTAAATGAACAAACTGCTGAGCATGTTCTACAGGATTGTCCTCTGTATGACCAGTTAAGAAAGATATACTGGCCCAATGACTCAACACTAAACTCAAAGCTATATGGAGCTAAAGAGGAACTTCAAACAACAGTCGAATTCATCATGAGAACTCGTCTGATGGTGTAAACATCAAAGATGCGATCACAAGAAGAAGAAGAAAGAAGAAATGTAAGAAAGATTTTAGTCCTCAGGTTAGAAAGAAGCAATGTAAAAAAGAATTTTAGTCCTCAGCTATTCACTTTTTTTAGGGCCATCTTATGAGAAGAAGAAAGATGGAGTACATCGTGACCACAGGAAAGAATTAAGGAAAAAAAGATTGGGGATGATAAAAAGAGAAGGTACTGGATATATATATAAATATGTATGGGACATTGAGAGGCCATGAGGGGTAGCATGTTTCTGCAAGAACGGTGGCTCAAACCTATTCGTCCACCTTCACCTTCCCGTCCCTCAAGCAGGGCCTTTGCTAACCAGTTCGGCGCCCCCTGGAAGTTTCAAATTAGCACCCCAAAGCTGCTCGCAGACCATTGCCTGCTCGCAAATATCAGCAATTCTGAAAATTGTATGTATAAGATGAAGTATGGCTTAAAATTGGGGGTGGTCATGGAAAAGAAGTTTGAAAGTTACAATGCAGGTAGTGAATTTAGAGAAAACTAAATTCTAGACCCAATACCATCCTATTAGCAATGGCTAGAGTCAGAGGCACATGTAGAAATTTAGAAATATTTATGAATGGCATGAAAGCTCAGATACAGTCATTAAAAGATTTAGGATGGGAAGTGAAAAAGTTATTGTTTTTGTATTATGGATTATGACTGTTTGATGAAAATGTAAGGTTTGTCCAGAGCTCAAGAACATACCCATATCTTTGGTGTCTCAAGCCAAATAAGATGATTAAGACTTCCCTCCATAACAGAACTTTCAAACAAAGAAATCTGACCATACGACTTGCCCACTACATAATGGCATCAAGGTCTCAAAGAGCTGAAGCTCAGTGATAGTTGACGGAAGTCAAGTCAAGTTATTCTGGATACTACTTCATTGCAACACCCCTTGTAATGAAGCGGATGTCTAAATTTTAAAGTACAGATTATATACATATATATCCAGGTTTGATTAAAAAATCAAGCCCCATAATCAATGTGGCAGTGGTCAACCCAGGTTCATTTTGTTTGTGAGAATGAGATGCCTTGTGTACCATACATGATTTTGTCAACAAAGGTTTTCAGTCAAGTTATTATGTATGAAACGTCGACCTCTGACTAATCTTCTAAATGTCACCATAAATCTTATCTTTTGTAAATGGTGGTGGAAGTAACCACGCCTTCTTCTAAGATTCACAGTCTATCTTGTTAGTCTGCTTCTGTTGTTTTGTCGGTCTAAGCCTGCTGGCGCTTAACACACCAACGAACAGACAATACTCAACGACTGCAAATAACTTATTAATTATCTGATGATCAAGACTTTATTGATGTCAACGAACATATTTACATCTGGCAACATTGTGCCCAAATATACTGGTAGAAAATGTTCACACGATCTCTCCGATTGCACTTTCATTCGGCATACAAATTACTTGGTCAGGAAGCTAGCTGTTTAACTTTTGACTTTTTCTTCGGCTATGACTCTGGCTGTAGTTCTGAGATTTTCACGAACTTTCTTCACTATAAATTCATCTGGCCCGGAAGTAATTGCTGGATCAATACCAGTGATGGAAACTTTATCCTTTAGCCATTGGAAATGTTCTGCACCTCTACATTTTATTTCCGAAGCTGGACTAACACTGCAAGCATGTGTTTCTCAAACTATCTTCACGTTTTATAACTAGCAAAGATTTACATACCAATTGTTACTTGATGAAATGCTGGAACAACATAACTTGACACAGCTCGAAAACAACTTTCTGTTGTTATAAAGAAACTTGTCATGTCTTCATGCAAACTGAAGTTGGTACACCTATTCACAGTTGTACTTGAGCTGGTACTAACTTGCCACTTTGAGAATAATAGTTGAACAAAGTCTGGAATGAAATTCACCACTATACATCGGATTTGTGGACTACGAAAAGGCATTTGACAGTTTAGACAGAATTACTTTGGAAATTGATGAGGCATTATGGAGTTCCCCTGAAGGTCATTAACTTAATAAAGAAAACATATGAAGACATGACATGCAGATTTCTTCATGAAGGACAGCTTACAGAACCGTTTGGGAGAAAGAACAGGAGTGCGACAGGGATGCCTCTTGTCTCCATTTCTTTTCTTACTAGCAATAGACTGGGTTATGAGATCATCGACAACACACAACAGAAATGGAATCCAGTGGACTCTGACTAAGCAGTTGGGTGATCTGGATTTAGCTGATGACTTGGCTCTTCTGTCCCATAACCATAATCAGATGCAGGACAAATTGAAAACACTCGATGAGAGGTCACAGCAATTGGGTCTGAAAATACACAGGGTGTCGTGAGAAATTCTAATCCACATATATAAATTATCAGGTAAATGTAAAGCCTAACACATAAATTCAATAAAAGGAAAGAAGAATGGTAAAGAACAGTGCTGTCACAATGACGGTACTCGAGATCCCCCTTTTTATGCTTCATCTGCATATTCTCACGCTTTCACGTTGATAGTAAGCCTACTGCATCAATACACGCTTTCTACAATAAAACGTGTACTGCATTACTAAGAAAAACCTTGAGATACGCAAGCTGATTAATGACCTAAATTAATACTAGCATTAATTACACTACGTTACCATAAACGAAAGGACAGATGGACTAAGGATAGAAAGAGAGGGAGGGCTGAAAGCAGGAACGCATGCAACACTAACCCGCGTCTCGCGATACAAAATTAAAGTCATCACGCGTGTAAGGCCACAAGCACTAACTTTTTTTCAAATCGACAGTGATAAAAAACACTACCCATACGAGAGTTAGGTTTAAAAACCTGAAAAATGCTTATTAGGAAATATGACATTATACTGTTTTATGTCTGAAAACATGACAGTACCCAGACACCACATCGATCGAAGTGAACGGAAGGTAGAAGAAAATGCATATTTTGAACGCAGCCCCTTAGCCCCATAAAATTTATATAGTTGGGTTCCTTAGGACTTGCTGACAAAGAATACGTTAAGTGTTACGCAAATAGTCTAGGAATTAACAAATTCTAGCCAAAAGAAAATAGTGAGGGTGTCAGACAACACCAAATAATAATCACACAGTGGCATGTTTTGGAACCACTATTTTACGGGAAATGGGCCACCATGTAAAATCCTATTTGATTGGATAGAAGTAAATGTACGGCTAAACACGATTAGTCGGTCTACAAATACTAATTCTTTGTTGTTAGGGAAACGTGAGTAGGAGTAATTTTTTTGAAAAGCTGTGTAAACATGGCCCGATTGGTTAGACCCGCCAATATAGGCAATTAGGAGCGTCAGTTCAGTACCACATTTTTCAAATAAACTTACTAAAGAAACAGTGCGTTGAGAGCCAGTGCATATTTTTCTAAATAAAAGCCTGGGACATTGGCAGATCGAAATTGTGCTATATTCATTGCCAGTCAACGTAACTGTGTATTATTTCCATGAATTGTGGTAAGCTTGATATATTCAATATCTTTTTAATGAAAATTGAATGTAAATTGATAATTTATGTCTGTATATGTGTGTGGTTCAGTGGCAAACATGAGGCAAAGCCTAGATAGTTCTCCAACCTGAACAGGAGGTGTCGGAGAAAAGTAAAACTACATGGAATTGCCAAACAGTACACTGACACCTATCTTATTGACTAGAAAGAAATGATGCTGGAATTACAGAGGCGTAGTAACCATTAGGGAGGAGTATACTGGTGTAAATTGTTTCAGATGAAGATAGCAGTTGGCCTACCGCTCTGAACTCAGTGTTTGTTATGTATTGTGTTCAGTCTGGAAATAGATTATAAATTAGTTCTGAAATAGGAGGTACAACCTTCTTGTTTCAGGGACTGTGGTCCTAAAGTTATTGAGCAGCACCTGGTCTGAGCTTTGCTGAATCTAGAGGCTGACAGCATACTCCTGGGTCCAGATAGCGACCAGTGAGGTGTCTCCAGAACACAGGGAAGCTATCGAGCAGAGGAGTCTTTTCCTGCCGCCATCACGAAAGATAAGCTTCTGTGGCCAGAGGAGCTCAACATTATGTGTCCCCCTCTAAAATTGACATTATAGTAAAACAGAGGGACAATACCTTGTTTCAATTGATAGGAACTGTGAACTTTTCCCCATACTATTTCCAAGATAAACAAACACTTGAAGTCATGATGACAAATAACATCATAGCTTAAAAAAAAACAAAACCAGTATTACCTCATAGTACTGCTACACAACTGACACATATAGGATAATACTAATACAATATGTCACTACAAGGTTCATATTTATAAATTATGTACATATAAATTGTGATTACATTTGATTGTGATTCCTGGTTCACTGTGTAGTTGAATCAGGATATATATTAGTGAAAGTAATTAATGCATATATATTTGAAACTTTACCATTGACTCATTTAAGATAGTCTTATAGAGTGTTAAATGTGTGTGAGTGTCACAGTGTTGTCAAGTGTTGTGGAATAAATTAAATTGTTTATCTGTCTGTTGTTGTTGTGACTTACACTTCATCATTTACATAACCCTAGACATTCAACGTAGTCATCACAATATTCCAGAATAATTCTGACTGAGGTTTAAATGTGGTAGCAAGTAAGGTTATCTGTAAAACACTACACCTATTAGATACAGATACCTTCACAGCTGATCTCAGTCAGTACACTAAGTCCCCTATAAGTATTTATATCATCCCACTTTACCACACAGGGATAAGACATAAATAATGAGAATAAATGCAGGTAATGATAACAGGGTTGAACTTGAAGAAACACCAATACAAGATGTAGAATCGTATTCATATCTTGGCAGCAATATAGACAAAGTTGGAGGGACAGATAGTGATATCAAAATAAGAATACAAAAAGCAAGAGGAGCTTTCATTGCATTGGGAAATATATGGAGATCAAGAGAAATCAGATCCAACACGAAAATAAGAATCTTCAACTCAAATGTGACGTCAGTCCTATTGTATGGCTCTGAGACATGGAGAACAACAAAGACAACAACAAAAACTACAGACTGTCATAAATGGGTGCTTGCGTAGAATAGAGGGATTAAAATGGTATGACAAGGTTACCAATGTGGAACTGAAGACAAGAACTAGACAAGTGCCAGTGGAACAAGAGATGAGAACAAGACGATGGCGATGGTTTGGACACACACTGAGGAAACCTGTTGATAGCATTACAAGGCAGTCCTTGTTCTGGAACCCCCAGGGCAAGAGGCAGAGCTAAACCAAGAAGCACATGGAGGAGAGCTGGAAACAGAGGTGAAGATGAGAACGTGGAAAGAACTTGAGATGATGGCACGTGACAGGAGGACTTGGCATGTGTTTGTTGAAGGCCTATGCTCCTTTGAGAGTGGAGGGTTATGAATGGCTGCTTCAGTTAGCTCATGCTAACCTTTCTCGTGCAGAAAACACGAGCAAAGAGAGCATTTATTCGTGTGCTCTCGGGTTTTATAAACTCGTGTCACGTGATCAAGTCCCGCTATTCACTAGTTATTGACATCGTTATCCCAATCTCAGTTATCTCCCTTCATGACATTTCTACCACAGCAATTTATTTTATAGGCAGCTTGAAAATCATACAATGTTCAGCGATGAAGTAGTGTTTCATCACAACGGTTCACGTAACAAACATAATTCACGATACTGTGCCACTGATAACATACACAGGGTAACAGAAGAACATTTGCAAACCCCACTTACCCCCTCCCCACCCCCCACACACACACACGAATTATGGTACAGGACCGCTTTTTGAGGAGTAAGATTTTGCAAGAAACATTTCCAGGTCAACATGGGCCCATTGAATGGCTAAATATGTCACCAGACCTAACTCCTTTGGATGTTTTTTAGTGGGGCCTTCTTAAATCAGGTGTTTATCAGCCAGTTCGAGCACTTAATTCAATTTATATAATAAATTGCCCATGGGTTCTGGAAACTCCCACCTCCTGTATGTCCTGGCTAACTGTCATGTGCCGAAAATGTGTTCCACGTTTAAGATTTATATTCATTGATTCGGTTGTTATTTTATTCTGTGACAAAATTATAATTTTACGTTTACTGTATAATACAGCCAAAACAACACATCATCGTTTCCGTCTAACATAAATAAAAAGCTTTTGATTTTGTCTAGAAATACACACACGTACAGTAAAAACACGGCTTAAGCTACACACTTTTATTTTCTAATACACTAAAATGGCAGTTATTCAATACTCTTCAAGTTGTGTTTACGTCATTAAGTTTTGTTATTCTGTACACAGTTTTGTGTAGAACGTCACCAAGGTATGTGATCCTTTCACAGCTGTATTCTTGTGAAAATTGTCTAATTTTAATTTTTGTATGGGCCCGGGACAGGTCTTTAGACATTCCTTCAACTTTTGATAGTTTAAAATTTACCAGGGTAGAGGTAGTCAACCAGCATGTCGTATATGACCCCTGATGAGATTGGGAACTCATCACATGAAACACATCGTTACCGTAACAACCACTGCAATAGCATAAAATGCTTCGTGTGGGCCTCCTCTCTGAGGGAGAGCGCTCTGTTCTTAGTAAGGGCCTAAAATTTGTTCCTCTTCGTCCGACCCTAGACCAATACAATCTCCTCCAGGATGTTCATCGGTTTCACCGTCGCATGAGGCTGAAGTTCCATTTTAGAAAGGAAGTCAGCACTCCACAGTCTCAGGTTGAATCCGACATCTTCGCACGCTTTTCTGACTCTACTAAACCCCCCTTTACACCTAAACCTGGGGCCTCTCATGCCCTGGACCTGTATATCAAGAACACCATCCATGACATTCAGCAGCTCCGCCCTAGTAGATTGCATTATTACAATCTCACTTCGGCAGAGTCCTGCGCTCTCTCCCTTCTTCGCCGCAGAGACGACATTGTCATCAAACCGGCTGACAAGGGAGGAGCCATTGTCGTCTGGCAGAAGGACTTATACCTAAGTAAAGGTAATAACCAGTTGACCAATGGCTCTTTTTACAGGTCCAGGACCAGCGATGCGACTGTCTCTAACAATCGCATTGTACACAACACTATTAAACAGCTCATCACTAGTAATGATCTTCCTCCCGAAGCTTCTCGTCTTAGGATTCATGACAGCTCTTTGGGGAAGCCTGTATTCTACATGCTCCCCAAAATTCATAAGATCGAAAACCATGGCAGAGCTATTGTCTCAGCCTGTTCCTGTCCTATTGAACACATTTCTGACTTCTTCGATAGCATTTTCCAGCCTATCGTTGAGAATCTTCCATCCTTTGTCAAAGACACCAATCATGCTCTTACAACTTTCTCCTCTATCCGACTCTCAGCAGACCGCTCCTACCGTTTTTTCTTGTTAGACGTCTGTTCTCTGTACACCTCTATTCCCCACTCTAATGTCTCCGAGCTCTTCGGTTTTTTTCTTGACCAACGCACTTGTCCTTCTATATCCACTGTCACTCTTCTCCGTCTTGCTGAACTGGTCCTTCAACTGAATTCCTTTGAATTCAATGGTCAGTTCTTTGACCAAATTAGTGGTGTTGCCATAGGAACGAAGATAGTCCTAGCTATGCCTGCCTGTTCATGGGCCATATGGAGCATCAGATATGGCAACAATACTCCGGTCCTTTCCCCGGTTTTTACCGCAGATATATCGATGATGGCATAGGTCTCACAGTTATGTCTGAGACTGATTTATATCGCTTCATCGACTTTGTCAACCACTTTCACCCCACCATCAAGTTCACCTCCCTCGTCTCCACAGTATCTGTCAACTTCCTTGACATTACTATTTCTATCACGCCCTCCGGCCTTAATACCTCAGTATACTACAAGCCGACAGATGCCCACAGCTACCTCCTGTATACCTCTTCTCATCCTCGGGCTTGTCGTGACTCTCTTCCTTTTTCACAACTTCTCCGCCTCCACCGTTTGTGCCAAGACGACGATGATTTCCACTTCCGAGCAAATGAGATGTTGGATTTCTTCCCTAGCAGACTTTATCCGGAACATGTTCTCACCTCTGCTCTCCAACGTATGCTCCCCATCTCTCATCAGGAGGCCCTCATACCTCACTATAAATCCACTTCAGATAGAGTCAAATTAATCTTGACCCATCACCCTCACAGCACTGCTGTCAAACAGATCCTTTTCCGCCACCTCCCTATCCTCCAAGCAGAGCCTGCGACCCAAGAAGTATTCGGTGAAGCACCTTTGGTGGCATATAGATGCGACAAGAACTTGAAGGATCTTCTTGTTCACAGCCGTCTCCCAAAGGAGAATGCCACTCACTTTGGCACACTACCCTGTGGTCGGACACAATGCAACACGTGCAAATATGTCATCTCAACCCAGAAGGTGTCCTTTCCTAAGGCTACGTACACCATCACTAGTAGCTTCACGTGTGAATCGCGTAATGTCATTTATACGATCATATGTAAACGTTGCTGCAAAACCTATATTGGCCAAACAGGCAAACGACTTGGGGACAGATTCAGCCAGCACTTAAATGACATCTCTCAGCAAAAGTCCACACCAGTTGCCACACACTTCAATAGTCCTGACCACCAGGTCACTGCGATCCGATCCTGCTCCTCTGACACTGCCAGCCGAGAACAGCTTGAGAACCGTCTTATCCACCGCATGGGGTGTCTAAAACCAGCCGGTCTCAACACTTTCCACACCTTTGTCTGAGATCACTCTTTCCTCTCTTGCTCTATTTGGACTCTTTCCACTCTTATCCTATTCTTCTATTTTTATGCCATCCTCCATAATATGTATGGATGTACACGTTTTCTAATTTGTCTTGATTTTTTATTTCATTTTTTTTTTATATTCATTTATCTCCTACTTATTCTGTCCTCTTCTATTTCCAGTCCCCACTTTTATTATATTTGGGTAGTTTTTTGTTCAGTTTCGTTTTTTAGTTTTTAGTTTCTTAGTATGTATTGTGTACATCCGGGGTCAGAAGTCACTTCCTTTTCAGCCATGCTTCGCCTTCAGGGAAGTACCTAGGTTTTATTTTTATTTATTTTTATTTTTATATTTCTTTAAGTTCTTATGTCTCCTATCTAGCCTTCACTTTCTTTCTTTTCCTGACGAAGGCCTTGTGGCCGTAACGTAGACTACTTTCTTTGTCTTTTGTCCTCGTAAGACGAATCACCTTTTTTCGATTTTTTTTTCAAACCCACCCCTTCTTGTGGGCCTGTAATGGACACTAGCCGCACTGGTGTTTCCATGCTCCGCCGGGAGCAAACAGAGAAACACCTGACTCAACGTGCCTTACGCACCAAGGAGTGCCTCGCGCTCTCCAGAAATCTAAATACATATTCTCACCTCACTCAAAGTAACCCACTAAAGATATACAGTAGAAATATCAATAATCGTGAAATACACTTAATTACAATATCAAAGAATAAAATAAAATTACTCTTGACTTAACAACTAGAACTAAATTCATCACCACGTGGCCGCCATCTTGATAACAGTTAATATCATTTAAATTCAAGTAATAGATCGCTTTTAAACTTTCACATCTATCTATCAATTTATTTCATTAAACATTAGAACAGCCTCACGCTGAATATAATTTCAGAATCACAGAACACTAATGCTAATTTCTACAGAATACGCTAACAATTATAGCTCACGTGTTCAAGGCATCTATACTGCAGATCGACTCTTGTTTTCTGGTTTCTTTGGGGCAACACGAGAGAGGCTCGCTCGCCGGCTAGGCCCTTCTTATATAGACCCTAGGACGAATCACTTAAATTAGTGCGCTGCGCGCATTAATTTAGCCACTTAAACAACACTCGCGATATTTGCTCTAGAAGGCATGAAAACACAAATATACACAACTATTTCTAGAGCAAAAACACCACTATCAAATATAACACACAACTATGCACCAAAACTAATTTTTAGGCTTTATTATGGCCTAGTCATCAATCTTCTTCTTTGTCAGACTTTCCACATTCCAGCAATGCTTGCTCGCGCCGTCACGTGGGCTGACAGTCACGTGGGTTGCGAGCACATCGAAAATATATGTTCGATAAATATTCCCTGTTTGAAGTGGGAAGCTGGGGTGTCTTTACGGCCCCATCATATATATATATATATATATATATATATATATATATATATATATATATATATATATATATATATATATATATATATATATATATATATATATATATATATATATATATATATATATATATATATATATATATATTTGTAAATCATATGTAAACTTACAAATCCATTGCATTCCATTTTTCAACATCCAACCTTCAGCACAAGTGTAGATAGTGTATATACTAAATAAATGATAAGGAAATTGTATTTGAACGACTTGTCAATTTTATCATTAAGTAAAATCTGTTTCCTTGTTTTAATATCACAGTTAGTTACACAGCGGGGGTGGCAATTTATGACTGTCTCCTCTCTACTGATTTTTCGAGATCAGATCATTCACAGCCGTAACTAATTTGTTATACCAGTAGTTCTCTCATACACTATGACTTCACCATATTCTGCAGAAATTATATTTCTGTAATTGTCAGTACTATACTGATCTTAGAGCCAATAAAAACCTCATGCCACACTGGGGGCTTGTTCCTGGGATATTTCTATATATCTTGAGCCATACTTAGTCTATTCATCTATCTACACCCTATCTTGTGCCACCTATAGATAACAAAATGAAAAACAGATTTTTAAAAAAATTCATAACTAGAATATGTTAATGGTTTTCTTAGGAGGAGTAGCATATAGTACTCAGTAAATAGTTGATGATCACAAAGTTGCACGGAAATTATTTGTTCAATTAAAAGTAATTAAGTTTAATTACAATAATTTGGATATAGTAAAATTACATACCCTCTCTAAGTAACGCCATGACTGATTTAGTGAAGTTTAGGACTGCGGTCATGCAGATGGGTAAGGAATTAAATATGACAGGTGATGTTCTTATTCAGTATGTCACCACAGAAGTGGACAAACATATGGATAGAGAAGAAAGGAAATTGCAAGTAGAAGCTGAAAGAGAAGCCAAAAGACTGGAAGCTGAAAGAGAAGCCAAGAGACTGGAAGCTGAGAGAGAAGACAAAAGACTGGAAGCTGAGAGAGAAGACAAAAGACTGGAAGCTGAGAGAGAAGGCAAAAGACTGAATGTTGAGAGAGAAACTAAAAAAATTGAAGCTGAGGAAAAGAAATTACAAGCAGAGAGAGACCATCAGTTGAGATTAAAAGAGCTTGAAATTCAGGCAAATACTGGCAATAATGGTGGTAGCTCACCTCACTTGGAGAGTAGCTCCAGCCAGAGCACCTCAAGTGGGGCCATGAATTTTTATCTGGACCAATTTGTTGAGAAAGAAGACGCCATTGAGTCGTACCTTGATTGATACGAAAGACTTGCCACTACCTATGGCTTAGTGAAAGAAAAGTGGAGTCTTAAAATATCTCAGGGATTGAGACGTGTGGCCTACGATGTATATTTGAAGCTCTCAAGAGATGACCAGGAAGGTTATGAAGTCCTGAAGTAGGCACTGCTTGTGATATATGAAAAGAACTCAGAATCATATAGAAAGAATTTCCGAACAGCTAAACTTCTCCAGGAGAAAACTATCACCAATTCTCTGCTAGATTGGAAACTTATTTGGAAAGATGGAGTAGTTTAGGAAAGTTTCAGGATCTGAAAGAAATGATAATGATGGAGCAATTGAAAGAGTTCATGCCTCAAGAAATGAGGAAGTTTATCATGGAACAAGGAGCAGAGAGATTGGAAGATATTGTAACTGTTGCTGAGAGATATCAAGCAGGTCAGGCAGAATTATTAGGAAATAAGAAGAAGCAGGGTGAAAACAAACTTCAAATCATCACAAAACTATACCAAATATGAACAAAAGGACCATACTACAAGGAACAAACAAAGATTTGACCAAAAGGACAAAACCCTTCTAAGATCGGATAAGACACCTTACCGGAAGGAAGGGAAGTGATGTAAAACTTGTCTAATGAGTAACCACAATACTGCGGACTGCAGAAGGAAGAACCCTCCTTATCTCGCTGCATGTCTTACAACAGGAAACAAGAGAAGGAAGGAACAGGCAGTTAGTCAGAATGACTTCCGTCATCCCCCTGTCTGTGAGGAAGTGACATGTAATGGCACTAAAATTCAGTGCTTATATGATTCAGGTTTGGAATTCGACTCATTCGTTCATAACCCTCCACTACCAAAGGAGCATAGGACTTCAACAAACACATGCCAAGTCCTCCTGTCACGTGCCATCATCTCAAGTTCTTTCCACGTTCTCCACATCATTTTCACCTCTATTTCCAGCTCTCTTCTCCATGTACTTCTCGGTCTACCTCTGCCTCTCTTGCACAGGGGTTCCAGAACAAGGACTGCCATGTAATGCTATCAGCAGGTTTCCTCAGTATGTGTCCTATCCATCGCCATCGTCTTCTTCTCATCTCTTGTTCCACTGGCACTTGTCTAGTTCTTGTCATCAGTTCCACGTTGGTAACCTTGTCATACCATTTTAATCCCTCTATTTCCCTCTATTCTATGCAAGCACCCGATTATGAAAGTCTTTAGCTTTTTGGTTGTTGTTTTTTTTTTGTTCTCCGTGTCTCAGAGCCATACAATAGGACTGACTTCACATTTGAGTTGAAGATTCTTATTTTCGTGTTGGATGCAATTTCTCTTGATCTCCATATATTTCCCAATGCAATGAAAGCTCCTCTTGCTTATATATATATATATATATATATATATATATATATATATATATATATATATATATATATATATATATATATATATATACACACACACAGGGTGTTTATAAAGTCGCTGTGCAGTGAAATTTACTCCCGAGCGAGACTACGTCACCAGAAATGTGGTTTTCAATTGGGGCTTGTTGTGTAATGCTGCACACGGGATTGTGGAACACAGCATTGGAACACAGAATATTATGACGTAAATTTGCATCATTCGTGACGTAATTTCTAAAATATTTTTCAAATTCACTGCACATTGACTTTATATAACTAAACACATATGTACTTATAAAAAGAGCTAAACCTTATAAGAGGGATTTCGTTGGATTACACCAACTGGGGGGGGGGGGGGGGGGGGGGGGGGGGGGGGGGGGGGGGGGGGGGGGGGGGGTGGGGGCGGGGGGGGGGGGGGGGGGGGGGGGGGGGGGGGGGGGGTTGAACGGGCTAAACCATTGCTTAAATCCTTCACAAAATGCGACGGACCAGATATAATGCGTTTACAATTTTTCAGCCCAAGGCAACATTGTTCGTGATTTCTGAAAATATCTTGTAAATTCTCCCTTCAGGTAGAAGTGTCATTAATCTTCTATCTACATCTCTGCCAAGATTAATCTTGCGCGCAGGTAGATAACCTGGTAGCCTATATTAGATACTCTTGAGATGTGGTCACTGTTGGACCGCTACTGCTAAGCAGGGTAGACAATCCGTGTTACTTCCTTAGTCCATGACTGTTCCCATCCGGCTTGGGAGACCCTGCTCGTAGCTACGCTACCGCGGGATAGCTCTTGGGGTCAAGGAGACATACATGCTCTTCTACCTCGCCAAAAAGGAAACATGGTAGAAGAGAGTTCAAGGTTTAACACCTGGATAAAACCTTATGTGCTTTTTTTCTGTACTTACTTACCTGATAACACCTGGGAAGAATATGCACAGTTTCGTCCGATGTTTTCCTAAATATCTGTGTGAACATAAGTAAGAGCTAAGAGTAATTTCTTACCTGAGTGTTATCAGGACCCGGAACGGGAGCAAAAAATTGTAACACTGTACCTCTGACACTAACTCGGATAGACATTCCTCTAACAATTTCTCGGAGAGATAATTCCAGCGGAATCAATTTATGTTTGAGGTAAGGCACCTTAGGTATTTTGGTAGTTGTAACTGGGTGGTCATTGACTCCTTTTTAAAAAAAACCTGAGCTAGAGTGATTTTATCCATAAATTAATAAGTGAAGTGGTTCTTTTGCTAAGCAGTTTAAACGAAGGGTGATTATACTCTCAGTAGGAAAACCTTATAAAGTTAATTAAGGTAAAGTCATAAACACGTAATATGTGTGGACATATCAGATCTTTCTGCAAAATGAAGGAGTTGTGTTTTTGGTGGACGGCCTCTGAGCAAAAAGGGGAAAACTCGTTAGGACTTGCAAATTGTATACATTTTTGACAAGGTAACTTTTTGGTAAATGTTTGGAGGGACCTGCGCGTATCACTTATACATTATCATTTTGTTTCTAGAGATAGCCTAAATATGAGTATATATATATATATATATATATATATATATATATATATATATATATATATATATATATATATATATATATATATATATATATACATACTGGCATTAAAGAACGGCAGAACGGAATTTATCAATATAAACCATGTCTCTCCGATAGCCATGATCAATTGCCCAGAAATCTATCTGAATTCACTAGCTTGTTATCTTAAGATTTCTCGTACCCAGTAAAAATTATTAGATTTTCGTGGAGTGTTTCATTTTTCTGATTTGCGGCTGATCAAACCTGAGTACTAGCGGTGTTCTTATGGCCATATGAACTTATGATCATACGAACTTAAAATATTATAAGCATCCAAGGATATTTAATATCGATGAGCTTCTTACTGTGATCCGTGCGGTTCAATTTTCCTCATTTTCATGAGAGAAAGCAGAATAGAAACATTAAATTATAATATTAACTGGACCAGAACTATTACCAGATTTACTTATATCAATCTCATCAGCCAGCTGTGGCGAAATATATTGTCAGCAACATTTGTGTAACTTAAACCTAGCGTTTCAGCCACCAGAGGCTAGACAACCCAGGAACCATATATATGTTCTATTTATCCTACATCGGCGATCACCACTCATGAACCCTACTCCAACCAACTGAAGGCATAGATAACTTATTGTATCCAGGACAAATTAAAAACACCGACTCTAGCGACTCCTGTGAAATTTGCAGTCAACAACTACGGAGAGTCTGGGGCTGGATTGTGCAAAACTTAAATTTGACAATTAATAAAATTATTACTTATTAGTGTATTTCCTTGGAATGCCTGCGACTACTACTGGGGTAAGAAAATCTGAAAGTGGCCACTGTGTGTATGTGAATTGAATGAACAGAGAAAGAAACGTATGTCTTTGTTAACATCATATACTTATATGGTTTCTTCTTCTTTTTTTTAATCTCAATAATCTGATTAGTCACGGGATAGATTACATTAGGAACCTATTCTTTTCCCATACCGTACTGACTATTTCATAACTTATTGTTACCTTTCGATCTTTTGGGTTAAGTAACCTCTGTTGGGATCGTCCTTTCTTTTCCATTACCAGAGGGGAGAACCTATTTGATTATTCTTTTTCATTTTGTGTGTAAACCATGATCTATTGTTGCATATGATTTATGTTGTGATTTTCTATTAATAATACTTACTTACTTAGTCGTTCCCCTTCTACCGTGAGGTGTAGAGGTTTGGAAGAGAGAGCGCCAGACCATTCTATCAGCTGTCTTCTTCCTGGCCTGGTTCCATTCTAGTCCTCGGTCCTTCAAAGATTGTCTAATGTTGTCCTCCCAGCGGACACTGGGTCGTCCTGGAGGTCTGGATCCCTGGCTCTTTGTTTCCCATGCTTGTCGTGATAGCCGATCTTCTCCCATTCTGCAGACATGGCCAAACTATCTTAGTTGGGACTGTTCTATTTGGGTCTGCAGCGGATGGGATTTTAGGCCTTGACGGATCGTCTGGTTGCGGACCATGTCTCTTCTTGTCACTTCAACCACTTTCCTCAGATACCTCATTTCTGAGGCTTGGATCTGGCTTTTGTGGGTTGTAGTCATTGCCCTCGACTCGCATCCATATGTCAAGACTGGGACATAGGTGGAGCGGTATACAGCCATCTTCGTTTTCTTACCAACCTCTTTCTTGCTGAGGAATCCACGATTTATGGCCTGAAAAAGTCTCCCAGCCGCTGCTTTTCTAGTGGCCAACTCCTCTTTGATGCCTCCCTTTCGGCCTATAATAGCTCCGAGATATCTAAAGTGGTCGACCTGCTCCAGGACCTGCTCTCCCAACTTAATCCGATGTTCTCTTTCCTCTCGTGATATCACCATGGATTTTGTTTTAGAGCTGCTTATGACCATCCCTCTCTTCTCCAGCTCTTCCTTCCAGACTTGCAGGTTGGATTGGAGATGTGCCTCTGAATTAGCAATCAGGGCAACATCATCAGCAAATGCCAGCTCCGAAATATAGACCTGTCTCATCTTCCAGTACCCCACTGAATACTTTCTTGTTCTCTCCTTACATGCCTTGATGACATCGTCCATAAGGAGTATGAAGAGGTAAGGTGATAGGATATCACCTTGTCTTACACCAGTGGTGGTCCTGAACTCTTCTGACTTATGGTTTGCTGTCCTCACATAATTTCTGCAAGACTTGTAGAAGTTCTGTATAGCATGAATCAGAGGTGCTGGAATATTCTTCCTTGCCAAACAGTCCCAATGTTTGCTCCAGGGGACCCTGTCAAACGCCTTTTCCAGATCTATGAAACAAAGATGGATCTCACTCTTATACTCAAGGGCCTTTTCACTCAGCTGTCTGAGTGTGAAGATTAGGTCTTGAGTACTTCGGTTTGCTCGGAATCCGCACTGGACTTCATCCAATTGTGGCTCAGCTAGGCGTCGGAGTCTCTGCTCTAGGATTCTAGAGTAGATTTTACCAGGGACACTGAGAAGGGATATGCCTCTATGGTTTCCACACTGTCGATTGTCACCCTTTTTGAAAATTGGTGTTATGATGGCGATCTCCCAATCCTTTGGTATGGTCTTGTTGAACAATGCTGCCTGTAGGACCCTTAAGAGTAACAGGTCGCCTGATGCTCCCATGTACTTAACCATTTCTGGTGTTATACCATCATGCCCTGCTGCTTTGCCCATCTTGATTTTCTCCAGTGCTGCCCTCAGTTCTTCCATCTTTATGTCATCTTCACCATCATTGGTTTTCTCTTCTGTGCTAGTGGTTATCATTTCTGATGCTTCACCATGCTCACCATCCAGGAGTTCTGAGAAATATTATTTCCATCTTTCCATTACTTCCTTTGGGGCAGTAAGCAATTTGCCTTGCTTGTCCTTTATAAATTTGAGAGGGCATTGTTTTTCCTTCCTCATGTTCTTTAGGGTCTTATAGAACAATTTCTGGTTTTCTTGTGCATCTTTTTCTAGCTTTTCTCCAAATTCTTCCCAGGACTTCTGTTTTGCTGCTAGAACTTTGTTCTTTGCTTCTGTTCTGAGTGTCACATATTCTCTATATTTTTCCATTTGTCCTGTTGTGTTTTTAGCTCCTAAGTATTGTTTCCATGCCATTTTCTTCTCTCTTATTTTCTCTTTGTCTTCCTCTGTCCACCAAGGTGTCCTCTTTCTCTGGTTCCCAAGTCGGACTTCACCGCATGCTTCTGCAGCAGCTGTCTTTATGATATCCTTGAATTTATTCCAGAGGGTTTCCAAGTCATCAGGTCGTTCTTCTGTGTTGCTCACTGCTGGAGCAATAAGCCCCTGATATCTGTTCTTAATTTCTGGCTCTCTCAGCTTGTAGGTCCTAATGCTCATTTCTCCTGCTCGTTTACTTGGTTTCTTGCATGATGTTGGGTAGTTCCTAGGCTGAGCAACTCTTTAAGTTGTTCGTTTGATTGTTAGCAGGTAGTGATCACTTCCAATCTCTGGCCCCCTCCAGACTCTTGCATCTCGGACATATCTGAATGAGCTTTTCCGAACAATGGCATAGTCGATCACTGACTTCTCATTCTTGGTTGGTTCACATCTAGTGTATGCATGTATGCGCTTATGGGTGAACTTTGTGTTTGTAATGATCAGATTCTGCTCACTGCAGCATCTAAGGAGTCGCTTTCCATTGTCATTGAGAGTATCTTCTCCATATCTTCCGATAACTCCACCCCATCTAGCATGGTCATTTCCAACTCTGGCATTAAAATCTCCGAGCATGATAACTTCATCTAGGCAGTCATCCACTGTCCTTTGAAGCAGCTCGAAGAATTCCTCCTTGACCTCTGCTCTCTCATCCTCATTTGGCCCATACACTATGACCAGGTTGACTATGGTTTCTCCTTCTTTTAGTTTTACAACCATAATGCGCTCCGGGACAAAGTTCCATCCCTTGATACTATCTTTTTGATTTTGGGCCACAATGCAACCCACGCCCCCTTTAGCTCTTTCAGATATGGGTACACCACTGTAGAGCAACGTGTTGCCATCGAGATCCATGACTCCTTGTCCTTTTTTCTTCGTTTCCGTTATAGCCAGGATTTCTAGTTTTGCTTTCCTCATCTCTTCCACCAGCTCCTCTTCCTTCCCATTTATACTTCTTGTGTTCCAAGTTCCATAAGTCGTAGTCCGTTCCAGTTCGTCGCCTTTAGAATCAGTCCGGTTTTCTCTCTTGTATTGCTCGTAATCATAGTTTAAGACAAACAGGTGATTGGCCTGTTGTGCCTTTGCATGGTGGAGGGGCTGCCTCCTTACGGCCTCTATTAATAATAAACTTTATTAAACTTTCAGTTATCGTGTCGGTTAACCCCTATCCATTATATGTTATCCATATTTTTTTTTTAACGTTCGTGCGTATTTGTCACAGAATTGTGTGCATGTGAGTGCAGTGTAAATTGTATTTTCGTACAAGGAGAGAAAGTGCGTCTGATTTAAATATCGTCGTCCAGATAGGCTGGATTAGATACATTATTCTATCCAGAGACTGTCCTTTCTCTTACACGACCACCCTCGTGATAAAAACTATATCTTACCCCTTACTTTCACATTGTCATCACTATCACCTCTGCTCAGACAGGACTATTAACACCTATTACCTATCTGATAATTCATCCACGACAATCATACAGAAGAGAATATAAAAATAAGGTAAATAAAAACCAGTAAAAACTGTTTGCTTTTCGAACAAACAGCAGAACAAGAGAAGCAATATTTTGTATAATAATATTATCAGAAAAATATATAGCAGCTTACAAACGTATTTACATGTGCTATACTTGTATTACCTATGAGAAGGCTTTTAACAGAGTCCATCATGAGAGAATAATTGAGTGCCTAAATGACATAGGAGAGCGGGTAGCTCAGTGGTTAGTGCACTGGCTTCCTAGCTCGGTGGTCCATGGATCGATCACCAGTTGAGATGGGATTTTTTAGACCGCAAACGGCTCCGGGGTGGACCCAGCCTCATGAATTGGGTACCAAAGTAACTCTTGGAAGGTTAAGGCGGCCGGCGTAATGCTGACCCCATCACCCCTAGTGTGCCGATGGTCAAGAAAATATAGGCCTAACTGTCTAACACCATATTCCCAATATGCCTCAATGGGCGTGCAACAGGATCCTTTACCTTTTATATGACATAGGTACTGACGGAAAAAAACATAAGATTGCTCAGTAACCTTTATTGAGAACAAATTGCGACAGTAAAATCTGTCAAGAATTAAACGTGCTGACTTACTTAGTCGTTCCTATTCTATCTTGGGGTGTAGAGATCTACCAGAGAGAGAGCGCCATACTATCCTAGCGGCTGTCTTCTTTCTGGCCTGGTTAAAATCTAGTCCTTGGCTCTTAGTTTCCCATACTTGTTGTGGTAGCCAATCTTCTCTCAATCTGCAGATATAGCCAAACAATCGAAGTTGTGATTGTTCTAATTGGCTCTGCACTGGCTGGGTTTTAATGCCATGCCTTATCGACTGGTTGTGGGCCATATGTCTTCTTTTTACTTCAATCACATTCAGGTACATCATTTCTGAGGTTTGAATCTAGCTTTTGTCGGTTATATTCATTGCCCAGGAATCGCAACAACAGGTCAAGACTGGAACATAGATGGAGCGGTATACAGATATCTTTTTCTTAACTTCTCTTTTACTGAGGAATTCTCGATGTATACCCCGAGAAAGTCTTCAAGCTGCTGCTTTTCGGGTAACCAACCCTTCTTTGATGCCTCCCAACGTAAGCCGAGGTATGCCTCTTTTGCCCGAAGAATTTACATAAACGAACAATGTCCCGCTGCCAGTGGCAGCGTTTGTTTACCACAAAAAAGAACTCCTACCACGTTATTTATGTCAGGCTCTCTCTCATTCATAAATACATGTTTGCATTCACTATCGGTGACAATTTTTTGCACGTGTAGTTAAAAAGAAGCAGAAGAGGTAGGGTCAAAGTCCAAGTGGGGAACTTTATGAGTGAGAGGCAAATGTGTTAGGCCAAAAAGCAAGTCTATTTTTAAATATAACGCCAAGATCGGACGGACCGTCAGAGGTACACGATAATTGGGCTGTAATTTTGGCTTTCTTTTCAAATTGAAGTCAGAATTGGGAATCGTCCGATCTCATTGGCCAACACATTTAATACTACTGGAAAATTTGACGGCTCAACGCCATTTGAAATGATACTGTCCCTTAGCCAGGACGACGTACTGAAATATGAATTTTAACTAAAACTAAAGTAAATACTTAAACAAATTCATAGTGAAGCCTGCAGCAAAGCTGAATTTGTGCCTTGGTCAGCGTTCCTGTGTTCATTCATTGAATTTGTGGTAAGACAGAAATTATTATTTTATTTAAAAATGTGAGTGTGAGATACTGCCATATGACAAATATTACGACTGTAAGTACTTAGACTAGGTCCCTAGCAGACTTATGCAGGGCCTAGAGGTTGATTTATCTTATAACAAACTACCAGAGATGTAGAATACACATGTTTTCTTAGGTGGTCAAGTGGAAACATATCACCCACCTTATTGTATGGAAAAAAGAGATTAATGATAATATTGCAGATACAGTGCAGCCATTAGAGGAGAGGAATGTAAAAAAAAAAAAACTGGTACGGTACACCTTGTTAATGTTATGTAAATGAGTTGGGTTGGTCAGATAGATCTGACCCAGGTCTTTGATTGTGCATGTATTATAATTTGTGGAAATAGTAGATTAAACAGGATGTAAACAAGGAAACCTAATTTCATGTTACAGGGTTTTTGTCTGGCACTAGTCCGGTGCCAGATTTCTGAGTGAAGAATTTGAGAAGACTTTGTATTCCAGTAGTGATGAGGTGTACACGCTGTCTACCCTATTACTTTTGGATAAGTACAACAGTGGCCATTGGCTGGAGTGACAACTGACAGCTACTACATGTGCTAGATAAGTATATAATCTGGCACATGACCGTTCATCAACGAGAATTAGTGTTTCCTACTGAAATAAATAAAACTATTTCCACCCCAGAAGTTAAAATTAAAAGTTGTAAAATAGAGACATGGGAGTTATTACAGAATCCCGACCCACCATCCAGTGCTAGTTTAACAGTAGTATTAGAAATTTATTAACACCTTTATTAGATTTGTAAAATATGTGTTTGGACAAATTGTCCCTTTTGTTTACCTGAATGGCCTATATGTATATAAATTGATTACCTTTGAGTTTGAAAGTCCTGACCAGAAGAATACTAGGTTCAGGACAAAATAAAATTGTAAAAAAATAGTTTAATACCAAAATTTAAAGCACAGTGATCATAGTATTTAATATTTGTTTGTGTGTGTGAGTGTTTAAGTATTAAAGTACCATCACACCACATGTTCATAACCCTAGACATTAGACGTAGTCATCATACATACTAGTCAAGAATATGTCTGAATGAGATCATAAGGTGGTAGCAGAAAGGCTCCCTGAGACTTCACCCTAAAAATCGTTATACTCAGGGGCCTTCACAGCTGACCTCATTCAGTACAATATAAATACATAACAACAACATTTCATAACATCAAAATCCCCCACAGTTGCTGTTGGTATTCGGAGAATTTTCCTTAGGCAGATTGTGTGACAGGAGGACAGTTTTGACATTTCCTTCTCTGTTACTCTCCAGCACTTCGCACCATAGAGAAGCACAGAAAGTACACAGCTCTCATAGTCTTAATTTGGTGTTTGTGCTGTACTTGGAAGACCTCCAAATGTTGCTGAGACCAGCAAAGGCTGTTCTTGCTTTATTCACTCTGTTGTTAATGTCCTTGCTTGTTCTGCCATCTGGTGTTACTATGCATCCTAGGTAAGTAAATGTGTCTGTTCTAACTTCTGGTTCCTTATTGTTATTGGCTCAGGATTGCCCACATAAAGTGTCATGACCTCTATCTTCTTCAGATTGATGTTCAGACTGACCTGCTGGCCTATACATTCAGTCTAACAATTTTTTCTTGGATGTTTTCATATGAATGTATGAGTAGTGCAATGTCATCTGCATATTACGGTCTTCCAGTGTAGAAAACGTCATCCATCTAATTCCTGTTGGACTGCCCTCTGTTGTCTGGTGCATCACCTAATCTATAGCAGTCAAAAATAATGTTGATAAGGGACATCCCTGTCGTACTCCTGTTTTCACTTCAAAAGTTAAATTACTCAATCCAACACTGCATGTAAAGTTAGAACAGAGGCTTTAAAAAATGGAAACAATGCAGCTGTCATTTGTTGGTGCATAGCGTAGTATAATTGTGGTGTTGGTGAATCTCCCACTCAGTCTTATCAGTCTGTTGATGATGGGTGTCAATTCCAGTAAGGACCTTTCCATTCCTTCTTTCAAGATAATGGCTACACCTTTGTTGTGCTGACCATCCTCTCTACCAGAGTAAAGTACTGTTTCCCCTGTAGCTGTTTTTATTCTCCCTGTCCATATGCTCTCACTTATTCCCAGGATAAGCAATTTGTAGTTCCTCACCTCTGCTGTGATCTGCCTCAGCTTTCCTGCCTCATTCATAGTTCTGACTATCCAAAATCCTATTCTAGTTTCGTGTTTAGCGGTGGGGCATCCATTTTCATGCCAATGGCTTCCTTTTGGCTTTCACCATTGACAGTCATACGAGCCTGAGATTTCGGATGTCTAGCCCGCATCAAAGTTTTTCCATTTGTTGCCATTTCCGTAACATGTGATTTTTTCCATAGACAGGGGTGTCAGCCCTGCGCTAAAACTCCCAACCTTGAGGACCAGCTTTTGTCTGACCATTACCCACACAGACCAGTCCAGTTTGGTTGAACCTACCAGGAGTAAAAACTCCCACTGGCATAGCTCTGGGGGTTATCAGGGTTCACAAGCTGCCACACCGCTACAAGGTATAGGTACCATTGATGGCAGCAATCCACATGTAATGAATGTTTTTTTCACTCTTTGGGATTATAATTAATTTTCATCGAGGGTAAAAGTTCTGAGGTAGATGAGATGGTGGAAAAGGAAGAAGAGGGGGGCACATATGTACAAGGGGATTGACATAAGTCTTGGGCCTGACCATGAAATAGTCTTAGGAGGAAGATGAAACTTGGCACATTTAAAGTTCATTATATTTGCAGTGAATGTGTAAAGTACGCATTTGTTTCTTCAATGGGTTTTCCCGCTATGGTGCACGGCGCAATGTACCCTATTGACCAGATCTGCTGATCCAAAGATTTGACAAAACAATAGAAAAGAAGGAGGCCAGAGCTGAGATAAAATTTCTGATGTTTCAGGGAAAAACACCTACAGAAATACACAGGGAGATGGAACCAGTGTTTCGTGATTCTTGTCCTTCATATACTTCGGTAAATAAACTGGTGTCAACAGTTTAAGTGCGGCTGCTCAAATGTTGCTGATCTGCCAAGATCTGGTAGACCAGCCTCAAAGTGCAACAATGAAAATGCAACAAGAGTGAAGAAAATCATTGACCAGGATCGAAAAATGACAATTGTGGAGATAGCTAGTAGAGTAAAACTAAATGAAAGAACAGTTTATAGAATTTTACACAACAGACTGAACATGAGAAAAGTGTGTGCATGCTGGGTTCCTCAACTGTTGATACGTGAACAGAAGCAAACGAGGGTAAAATGCTGTCAACAGTTGCTCAAAAAGTGTCACTCAAAAAAATTTTTGGAGACCCTGGTGACAGTGGATGTGACTTGGGTACAGACTTTTTTCTATCCCCAAATCTTAAAAAACAGCAGAAAGGAAATCATTTTGACAGCGATGAAGAGGTTATACTGGCATGTGTTTGAAAAATAGGGGTTTACTAGTTTCAAGGTCAAGCAGAGAAAACTGAAAAGGAATAAACACTATACAAAATTTCAGCTCTCTGTGGCATGTCCTTCATGGTCAGGCCCAAGACTTATGTCAATCCCCTTTGTATGTGTCGGGAAACTCAATCCTCAGAAGGGTATTTGTTTCTCTTTCCTTGCCAACTAGTTGGTGGTACCAGTTGAGGGTACTATCTGTGGAACCTTCATGAAGTCGAAGGGTGTCGGGAAACTCTAGGCCCAAGACTTATGTCAATCCCCTTTGTATGTGTCGGGAAACTCAATCCTCAGAAATTTGTTTCTCTTTCCTTGTGCCAACTAGTTGGTGGTACCAGTTGAGGGTACTCATTGGCACCCCACATTATTGATCAGGGATGTGAGAAAAAAATGCCAAGTGACTTCTTTTATAAAACGCCCTGCCATCACACAATGATGAGTAATTTGTTTTGTTCAATAACTTTTCATTCCTTACAATCTGTTAAAACATGATTGATTTTTAAATTTGTTACTTGTTTATATACAAATTTAAAGCTGATTTAATTACTTTGAATGTAGTACACCCGATTGTCTCAGCCAATTTCATAAATACACTTTAAATTGAGCTATACCATAAAAAGATTTCCACTGAGTAAATCAGGGTGGGAGCTTGAACAAGCTGAAATTAACCATTGCATAAATCTTCATAAAAGGCGGCGGGTCAGATACAAGTTAACAATTGCCCTGCCCAACGCAGCAATGTTCTTGACTCCTGAAAATATCTTATGAAAATTCCCTTGAGATAGAAGCATTATTATCCTTATATCTACAACTCTGCCAAGAGTAATCTTGTGTGACGGTAGACACCTTTCAAGACCCATATTAGATACTTTTGAGTTTTGGCCACAGTCAGACCACTACTGCAAAGCAGGGGAGGCAGTTCTGTGACATTCTGCATCACATACATCACGCCAATAAGGATTCTCTCCTGTATGTATTCTTTTATGTTGTTGTAGATTATCTTTTTCAATATATGATACACCATAAATATCACATTTGTAGTATTTGTCTTACTCTATTATCTTGTGAGGCCGAATGATTAAATCACTGCAAGCAGCAGCACTATCAGCATACCTCCCCTTGATCTAAGACGAAAAGAACTGTGATTAAATTATTGGAGTAAAGTACCACAAGAAGTGACCTACCCAGCACATAAAGCATTTGTCAAAAACCAACCAAGTGTATGGGATGTCCCCTTAAATAAAGATAGATATCCAACAGGGTGGAGAACTATAGAAGACCTAACGCAGTACAAAGATCTATCAAACACAATTGAAAATAGTAATAAATACAGAAGCAAAATACCACCTTGGGAACTAAAAACACCAATCATAGACTACTCACTGACTAAAAAGATCAAACAAAACATAGAAGATAAGGAAGCCAAAATGATAAGTAGAAAGTTCATAGACCAACTAACTAAACAAAGTCTGGCTGTCTACACTGATGGATCCAAGGGTGATAGTGGGCAACTAGGAGCCGGAGTTGTAATACCACAATGGGGAATTAAAAAAGAGCTACAGTGTAACTGAAGGGGCTTCGATTTTTACCGCAGAGATGGTATCAATTCTTAAAAGTTTAGAAATAATCGAAGATAACCCACCAGAAGCTGTTACGGTATTTACAGACTCACTATCATCACTACAAGCACTAGAACACCCAGGTAAATGTAGCCGGCCAGACATAAAGGAAGAAATTCTAGCAATTAATACATCACTAGGGAACAGAGGATGTAGGGTGAGGCTAGTGTGGGTTCCAGCACACATAGGTATTGCTGGCAACGAGTTGGCAGACCAGAATGCCAAGAATGGAAGAACAAGTAAAAACAATATAAAAGCAGGACTGGGAAAGTCAGAGATCAAGAGCCAAGTGAAGATAACTATAAATGAGGAATGGAAGACAACATGGAAGAAAAGTAGAAAAAGCAGACACGGGTTCAAACTGCTGAAAGAACCAACAAGGACGTGCCAGATCAGAGAAGAATTAAAAATACCATCGAACAAAAAACTGTGGGGTCTCCGTCTCGGTGCAGCATACTTTATGGTAGAAGAACCACACTGCCAAGAATGTCAGGAAGAGAATGACATAGACCACTACCTGATCCACTGTAAAAAGTATGAACAACAAAGGCTTGAATTAAAAACTTACTATAGAAATCACAATATAGACTTAACAGGTGATAAGGTTTTAAGTATAGATGCCCCAAGAGATGCCCAAGCAATACTTAAAAGATATATACATAAAATAAAGGAAAAAATATAAGGTTAGAACTTCAGGAAAAACATCCAACTAAATAGAAATTAGGCAGCAAGAACTAACAAAGCATTAACAAAAACTAACTACTCATACGACAAGGAAAGACAACAAGGTATTAAAAAAGGGACAACAACTCAAAAAGAACAAATACTAATACAAATTAAAACCAAGTGTAAAGGACAATAGCTAGCTATAAATAATACAAAAGAGAAAATAAAATTGACAAATACTAATACAAATAAAAATCAGCAACTGCAAAAGACAACAGTTATTTATTGAATACAAAATTAGTAAATAAAATGACACTAAATACCCCAATTATAACGAACTTTCAGGTTGAACAGGGTAGACCAAGATGGAACGAGAAGAGGCAGAACGATCAGATGTTGAGTGCCCGATCTCCACCCATCAAATAATCAAAACAACAACAACAACAACACTATCACTCACACTAAGCTATGTATACTTTTATGTCTTTGTAGACTACCACTCTCAGTAAATGCAGCACCTCAAACATCACACTTGTCCAGTTTATTTCCTATATGCATTCTTGTATGTCTTTGTAAGCGACCTATCCTAGTAAATGCTGCATCACAAACATCACCCTTGTACGGCTTATTTCCTGTATGTATTCTTTTATGTCTTTCTAGGTGACTTTTCTGAGTAAATGTTGAATCACAAACATCACACTTGTATGGCTTCTCTCCTGTGTGTATTCTTTTATGTCTTTGTAGACTACCACTCTCAGTAAATGCTGCATAACAGACATCACACTTGTAAGGTTTATTTCCTGTATGTATTCTTTTATGTACTTCTAGGTAAGCTTTCACAGTAATTGCAGCCCCACATAATAATAATAATAAATTCTTTAAGCGCCAAACACGGCGCATAAGGCAGAAACCAGTGCTCTCCAGGTTGTTCGTTGTGACGCCACTCCTCTTAGCTCTTGCACATTATTTAGGCCCAACGTTCTTCCTTCTCTTATTATTGTTCTTCTGAGTGTTTCTTTTGGTCTTCCTTTTTTCCGCTTACCCTCAGGAACCCAAGTGAGCGCCTGTAGTGGTATTCTGTTGTTTTGCATTCGTAGGACATGACCGATATATGACCATCGTCTTTTCCTTATATAGTCGGAGACATATTTCTGCCTAGAGTCTTCTCTTATTTGTCGATTAGTCTTGAATTCTTTCCAACTGATGTTCATGAGTTTTCTAAGACATTTGTTCTCGAATGTATTCAGCTTGTTCTCCAATGATTTTGTTATTTTCCAACTCTCACCCGTCTTGATACATAGTTCTTACATTCCAGTATCCAATTTTAGAAATCTCCTTAGCCCCCAAGATATTAGAGTGAGTCATGTTTACTGTCGAGCCTGGTTCTGTTTCGGTAACAATAGCTTGTTTTACGATAGTGAATTGTTAACTCACTGATCAACCCTCCAATCCAACCGACCGACATCACACTTATAAGGCTTCTCTCCTGTATGTGTTCTTTTATGACTTTGTAGACCACTGCTCAGAGTAAACGCTGCACCACAAACATCACACTTGTAAGGCTTCTCTCCTGTATGTATTCTTTTATGATTTTGTAGACTACCACTCTCAGTAAATGCTGCTCCACAAACATCACACTTGAATGGCTTCTCTCTTGTATGTATTCTTTTATGTCTTTGTAGACTACCACTCTCAGTAAATGCTGCATCACAGACATCACACTTGTAAGGTTTATTTCCTGTATGTATTCTTTTATGTCTTTGTAGGTTACCACTCTCAGTAAATGCTGCTCCACAAACATCACACTTGTAAGGCTTCTCGCCTGTATGTGTTCTTTTATGACTTCGTAGATTAGTGCTCAGAGTAAATGCAGCTCCACAAACATCACACTTGTAAGGCTTCTCTCCTGTATGTGTTCTTTTATGACTTCGTAGACCACTGCTCAGAGTAAATGCTGCTCCACAAACATCACACTTGTATGGCTTCTCTCCTGTATGTATTCTTTTATGACTTTGTAGATTACTGTTCAAAGTAAATGCTGCATCACAGACATCACACTTGTAAGGTTTGTTTCCGGTAGGTATTCTTTTATGTCTTTGTAGGTTACCTGCCTGAGTAAATGCTGCTCCACAAATATCACACTTGTAAGGCTTCTCTCCTGTGTGTATTCTTTTATGACTTTGTAGGTTACCTGTCTGAGCAAATGCTGCTCCACAAACATTACACTTGTAAGGCTTCTCTCCTGTATGTATTCTTTTATGTTGCTGTAGGTTATCTTTCACAGAAAATGATGCACCATTGTCACACTTGTACGCCTTGTCTTTCTCTATATTCTTGTGAGACTGCGTGCTTAAATCACTGCAAGCAGCAACAGCTCTGTCAGTCACACATGGCTGAACATTTATCTCACTGGCAGAAAATGGTTTACTACAATTTATGTTACAGACTTGATTCCTACAAACTGATGTATTACTGTATAGGTAATCAAAAGTGTTAGCAGTCCTTTCCTGACTGTTGATGAGGTTCATTGATGCTTCGTTACAAGTGAGTCTCAGGTTGATGCTATCTTCTCTTGCTACATCAGTAAAAGTGGCTTCTCCAATCTTATTCACCGCTTCATTCATGTTATTTAGACTGTCCTGTGGTAACACATTCTGAAGATCACTGCATTTATTATCAAACTCCCAGTCTCCATCTCTGTGTACTGTTGTCATATGCTTATCCAGGACATCAAGTTGGAAGAAACGAGTGTTGCACAGGTGACAAGAATAAACCCCTGTAATAATAAAAATAATGAGCAAAGATAAATAATGAATTGCATGTCTTATATGTTCAGTTAAAATTTGTTAGCACAATGTAGTAAACAAACACATAAGCACGATTTCCTGATAATTATGTGATTGTTATTCAGGATAAACATCATTACAATCCAGGCAAACCCATTGGTGCTAAGTCTTCCTCTCAAATGTTGATGTGTTTAAATGCTTGCTGTACTGTATCACCCTGACTGTATACATGTAGGATGCATCCTCTCATACGTCATACCTGCTAGTTTCATATTTGGTGCCACATTCCAGATATCTTAGCCTTGTTGATTCATCTATTGCAATGTTGTTTTCTAACAGATGATCATTAACTGTCCTCAGTATCTCTCTCTTGTGCAGGACCAGTGTGCCTACAGTAGGTGCGCGTGAAGCTAGTCTTTCAGCACTCTTATTGCCATGCCATACACCTGAATGACTTGTACAGTAGATTCACACCAGCTTCTGAAGATTTAAGGCCTCTATAAATGTTGTCTATTCATGCACTGTACGAAGGATGGCCGCCGACCGAGCAAAGTGGAATCAATTTGTTGTTGCCCTACAAGATGCCACCAGGTGTAATGGCCACTGACTGCTTTGACGATCAGCGGCTAAGGATCAAAGAAGAAGAGAAGAGAAGAAGAAGCAAGTTTAATTAAAGTTTGAAATAGATTTAATTCTCTAAGAAAAGCCCACTCGCTGCTTAGTATTAAATTTCATACTGTGCAGATATTTAAATCATGTAAACTTATGTAGCCAAACTATGAATTTAAAATAAAAACATTGCTAATATTTATACCCTTCTCATCTCCAAATAAGCATAACTGTTGTTGACTTTCTGGCATGTCCAAGAAGTCAGTATACTGTATCTCAGTTTTAGTACAGCTGTTGTCACAATCAGCCTGAAACAAATTTTGATCAATTCAGACATTTATGACACATCATCATTATCACTTCTAGCTCCCTAAACAGCCTAGGTCTTCAACAAATGTATGCCAACTCCTCTTGTTCATATTATCAACTCAAGGTGTCTCCATGACTGACTCATATCTTTGACTTTTGTATCAGTTCTCTACTTTGTGTGTTTCTGAGTCTCTCAAAACCTCTTTTATCCTGAACATTTCAGAATGCAATAAACTAGAGCTATATAGTTGAACGGCCTTGACACTGAAGATTGATATTTTTGTGTTGGACTTAATTTCTCTTTGTATGTATGACACTTGTAATACAGCTTTAAATGTAGGGGAGATAATATTTGTCTGCTATGGTTTTCTCATTATTGCCATCACTCATGCACAAATACAAAGACATACTCACATGCACATACACAAATGAACACATACACTTATGTATACATGCACAGACAAATGCTCATGTACATACTTATAAACACACACATACACAAATATACAGAGCACACATTTATTGTCTACATGAAATAAGAACCTATAAGGTCACAGTGAACTTTCAAACACAAAAAACATTTGAATTGTTTATGTCAAAAATAAATAAAACACTGAAATAACAAACAAGCATGTCTAAAAAAGCCTAGTGTAGTTTCTGGGGTCTATGAAAGTCGGGACATGAAACATTAGAAAAACTTGTACCAAGCAGAAAAAACATGTGACAGTAGAATAAAATGTAACAGTGAAATAACATGAAACAGTGAAATAACATGAAACAGTGAAATAACATGTAAAAGTGAAATAACATGTAACTGGAATAAAATGAAACATTAGAAAAACTTGTACCAGTGTGTTATGATTAAAATTCATATCATGCCTGTCGATATCAAGGCGGTTCGACAAGTGGTCTTAGTTATTTATACCGGTGACCATGGGTTACAGGAAGTACGTCATTGCCTTTTGGCCGAGTAGCAGATGACTGGAGTGGCGGTTTGCTAAAGGCAGTGATCTATTCTTAGGTCTTCTCTGTGTGTTCTTCAAGGCAGGCGGACGTGTGTGTATAGAGCTCCTGAGAATTATATTACCTCACTACAGATTCACACCATTGTTCGACCCCTAGATCATCCATACACCTCCGTGGATGATGCTAGTATATGTGTGATTGGAATTATGCCTTATCTGCAGAACATGAGTGTTTGAACGATAATAAAATGTATGAACTGTCCTCGACATTGTTCTACTAGAAGACGTGTACAGATCGATACAAAAGACTGTAGAGTTGACGCCATAAACTACTGTGTACGCATTTCAAGAATGTATCTATGGAGCTTCGTCTCGTCAAACAAATATTGTTGAAATTGTCCAGGCTGCCTTAACATGACTATGAAGATGTGGAGTGGTTTTACTGTGTGCATGGTCTGCTAGACATCCCCTATGTGACTTTGGCCAGAGTAATTTTAAGTTTATTCCAACTATAATAATTATACATTAAGACCAACTATAAATATTATACATAAAGACCCGCAACAGCTAAAAATGGGAGTCTCAAGCCGGAGATCCGGAACTTAATATCTTGAGCATGTCAAGAAATATATTTCAAGTAGGTGGACTTTGTTTCGTGAGAAATTCACAAATTTCCAAGATGGTGACAGATATCGTCTGCTAACCTACGTGAGGTTATGCAGTTCCAGTAGTCTAGTATAAAATGCTTCTTTCACAGACTCTTCTTTGTCATTAGTTGTGATTTTCTCAAATAGCGGGGTCGGCATTACAAAACTAAGTTATCTGCTGCTATTGAGATTATCATTACCATTGCTTGTTAGATGCAACACAGAGAAAGCCGAAAGGAGTCTGTGTTGCTGACTAGCCTTCTTTCTTCTAGGAGAACTTCCAGATTTGGCACCTGGAATGTTTGGACATTAAACAAACAAGGGAAAGTGGCCCAAGTAGCAGCAGAAATGAGGGAATATAAAATCGAGGTTCTGGGAATGAGTGAAACAAAGTGGAAGGGGGTAGACAGGAAGAAACTCATCACAGGTGAATTGGTGCTGTCCTCAGGACATGAAGATGAAAGTTCACACCACGGTGAAGGGGTAGCTCTTATGTTATCAAAAGAAGCACAGAAAGTACTCATTGAATGGGAAGCTGTTGGACCCAGAATAATAACAGCTACTTTTAAAACAGTTAAAAAGAAAATACATGTAAATGTCATCCAATGTTATGCACCAACTAATGACAAAGAAGAGTCTGTGAAAGAAGCATTTTATACTAGACTACAGGAAATTATGGATAAAGTAAAAAGAAGAGACATCACAATTTTGATGGGGTGACATGAATGCAAAGATAGGTACAGTCAACACCGGATTTGAAGAAGTCATGGGAAAACATGGCTAGGAATAATGAATGAAAATGGGGAACTATTCTCAAACTTCTGTGCTTCAAATCAACTGGCTTTAGGAGGAAGCATGTTTCCACATAAGAGAATACACAAGGCAACATGGATATCACCAGACCATAGAGCAGAAAATCAGATTGATTATACAATTGATTATATGTATATGCATAAACAAGAAGTTTAGATCATCATTGCAGGTTGTATAGGTATATACAGTGTGTCCGGCAGAATCACTACCAATAACAAATGTCAATATTTCTTATACTAATAGTAGCAGGCCGACCGGATTTTGATTTTCTGTTAGGCAAACTCATTAAGTTTCAGTAGCAACTCACCAAGTTTCAGTAGATCTCCACCAAGTTTCAGTATATCTCCACATGAGCGCCTTTAGTGGCTCGAAGAATATCAAGACGGTATTCTATCTCTCTCCACGTGTTTTGCAGCATCTGAGGTGTGACAGATGCACAAGCGTCAATTATTTGCTGCCGAAGATTATCCAGTCCCTGCACCGGAGTTTGATAGACAAAGCTTTTTACGTATCCCCATAGAAAGAAATCTAAGGGGGTCAAATCTGGTGACCTTGGTGGCCAATCAATGGGATCTAATCTTCCAATCCATCTGTCTGGAAATTGTTGATGAAGGTAGTTTCTTACTTCTTTGGCATAGTGTGGAGGTGCTCCATCTTGCTGGAATATGAATCCTTTTGGTATCCTAGGAACTGCAAAATTTTGCAGCATGTTTAGGTATGTTGCTTCTCTGACTGTGGCTTCGGCGAAGAAAAATTGCCTGATCACATAATTCGAGGTTAAGGTACACCACACGTTAAGTTTAGGGCTGTCTCGCTCATGCTTCATTACAACATGTGGGTTTTCATTTCCCCATATCCTACAATTATGCCGGTGAACTTTGCCACAAGTGTGAAAAGTCGCTTCATCAGAGAATACCACACGATTGAGAAATTCATTGTAATCATCGAGGTGACATAGCATTGCATTTGCAAACTCGGCCTGTCTGGGTTTATCATTTGGCTGTAACTTCTGCACTAGCTGGATCTTGTAGGCTCTAAGCTGCAATCTTTTGTGCACAATGTCGTGAACAGTAGATTTTGGAATACCCAATTCTCCACTTGCCCGTCGAATGGATTTCCGCGGGCTACGTTGAAAAGCTTCGCTAACTGCTTCAACTCTATCTGGAGACATTTCATTGCCGCTCCTTCTTTCTCAACAAAGAACCTGTTTCCAACAGTTGCTTGTGCCATTTCACTATGGTATGTCGCTCTGGAGGTTTCTGTCCATATTCCTGCCTGAATCTCCTTTGCACAACAATGGGAAACTTTAATTCCGCAAGCCAATAACAGCATTGCACTTTCTGCTGCACCGTGAACTCCGCCATTTTCACTACACGCGTCCTCACATTCTGTGGCTGCGCATTACGTATGCGTTATCTGCACATTATCGGACAATTTATCAATTATCTTACTGCTCGTAAAAATGTGATGGTTTCTATATGAAGTAATCATAAAAAAATAATTCTAACTTACATGGATGAAGAAATATTGACATTTGTTATTGGTAGTGATTCTGCCGGACACGCTGTAGAGGAGCAGATGTGGCATCAGATCATCACCTTCTGATAGCCAAAGTAAAAATAAAACTCAAAGAGATATGCAACAATGCAAAATTATAGACAACAATTTAATGTAGGACATCTAAGAAATCAAGAAACAAGAGACAAATTTGCGGTCACAGTATCCAACCAACAAATTGGCAGCAAGTTGCTCCAACATGCTGTCGAAGATGTAGTAAAAAAGAATGCCAACAGAACGGAAACAACGATATTGTTTGGTCTGTTTCTGTTCCACAAAGACGCCAGCAGGTCAAAACTGTATGGAATGAGACATGTGAAGAAATACTGGGGAAAAGGGAACGACAACAAAAAGCATGGATAACAACAGAAACCATCAATAAGATAAAAGACAGAAAAAACAAGAAAGCAGATTTAAACACAAGCAAAACCAGAAGTTCCAAAGCCAAGGCTCAAGAAGTGTACACAGAAGCAAACAAAGAAGTATCAAAAAAGACAAGAGGAAGTATATTGAGGAGTTGGCAAGAGAGGCAGAAGATGCTGCAGCCAAAGGAAATATGAGAGAACTGTATAACAGCACAAAGAAGCTAACAGGAAAATACAAGCAAACAAGTTGCCTCATAAAAGACAAGAATGGAAAACTGCTCAGCAATATACAAGAGCAAATGAAGAGGTGGACAGAATATTTTGAGGACCTTCTCAATAGACCAGCTCCACAAAACCCCCCGGACATCCAGCCAGCAGAAGAAGAGCTACAAATTAACGGTGAAAGACAGATGAAGGAAGAAATAAAGAAAGCCATAAAGTTTCTAAGAGATAGAAAAGCGTCTGGACCAGATGGCATTCTAGCAGAGGCCATCAAAGCAGATATCGACATGGCTACAGAGATGTTATATAAATTACTTGGTAAAGTCTGGGAAAAGGAAGAGATACCAGCAGAATGGAAGGAAGGATATCTGGTTAAGTTGCCTAAGAAGGGAAATTTACAAGAGTGCACAAATTATAGAGGAATAATGTTACTATCACTGCCAGGAAAAGTATTAAATAGGATTATCCTTGAGAGATTAAAAGAGTCCATAGACAAGAAACTGAGAGATGAACAAGCAGGTTTTTAACAAAACAGATCATGTACAGACCAGATAGCCACTTTGAGAATAATAGTTGAACAAAGTCTGGAATGTAATTCACCACTATACATCGGATTTGTGGACTACGAAAAGGCATTTGACAGTGTAGATTTGTGGTACATTTGTGTAATTTTTTATTCAGTTTTTCTCCATTATTGTTTGTGATATTGTGGCCTTACCTTGATATCCCTCATTTATTAGATGTCATATATGTTGTGAAATTGTGCTTGTCTTGTCATAAGTGTGATAGAGCTGAATTTGTTCTATAGTTCATACATTTCTGCCTAATTTGCATTATCTTCATTTAGCTCTTGTCACTGTATTCAGTCATCTTGTTTGTATCTCTGTTCTTTTATTGCTCCTAATATAACATCTAGTATAATATCTGTTATTACATGCAGTTTGGTGATTTTGAGTGGTGAAATAAGTGTTGAATATATTGCTCACATATTCATTATATAAAATTTGCATTATTGTTTAGCTATTGGAAAGCACAATAATTGTGAATCATGGCTACCTTGGATTATTTTATTAAAGCTGGAAAAGAATTTGGTATAGAAGGTGAGGCTTTAAGGGAATATGCATCCACTGAGTATGAAAAAGAATAAAAAAGGTTAGAAGCCAATGAAATCAGAGATCAAAGACAATTAGAGAGGGAGGAGAAGAAACGAGCTGAGGAATTAGCTGAGAAAAGGAGAGAAGAAGTAGGTACCACAAACTGCCACTTCGTTGCAATCAAAAAATTATGTGATGCGCAAGCGAGGCCCAATTTGGGCTCTTTTCAACCTCGCTCTGCCTAGTAATTAATTTGCCTTTTCTAAATAAAAATTATATCTTCTGGTTCCTTGATCTTTCTTCTTTCATAATATGTCAATTATAACTTTCTGCGTGTCATTGAAATTGAGTGAGACAAAAAACAAAAACACCATTAAAACTGCTCTTGCCGTGCGCTAGCTGACTGGCGCTCAAGAGAGCAAAATTCCCTGACAGGACCCCCACCTCATTCAAAGCGTCCGTGCTATGTCCTCAAAAATGCTACACTAATACGGTTTTCACCAATGAGAAGAGCGGAAACTGAGGTTTACGCACATGTAACACGAGGCACAGATTTGCTATAGGAAGATATCGTTAATTTGAAGTGAATGAGAAAGCTTGGATTTTAATACACATCTGGGAGGCCTACCTACACTCATGTTACATCAAACAAACGAGCAACCATTCTGCTAAAATTGTATCAAAGTTTTAAACACCATTGTTATTTGATGAAAGAGCGAACGAACGTTAAAACAGAGTACCTCTAACACATTTCGGCGTGTAAAAAAATGGCGGATGTTCCATCTGACAAACCCGGACACGATGGGCCGGCTGTATGAAACACAGCACGAAATGACTCAGGCGCTGAACTGAAAGTTTCACCAATGGAAGTCGACGCAATATGTGTTCTGAGTAAGTTTTGAACTTTGTTTTATTTCTATTCATTTCAGACCTATTTTGTTTATTTGCAATATAGCAACAGCAAGTGACGGAGGGTGGATGTATTAGAAAAAGAACAGCCAAATGTGACGTCTCGATTCACACATTTAGACAGAAGGCTTTTCCGTTTTTTAAGCAATTTTGGGGGTGGGGTATTGTAGTTTATGTAGCTATTTTGGTTGTTTTATCGGACCATCACCATTTTCTAAACATTCGGTATCAGAATTAAGGTCTAACACTTAGTAACAGTTTGTAAAGCCGCTGACCTCCATTCGATAACGTGATGGATGTCAAAGGTCATGTTTAGAATTTAGATTGCTACACATTTGTGAACATTAATTTTTTTTTTTAAATTGCCTCTTTCGCTTAATTAACCTTTTTTTTTCTCAATTATTTCAGGGGACGATCGTTTTGATGCACATTTTTCAATGATGGGAAGAGGCAGACGTCGGGCTCTGCCACCGATTTCTACTGTGACAAACAGACTATTGGCACAGTTCTGTCTTCTGGAGGATAAGGAAAATGCAACATGGGAGCTAGTACGTCTTGTTGTCTAAAGTTTATATATCATATTATTTCCTCTCATTCTGTGATGTTAAAAATCATTAGGCTACTATGTAGTTGAAGCTTTCCTAGAAGCCTCTACAGGTTTTGAGTTTATTTTACAATTACAAACATAAAAGACAAATGACACAATCCATGTAAAAGAGAGACTTACAATCTACTGTATAATTGATATAATGATTTAAATGGTAAATACAGTAAAAATTAATGCCGCAATAAATGCTTAATGATTAACAAAGGGAAAGAAAAAATAATTTGGCCGACATTTTTTGTACTAATAATAAAATAACACAATCATGCAATTTGTTCTCTTCCCGTCCCTCCCAACAAATTTCTCTCAGGTGACCTCTTGGTTTCTCTGTGCTATCCGAACAGAATGTGAGTAAAGGACAGCTACAGTACAGGTGCCAGATGTCAGTACAACAAGCCAGTGCCCTGAGAGGAGATTCACTTGAGGACTTTCTGAACACACAATTATCTTTTGATGCAGCTGACCTCAAGTGACAGTGAGATGGACACAGACTAATATGTAATGTTTCTTTGTTTATAACAATCAAATTTTAAGCAGTAAAGGTTGTTTCAATCAAGAAAATAACCATCAATTTGAATTGTACAACTCAAATAACATAAATATGGAAGTTTTCAGCTCTATAGCTGCAATATTCATGATTTTATGACAACATTTGGAATTTCATGAGATTTTTCTTCCGAACTGCAAATTTAGCCTTTGATCCATTTTCACATAATGCAGTTTTATAGTATTCAGTATTTCATGTGGCTCAAAAAAAAAAATAAGCATCAAGTATATAATGCTCTCTTTAAGCTCAATAAATCTTGTAGCTTTCCTGTGTGTAGTTTTTGATTTATGAGTGCATGAAAATGCATATTTGCACTTTGCGCGCACAACAATGAGACTTGCTACTGCATCTTTTGTCAATTTTGATGGACCATAATTCATTTAATTGATTTGTTGTACTTCCCATGTTTCTTTTATGCAATAAGGACTTGTATGACTTTGTACAAAAAGCATTATTGACTTGGTAAGTGTTTGTTGACTGTAGTTATGATTGTGCAAAGTCAGGCAATTTGTTCGGTGCAAAGATGTTTTAAAAATTTTGTAATTCCGCACAATTTTGAAATGCTGTAACTCGGTTGTTTGATGTCCGATTTTTAAAATTTAAAAAAGAAATTTCATGGCTTAAAGAGATCCATTAAGATCTATAAACAAAGACACTGTAAAAACAAAATGAAAAATCAGTTTGTGGTACCTAGAAGAGGAATTAGCTGAGAAAAAAAGACAAGATGACATGGCTCTTGAAAAAGAAAAATTGGCCTATGCTCACACTCAGATGGAAATCACAGCACAACAAGAGCTTAGATTGGCAGAGATTAAGTTAGAAAAATTAAGACTGCAACAACTACAGGTAATGATGAGGCTAAAAATAAAATACCCTGCTTCTAATTTTAAGCTCAATTTGCCGAAATTTAACTCAAATACAGACGATATTTCATGCTTCTTAAATAGACATGAAACATATTGCCAAGAGTTTAAAATTGATAGAGCAACATGGTCTAGTAGGCTCATGAATTTATTGGTGGGTGAGGCACTTACTGCAGTACGCACTATGGATGATCAGACTAGAAAGGACTATGAGGCTGTAAAAGCCTCATTGCTGAAGAAATACCAATTGGATGAAAATGGTTATAGGCTGAAATTTAAATCATTGTTGTCAGATTCAGCTAAAGATTTTACTGAATTTATCTCATCTATTAAACTGTACTTTTCTAGATGGGATGATTTATCAAAAATTGAAAAAACTTTTGAGGGGTTAGCTTATTTCATTCTTAGAGACAGGGTGTTGTTTTCAGTCAGTGGCAACTTTTTATCATTCCTACAGGAGAGAAAACCTGAAACATTGGTTTCTGTAGAAAATTTAGGTCGTCAGTATCAACTTGCACATCCAAATAGAAACCTTAGTAAAAATAACATTAAGGATTTCTTGCCAGTGGCATCTGCTAGGACTGTAAACTATAATGCACCTGGGCAGAGATCAAACAGTATAGACAAAACTATCGACTAAAAAGAGATTATAGCTATGGCACTAACAGAGGCAGATACAACTTTATCACATTAACTACCGCAAGCCGCTGTCAGCGGCTCACAAAATAATCACATTTGGACCGCAAGCCGCTCAGAGCGCCATTCTAATTTTAGTAATAAAACGAATGAAAAATGTACTGAAACACTCTCTGATCTGGTTCGAGATTTTAAGTTGCCACCGGAAAACAAATTCCCAAAGCATGGTTGTTGTAGAACACTGGAAAATTTATATTATGTTCATATTTTTCAGCGTTTTGGGTTAATTACCAAATTGTGTAAAACTGTTTACCATGGCAACTCGTGATAGGACTACAAAAAATGCGTGTACATCTCGTCTAACGGCTGAATAGGATAGAAACGTGTTTCAACAATTGACTGATAGATCTAGCGACGAGGACAAGAGTGAAAACGGTGTGCACATTGATTGAAATTGTGATTTTGATAGAGATGGGGCGCAAGCAGTTATAACTGTGAAAATATTACAAGTCCTCGGCCACTGGAGGGCCGTTAAATAGCAACTACCTCTATTAGAGTTACAACTGGTACTTATTGTAATAGTACATTCATTTATCTTTAAAATGATGTGTAATTCATAAAAATCTGTAAACAATTACGAAAACTACAGCTTACTTTGTGCAAACACCTACATGATGAAAATGGGAAAAAAATTTTTATTCGGCCAGTGTGTTTTTCAATTTGGTAGTTAATGTGTTAACAAAATATCACATCAGCCTCAAAGAAATTATAACTCATGATGATGATTTTTTTCATCAGCAATCATCATTCAGGCCCTATGATTATCAGAACAGAGGAAAATATAATGCCAGATCAGGTAGAGGACAAAGGTCATTTTATAGAAATAATGACAATTCTTTTAATAACAGAGGTTCTCAACAGAACAATAACTTCAGTCAAGAAATCCTGAACGTTCAAATGCTGTTGTACATGTTAGTGACAATAATCCAGTTCAGCCTAATAATGGAATATCTCATGCAAATGCGTGTAGTGTGGATTTGTCTAACAGTACAAATTGTTCTGAATGCAATTCTTTGTTTCAGCTAGAGGGAGTCCCCAGGCTTTTATGTGGACATCCTTTACCAGTCATGTCCTCATATGATGGAACAGGTTCACTGGTATTTAATAAGGGTTTTGTGAACAACCCACTTGTGTCACTTCTCAGGGAAACAGGATGCACAATTGGAGTGCGCAGGTCCTTGGTAGATCAGTCAGATTACACAGGCAGGGAGATGAAATGCATTACATTTGGTGGCACTGTGGAATACTATCCAACTGCGGAAGTATTTTTGGATACCCCATACTTTACAGGGAGAACTCTCATGTGCCTGTTGATTAACCCTATTGCCGGAATAACCTTGTTGAATATTCCTGGTCTTCGTGAATGCACTAAGGAAAATATTGAAAAATGGGAACAACAGCATCTGATCAGTGCAAATGCTGTCACGACCAGAGCTCAGGCTCGTGCTGAATTAGATCAGCGCAACCAAAGTGATAATGTGGTAGATGAGGTGATGAATGATGAGAGTGAAAATGAGGAGTTGGTGACTGATGAGGAGAATAATGATGAGGTGAAGGATAATAATGATGAGGTGGAGGAGGAAAATGATGATGATCTACAGGTGGAACTTAATGATAAAGATTCCTTTATTCAGAGACAAAGGGTTGATGATTCATTGAAGACATTATTTTAGTTTGCAAAATCGGATGATGTGATGTTTGATGATAATGCTAAGCATTTGTACACTTTAAAAAATGGTATTTTGATTAGAAATTTTCAAGATTCTACCTCTGTAAAAAAACAGATCATGATACCAGCATGTTTTCGACCATTCGTCTTGCGACATGCACACGATATAAATTGTCCAGGTAATTTGGGAATCGCAAGAACAAAACACAGAGTTTTGTTACATTATTTTGGCCTAGTGTGACAATAGATGTCAAGGCTTTTTGTCACACTTGCACAGTTTGCCAAGTTACAGCAACTAAAAGGCCAAAGCATAATGTGCCTATCCAGGCATCTGATATTTCTTTGCGTCGCTTTGCAAAGATGGCTATTGACCTTATTGGTCCATTAAAGGTCACGTCAGCTAGAGGGCATAAATATGTGCTGACATGCACTGATATGTGCACACACTGGCCAGAAGCGATACCTCTTAAAACTATTTCAACTGTTCACGTAGCGGATGTGCTATTTTTAGTTTTCAGCAGATTGGGTTTTCCCAAAAACATACTATCAGATCAGGGAACTCAATTCGTCTCAGACGTTATGAAACAAGTAATGAAACAGTTTGATATTGGTCGTTCTCTTAGTTCTATCTATCATACAGCCTCGAATGGTAAAATTGAGCGGCTAAACAGGAGTTTGAAACAGATGTTGGGTAAAGTAACTAATAAATATCCACAGGATTGGGACAGGATATTGCCCGCAATTTTATTTCCTTACAGAGAAATTCCCAATGAACACACTGGGTTTGCTCCATTTGAGTTAGTCTTTGGTGCTAAACCTAGAGGACCTATGCCCATTTTAAAACAATTGTTGGTTGGAGCTGACATGGACGAAGATGTTCAAACCTCTTAACAATATGTTGTCAACTTGAGAAAAAAGATTTTCGATGCATGCCAGATAGCAGTGGAGGCATCAGAAAAGGCAAAATTAAAAGCGTGTTTGTTTGCCAATCAAAACAGAAAACTACGCCAAATATGGTCAGGTGATGAAGCCTATCTTTTTCTGATGTGCTCATGGATGTTCCTCGGCATAAGGATATCATTCAACATGATATTGTGCTAACAGATTTCAGACCTATCAAACTAAAACCATATCCTATACCAATTCACTTACAATCACAGGTACAGGAAGAAATAAAAGAAATGATCAAGTTAAATATCATTGCCCCATCACATTCACCATACAGTTTTCCTATGGTTTTGATTAGGAAAAAAGATAAATCTATTCGTATTTGCATAGATTTCAAATGCTTAAATGCACTAACTATTCCAGATGCGGAACCATTACCATTGTTAGATTCTCTTCTGGACAAATTAGCTACTGCTACTTTCTTTACAAAATTTGACTTGTCAAAAGGCTATAGGCAAGTGCCATTATCAGACAGGGCTAAACCTTACACAGTTTTTGCTACTCCTCTAGGATTGTTTCAATTCAATTTTATGTATTTCGGTCTTGTTAATGCTCCTGCTACATTTGTTTGCATGATGCGTAAACTCTTCTCTGACCATGAGGATTTAATCACTTATACTGATGATATTTGTCTATTCCATCAAATTTGGGAAGAACATGTTATGGGAATTCAGTCTTTGTTAAATACCTTGTGTCTTTATAATCTTACTGCTAGACCTTCAAAATCCAGAATAGGATTCACTGAAATTTCTTTTCTTGGTCACAAAGTAGGAGGTGGGTTGCTTAAACCTGAAGATTCTACTATCTCAAAAATCTTGAAATTCCTCAAACTAAGAAACAGGTTCGCAGACTTTTAGGCTTGGTAAATTTCTATAGAAAATTCTTGCCTAATTTTTCAGATATTACCTCAGTTTTGTTTTTGTTGGTAAAGAAGAACTCGCCAAATAGGGTTATTTGGTTGCATGCTTGCGACATGTCCTCAAATTTACTTAAATGATGTTTTTCTAAATCACCAATTTTGAGATTACCTGACGCTCGATTTCCTTTTACCCTCAGAGTAGACGCCTCTGCTACAGGAATCGGTGGTATGTTGATGCAAGAGTTTGAAGGCTACATGCACCCAACTATGTATGTCAGCCAAAAATTATCGCCCACAGAGCAGCGGTATCCCATTGTGGAAAGGAAACTGCTCGCGATTGTGTTTTGCTTCACAAAGTATCAAAGGTACTTCATGGGAGCCCATTTCACCCTGGAAACCGACCAGAAAGCATTGTCATACCTTAAAATAGCAAGATTCAGAAACGAAAGGGCCGCCAGGGCCTCGCTCCCTCTTCAACCATATGATTATGATGTCAAGGCCATTAAGGGAAGCCAGAATGGCTTGGCTGATGTTCTTTCCCGTTGCATAAAAGACCCTATATCACCTATCAACTCTGCAAATACAGGTGACTCACAGAATTCCATCTAACCCATGAACAAACTTCATGATGGCCTGATCAAGAACCAATTACGTGTAGAATGACGTGTTCATATAACACTTCTACATTGAAATGCTAACTATATTGATAAAGAACATTAAAACAGTTTGTACGCTAACTATGCTGAAAACAAATATACATAGTTGCATTGTCAAAGAAAGAAACATGGCTGATATGAGTAAGCAGTTCACACAGCAACAGGATAATGATGAATTCTACAATGCTCAAAATGATGTGACATCTTGTTGAACTCAGTGCATTCCAGGGAGATGTTATGCCTTAATAACAGTGCTTATGGTCGTATACAAACTTACGTATACACATTGCGTCGAGTAATTGAAAAAAACTGATGTATTCATATTAAGGGGCATAACTCTGAGATGACGGACTCAAAGTATCAAGGGGACATAATGATGAAATTGTCTGACTATTTTTCGATTGAATTTGTTGCGTATATGGTCAAGTGGATTCATACTGACATTATATTACACAGAGAACAATCATGGACATTGTCAACACTGTTTTTCAACATACTGCAAAAACCGGTGTATGAACATTTATTAATTAGTGGAATAACATTCCACTATAAACGTTAATGATTATGTGTAATATTAAGATGTGATTAATGTGAATTCACCAGAGATTGTTGAGTCTTTGCCTCAATTCTATGTCACACTCACACTTAGCTTTGCAACATTAATTGGCTACTTTGCCATACTAATATCTATTGCTACAACACATAAGCTTGGACTTATCTATTGCTCACACAAATGTGTCATAGACAAGATTACTGTGCTTCTCTTGTGCTTCTCTTACCGTTAATAAGTTATACTGATGACATATAATTTTGAGATACATATGTTTTTGATCAATTCACACAAAAATGTCAGTCACTCATTTCATTCTTTGATTGTCTGCCACGACTACTGTGTATGCATTTCAAGAATGTATCTGTGAAGCTTTGTCTTGTCTAATAAATATTGTTGAAATTGTCCAGGCTGCCTTAACATGACTATGAAGATGTGGAGTGGTTTTACTGTGTGCGTGGTCTGCTAGACATCCCCTATGTGACTTTGGCCAGAGTAATACTAAGTTTATTCCAACTATAATTGTTATACATAAAGACCAACTATAATTATTATACATAAAGACCCGCAACACAGTGGAATAACATGTAACAGTGAAATAACATGAAACATTAGCAAAACTTGTACCAGTGGAATAACATGTAACAGTGGAATAACATGTAACAGTAGAATAACATGAAACATTAGAAAAACTTGTACAGGTGGAATAACATGTAACAGTGGAATACCATGTAACAGTAAAATACCATGTAATACTAGAAAAACATATGAGGAATAATATGTAAAAGTGGAAAAACATGTAACAGTGAAACATGCAACTTTGAAATAACATACACCACTGGAACAACATGTAACAATGGAAAAAAACATATAACAGTGGAATACCAAGTAACAGCAAAATACCATATAACATTAGAAGATGACATGGTATGTTGCATCTACTAAAACTGACAAGTAAAAATTAATTACAGTAATTAAACCAAAGATATGCTAGTTAAAACTTTAGGTTGGGGAAACATAAGAAATGTAACCAATTGGAATGCTTTCCAATGATAAAAAATTGGGTCTTTACCCACAGGTTGAGAACCACTGCTGAAGACATTGTCTTCTACAAAACAAAAGTACAAGAATCATGTCTTAGCTACACTCTCACCTCACAGTCCACTTCCTGTTTTATTCCAACAGTTACATCTGAAATGTTGGCTTCAACTGTTCTTGTTGTCTGGATAATGAACATACAAAAACTTAATACTGACATCATTCTTATAACAAACAAGATAGGGACACTTGACAGTAAAACTACAAAACTTGTATCTCTTTATTTTATACCAACAATATTGTGAGTACTCAATATTTTGGTTTATTTTAGTACAGCTGAATGGCTTTCCTTTAAAACAATGTGTTGCTTGCTTCAAAGTAAAGGCAGTGTAACTTAACAGTTTACACATTACATAAGAATATCAACAGTAATAATTAACATTCAGCAGCAATATAGTTTAAATTTATCAGCTGTATCCCTTTCAAGGCCAGGTCCTTGACATGGAGCTGGGGCTCAAGTACAGCCACCAGCGGCTGAAAAACCAAGACTGGCCAGGCCCTCCTACACTCGAGCAAGACCACAGTCTGCCCCAGCAAGTCAAGGTGCTGAAGACGGAGGCAATCAGCCAAGCAGTGCACCACAGTAATCAGGATGCCACGCACACACACAATGGAAATATGCCTATATCTACAAAACATTATGGCACTCACCCTGTGACAGACACCCAGGCAGGTGCAGTGCTGGGCCCTCTGCCTCAAAAGGGCCCAACCCTTACTACTGGAGGTCCTTCTCAATTGCCCCATGGAGCCAGGAGGCATGAGAATAGAGCTACTGGCCAAGCAAAGCAAAGATCACTTAAAATAATGCACTGGAATGCTGAAGGTGTCAACAGTAAAAAAGACAGCTCAAGCAAACTATTAGAGCTAGAAAATATCTTGAACGAAGAGCAAGTAAATGTATGCTGCTTGCAAGAAATCCACCTCAACCAAGACACAGCCTTCAAAATCAGAGGCTACCAGTGATATCGAACCGACTGAAAAGACAGGCAAAAGGGTGGAATACTGACACTGATAAAGAATAACATCAATGCATGTCAGCTTGAAACATATATGGAGGGGGCGGAATACCAAATGCTTCATCTCAGGACAGAAAGTATAGAATTCCACTTGCTCAACTACTACTGTGCGAGCAACTGCCCACAGGCACTAGACCCAACCCAAGAAAAGAAAGACCGATTGTGTGCAGAGACTTCAACAGCCACTCACAGAGCTGGGGCTATGATCACATGGACAGGAGAGGTGAGGAGCTTGAAAACTGGCAGGATGACAATGGGCTTATCCTGATTAACCAGCCAATGGACCTTCCAACCTTCTATTCGAGATCATGGCACACCACCTCTACACCAGACCTGGCATTCCACTCACCAGGCCTGGAGTGAAACATCACACGCATTGTTGGGAAACAACTTGGAGGCAGTGACCACCAGCCAGTCTTCCTAATCATGGAAAATGAACTTGTCAAGGAGAGCAGCACTCTCTCTAGGTGGAACTACAAGAAGGCAGACTGGACAATGTACCAGCATCACACCAGTATACTGGCTAGAGATCTGATTGTAGACAAAATCATCAATAAGGTAGTCGATGAATTCAGCAGATGCCTACTATAGGCTGCTTGTGAAACAATACCTAGAGGGGCTCGTAAGCACTACAAACCATATTGGAATAGTGAACTTGAGCAACTGCATATCTCAAAAGCAGGCAGAGACCAGCCCATGACAAGAACATCGCAATAACTACCAACATGCTAAGGCCAAATTTCAAATGGCCAAGTTGCAGGCCACGCGGAGAAGCTGGAAGGAGAAAACGGAGTCCTTGAACTTTGAAAGAGATACAAGGAAACTGTGGAAACTGGTAAAAGAACTTAATGATGAGGGTATAAGGAGAAACTCAAAGTTTGCACTTTGTAAAAATGGAAACATCCTCACAGGAAAACAGGCAGCTGATCACTTTGCAGATACCTTTGCTAAAGTCAACAACATCGAAGTTAGCCCAGAAAAGCAACAGGAGACTCGTGAGAAATGACAAAAAGCAGGACAAGGTGGAACCATACCTGAAGTTATGGAGGCGCCAATCACATTCAGAGAACTAGAGCTTGCAATTACAAAACTGAAAATGAGAAAGTCGCCAGGAGTTGACGGAGTGTCCAATGAAATGATTAAGAACTTGGGAACTGCAGCAAAAACAAAGCTGCTGCAGATCTTCAATATCTGTTGGAACTTAGGCAGAGTTCCACAGACCTGGAGGGAAGCAATCATGATACCACTCCCAAAACCAGGGAAAGACAGTTCCACGGCCTCCAGCTACAGACCAATCAGCCTTACAAGCTGTCTCTGCAAAACAATGGAATGAATCATCAACCTCAAGCTGCAGTGGTACCTTGAAAGCGAAAACCTTCTTGTACCACAGCAGGCGGGCTTTAGGCATTTTACTCTACAAAGATCAGGCAACTTACCTTTCCAAAGAGATTGAGGATGCGTTCCAAGATAAGAAACTGGTACTAACAGCATGGATAGATCTAAGGAAAGCATTCGACAAGGTTTGGAAAGAAGAAACTGAGAAATTGCAGAGTGAATGGTAGGATGTACAAATGGGTGGAAGCATACTTGTGTAACAGAAGAGCCCAAGTACAACTAGATGGCCTCAAGAGTACAAAAATTATACTGCGTCATGGCATCCCTCAGGGAGGGGTTCTGTCCCCTACACTTTTCCAAGTCTTCATCAACGACCTGGTTGCTGAACTACCACATGGAATTAAAGTGGCAATGTACGCTGATGACCTGGTAATATAATGCACAGATGAGCATGCAATTGTGGCCACCAAACTGCTACAAAGAGCTATAGATGCCTTAACCACATGGGTAAATAGATGGTGTGACAGCATCAATACAGCTAAGAGCAGCACTATGCTCTTCACCCTCTCTCCAAAGCAAAAAGCTGGTGTTATCAAGATAAATGGAGAGCTCCTGAGAGAAGATAAACAACCCACCTATCTCAGAGTTACATTTGATGATAGGTGGACATGGAAGCAGCACATCGACAAGGTAGCAACAAAGGCCAGGAGGAAGCTAGCCATCCTGAGAAAACTAAGTGGAACCACATGGGGAGCCAGTGGGCAAATACTTAGTAAAGTTTACCAGCAGGGCATACGACCATACCTGGAATATGGGTCAGCTGCGTGGTGTCCAGCATCAAACACCACATTACAAGAGCTAGATAAGGTGCAAAACCAGGTGCTTAGGGTCATCATGGGGGCAATGAAATCAAGGCCTATAGTGGAGATGGAGAAAATGGGAAGGATACAAGCACTGAGAGAACGCAGAGATGAAAGTGCTAACACAGGCAGAAAAGTTCCTCTGTATGCCGAACCATCCAATGGATAGATTCCAGAACCTAGCAATTTTGAAAATAAGCAGTTGTATCCACCAGGCCAAATGACTTCGTAGACAAACCTTAGACTTGCCTGAAGTTGGCAGCCCTCTAAAGTCTGTGCCAGAACAAACCCCTTGGAGAGAGAAGCCTGGACTACCAGTATACATCCAGACAAAAGTGAAAGGAATACTCGACAAGGATGAACAGAACAGCGTGCAACGTAGGACAGTCACTCATTTTCCTGGACAACGAATTCTCACAGGACCTCTGAGTCTGAGTATACACAGATGGGTCAGCACAAAGTGCAGTAAAGAATGGAGGAGCAGGAGTGTACATAGAATACTCAAACAACACTAGGGATATGGTCAGAGTACCAACAGGGAAATGCTGTAACACCTACGATGAAGAAATCCAGGCAATCAAGGTGGCAACCAAGAAAATGTTGAACACCAGTCTCAGTCCACAGCCTTAGGTATTCCTGACAGATGCAAGATCAGCACTCCAAGCCCTTAAGTCCAGAAAATTGCCAGGTATACAAGCCCTACTTTCTGAACTGTGCAACCAGCGCAAGGTCGCCATGCAGTGGATACCGTCTCTCTGTGAAATGCCAGGAAACGAGAGAGCAGGCTGACTGGCTAAAGAAGATGCTCCAGAAGAGCAACCGGATGTACCAGTTACGTACCATCAGAAGAAAAAAATGATCAAATCAATCAGAAAGCCACCAACACCAGATGACTACCAAGCTATGAACAGATCAGAACAAATTGTTATTCTGTGCCTCAGAACAGGACACAACCGACTCCACAGCCAGATGTATACAAAATTTAAGATTGGCAATTCAGCCATGTGGACAGGCACCCCAGACTGCAAAGCACATACTTCAAGACTGCCCCAAATATGATATATTGAGGCAAACCCACTGCCCCGGAGAAACAACACTGGAAGCAAAACTATATGGACCTCTGTATGAACTACAAAAGACAGTGAAGTTTATTACTTACTTAGTCATTCCCCTTCTACCGTGAGGTGTAGAGGTTGGGAAGAGAGAGTGTCAGACTATCCTATCAGCTGTCTTCCTCCTGGCCTGGTTCCATTCTAGTCCTTGGTCCTTCAAAGATTGTCTAATGTTGTCTTCCCAGCAGACTCTGGGTCATCCTGGGGGTCTGGATCCCTGGCTCTTTGTTTCCCATGCTTGTCGTGGTAGCCAATCTTCTCACATTCTGCAGACATGGCCAAACCATCTTAGTTGGGACTGTTCTAGTTGGGTCTGAAGGGGTTGGAATTTTAGGCCTTGACGTATTGTCTGGTTGCGGACCATGTCTCTTCTTGTTACTTCAACCACCTTCCTCAGATACCTCATTTCCTCAGTTTATACAAGAAACAACATTGTAGATATAGACAATATATTTCAAGCAAATGCAAGACGAAGAATCGGCTGTATATACTGTTGAGTGTATTAAGATAATTATGTGAGCATAACAACGAGTAACATTAGAATAACATGTAACAGTGGAACCCAATGTAACAATGGTATAACATATAATATGGGAAAACATGTTACATTGGGAAAGCATATAACAGTGGAAAAAACACGAAACACTGGAAAACATTAAACAGTTGGATAGAATGTAATGGTGGAATAACGTGTAACAGAGGAAGAAATGTGCAACAGTGGAAAAATGACAAAACAAAGAAATAACATGTAACTGTGGAATAACATGAAACATTAGAAAAACTTGTACCAGTGAAATAACATATAACTGTGAAATAACATGTAACAGTGGATTACAACGTAAAAGTAAAATACCATGTTATACTAGAAAAACATATGTAAAAGTGGAAAAACCTGCAAAAGTGAAACATGCAACGTTGAAATAACATACATCACTGGAATAACATGTAACAATGGGAAAAAAAACATATAACAGTGGAATACCTTGTAACAGCACAATACCATATAACATTGGAAGATGACATGGTATGTTTCATCTATTAAAACTGACAAGTAAAAATTAATTACAGTAATTCAACCAAGATATGCTAGTTAAAACTGTAGGTTGGGGAAACATAAGAGATGTAACCCATTGGAATGCTTCCCAATGATAAAAACTGGGGTCATTACCCACAGGTTGAGAACCACTGCTGAAGACATTGTCTTCTATAAAACAAAAGTACAAGAATCATGTCTGAGCTACACTCTCACCTCACAGTGCACTTCCTGTTTTACTCCAACAGTTACATCTGAAATGTTGGCTTCAACTGTTCTTGTTGTCTGGGAAATAAACATAAAGAAACTCAATACTGACATCATAAACAAAGAAACCTAGCAATGAGTGATTGTTACATATGAAATAGTTTACCAGATTTCTGTCTGTTTAGCTCATTTTTACTGTATCAAGATTTTGATCACAAATTAAACAGAAAACTCACTTCAAAATCTGTATTTATTTCCTGTTTTAGTTTCTGATCCAGAAATATAAACTTCTTGTCCATATTTTGTGTACTCTGGAAAAAAACAAAAATATGTTATTTGTGAACACAATCAGTAAGAGGGTGTGCTGAGATACTGCTGTCACAAGAAACACTATTCAGAGTTCTTTGTTAAATGGACAAAACATTACTGCTGCAAATTGTTTGTTTTGCAGGTGGCAGTGATAGATGCATTGTAGGAAGTCACTTTGTTTGGCTGTAGTGTTGTAAATTGTGTGAGCAGTAGCTGAGTAGTTTAGTTTAGTTTAATAGCTTAATAAGTCAGCAAATATGGCTGGGCTCTAAGATGTTTGATGGCCTAACTGAGTTAATCTCATATGTTAAAGCTCACACTATGTGATCTGTTACTGAATGAATGGATTACAGGAACTTTTGGTTTTGATCTGGGAAAAAGGTGGAGAAAAGAAGAAATGATGTATAGGTTATCAGTTTATGACAGCCAACACTTGAGTTTTCTGGAGTGAAAGTCAACAGTTTTCACAGAGGTGAAATATGTGTAGTAGTACCCGAGTACATTTTCTGAGTTTTGTGGTTAATTTGAGGAGATTATCCTTGAGTATGGTGTATTACTTTTGAACATATGTTGGCACATAATTCAGTTTTGTGCCAGGTAACAGTTTGCAATAAATTGTTAATGATTGTAGAGGTAGTTAGCTTGAAAGAACTAAATTTGTCCTTAGAGAACTAAGTTATGGTACTGATATACTATCACGTGATATTAAACTGCCTGATGTACAGGTGTTAGGTTTTTTTGTGTGGCTGCAATCCATGTTATGTTGAGCTGTTGTTGTTGAGATTTATCCCTAAAATTTCGTAACATCACATTAAAAAAACTTGCAACAATTACAATCAGAAAATAAAGTGAATAGTTCTGCATGTTTGAGTAGCATTTTGGCTTCTTTTTTTTTTATTCTAACAGATAATAATTTCTTTCATCCCAGGGGATTCTAGAACAAAGACTGACTAGTAATGTCTTTAGCTTACTTCTTCACTGTGTCTGTCTGTCTGTCTCTGTGTGTACCCGTTCTGTAGTGTAAACATCTTTTCCTTTTTATTAATTTTTTTCTTTTGTTCCACTGGTGTTTTTACACCAATTCCACACTGATGATCCCACCATAATATTTTAAGTCTTCTGTCATTTACAGCCAACCATTTTATGTATCTATACTTTCTTGGTCATTACTTTTGTTCTTCACACTGTTGCAGAGGCAAACAAAATCTGTGATGTTTGACCTAAAAGTTAAGATGCTTGTGCCGACTTTTATTTTTAATATTGCCTCAAGCTAGCAGCATGGATAAAAGTTGAAAGTTGCAATCAAGGTGGAGTGGGTTCACTTCACAGCACCTTGTGAGTCATGACCCAGGTGGGTCCATGGTTCTCAGACTGTATTGTTATTGTAGAACAGAATCGACATCCTTGCACTCTGGGCAAACCCACAGATGCTCAGTCTCCCTCAGCAAATGCCAATGGGTATGAATGCTAATTGTTCCTTTTGCGCACTGGTTGTATACATGCCAGGTGTGTCCTCTCATACGTCCATCCCTGCTGGTCTTACATTTGATGCCAAATTCCAGCAGTCTTAGCCTTGATGATTCATCGATTGCAGTGTCATTCTCTAATAGGCAATCATGAATTGCCCTCAGTATTTCACTCATATTCATGTTCAATGCACTTTCTATGGGTGCTTGTGAAGCTAGTCTGTCAGCTCTTCATCGCCGCATACCCCTGCATACCAGGACAGTAGATCCATATCAGTTCTTGAAGATTCGATGCTTCTATGGAGGATTTCCATTCATGTCAAAGAATTCCGTTTTGAACCTTTTGAAGTATGCAGTGTGAGTCTGATACAATAACTGCCTTTGTTATTTAAAGTTTCTGACAGCCATCTTAAGGCAGCAGTAACTGCCTCTACCTCCATTCTCATGCTGGAGGTTGTTATCATGTAAGCCCCGCTATGTTCAGCAACAGTTCTGCATTTTACTCAAGAGAAGCCCCACCCTGATTTATTACAATGCATTACAGACCCATCAGTGTACACAATGGCATCATCATCCCCAGCACTATCATTTATCTCGCTCTTTTGCAGCCAATACCAAGTTGAAGGCTCCTTGGTATTATCTACACTGTAGATCTAGGCTTTTCCTGTGGCTTTTCTGCCATTTCAAAATGTGCGGAGTTGAAGTTATGAGCTCCAGTTTATCCAGCTTGGCTTGCATTTAAAGGATCATCACATATGGTTCCAAGCTGGGAGGAAGAAGCGCATGGCATACTGTGCATTCCCAACCATCCAAGGGGGATATTCAACTATACAGTGCTAAAATACTGTGCTCTGGTTCTAAACTCTCCCAAGGAATTGTCACATCCTGCACAGAGCCACTTCTCAGCTCCCCCTGCCTATCACTGGGACCATAGTGAGATCTTTCTGCTATATTAAAAATATCTTGGACAGCTAGGAAGAGTTACAAAGATGTCCTGAAGGAGATAATATCTAAAAGAAGCTCAGTCATTAGGCTAGAGGGAAGTAATCTACTTTCTTTGGGCATGTTATACGAAGAGCAAAGCTTGAATATTTCGTGACAACAGGAAAGACTGAAGGAAAAAATTGACAGAGGAGAACAAAGGGAGAAGATACAAGACATTCTGACATAACTGCATGGAAAGAGGTCAACAGCTGAACTGATAAATAGAACGGGAGACAGGAAGTTGTGGGGAGAATGACTGCCTATGCCACCAGCCATGGCACTTGAAGAAGAAGTTTTTAAATGACAGCTGAGATGAATATGCTGCATTCAGTATCAAAATTGAATCCTTGGTAATGTTCTGCATAAGACAATTTTTATAACATCTTAAATATAGACACATAAGGGTAAAGTAAATAAAGGCTGATTTAATTATAGCATGAAAATATTACAAGTATATACACATCCTTTTTCTTTAAGAAAATGGGGCAGACTGCCTTAAGATGTCATGAAGGTAGGTTGTTACACAAATGGGAAAAAGGGTAATTTGTCTTACTAGTTTATAAGACTAAAGAAAATTCCCTACATTGTGGCCACAAGCCCAAGTCAGGGAAATGAAAGAAAGTGAGAAACACGAGGAAGTAAGTAAATTAAGCACAACCCATGAATTCCTTTGGTCAGGGATCGTGGTTTCACTAAGGGAACCCTCCCCCTCCCCATGCTTGTTTCAAGTTTCCATATTTTTCTGAGGCTGAAATAATGTACAAAAGTACGTAGGCCTATATGATTTCTGTTTAGCCGCGTGTTGGATTAAGAAATGCTATAAATGTCTAGTGTAAGACAATCTTATTTCAGGTTAAACAGAAGAACACCATTAATCCCTTTTAGCTTTTTGTAGATATGTAAGATGCCACTAACTATGTATACAGACACTCAGAAGTAAATGGTATGTTTGTATGTTGTTCTATGAATGTGAAAACTGGTAAGCTTGTATGTTGTTCTGTGAATGTTTTATATGATTGTAGGCTGGACTGTTAACTGTGTAGGAAATGTTAGTTTATATTGGTATCATAAGATAAAGTGTTGCCGTTAATCTGCACACTAGCATTATAATCATAACTGTGTATCAAGATGATAAGTGCAGACAAAAAGGATACTGCATGCAGAAAACCTCAACTCGATCTAATTTCTATAGGTCTGGTGGCTAATTCTTAAAAAAGCAGTAAAGGGTAGGCCTAATACATAACTGAAGTCTTATTTAACTCTTACAACACAGCTTGCCAGCTCAAGTGGTGTGCATTTAGTTCCAATTTTATGGCTCCCCAGTTGAACTGGTGCCCCAAGGCAAATCACTATCGGGAAAGTATAAGGAAAAATTGTTAATGTTTCATCAAATCCTATATTTATAGTCACTTCCTGTATTTAATCTGTTTACATTTGCATCATGGTGTGGTTTTGCTCATGATAACGTTTGATTTTAGTACCTTTGATGTTCAGCTGTTGACCGCAAAACTATTTTTTTCTAACCACAATGGCTTCATCGTCAAACGATTGTAAGCAAAGATTATTGGCTGTACAAGCAGCACAACTTATTTCTATTTGGATTGAAAATGAAGATGAGTATGATCAGTTAGCAAGCGATGATGACAGTTAAGATTCAGATCACATTTTCCCAGCAAAGATATCTATAATCAAATGACAGAATCCCCTAGCTGTTTCTAGCAGTAGTACTAGTACTAGAAATGACAGGTCAATGAAAAGACCAAAAGGAAGAGGTAAAGCTCCTATGAAGAAGAGACTAAGAGAAGATACATCTAGATCACCATGTGGAGAAGCAGAACCCACAAGTACTGATGATAATACAAATGCATTGAATGGGGAGATTAGCTGGAATGAAGCTGATGATGGCTCAACACAGAATGATTTCCGCTTTGTACCACGTGAAGACATCCGATCTTTGCGACAGTAGCACTGGGTATGTAGTAAATTTGTTGAAATACTTTGGGGCCAATACTTCTTACAGTCCAGAAGTTGATGTAAATAGTCAACAAGCCATCAAAGTATTTGACACTTTGCTACAACCATGTGAAAAAGGTCATCTCATCTATGCTGATTGATATTACACAAGTGTGACATTGCTTCAATATCTGAAAAACAACAGATCATTATTTCACTAAGACTGTCAACTTTAATCAAAAGATTCAATATCTGAATAACAGAAATTATTATTTCACTGGGACTGTCAACGTTAATCGAAAGAACTTCCCAGAAGAGTTAAAACTACACAGCTAATGCATATTGAAATGAAATGGTATATGGAGCAAGAAAAAAGATTTTTATGTGTAATGTTTAGGGACAAAAAAAAAACACCATGCATTCTTGTGTCGAGCTGTGCAACAGTGGAAAACATAGACATCACCAATCGATCTGACAAAACAAACAAAATAAACCACTGATTATTGATGATTACAATTAACGCAAGAATGGATGTGACAGAGTGGACCAAAGCATTGTTAACATATGGCACATTCAACAGATGAACAAGAAAGTGGTGAAAAAACAATTTCTTCTGGATTTTTGAAATAGCTTAGCTCAATGCATATAAATTATCTGTACTGTCAAGAACAAAAATGCCAAAAAACCAAGCCTTCTTCAATTTACATGGTAACTTATCAATTAGCTGTCTCTTGTTGCTGCTGTGGATTTCCAGCAAATTCCTCCCAGGATTGGACATGGCAATCAAGTGAACAGCCCAGTTAATAGACTAGGAGGAACGAACATATTGTAAAAAAATCAAAATTTCATCGCAAATGCGTCACTTGCAGCACCCCTCAAGTAAGATTAAGGACAACCTTTTATTGTGAAGGATGCACAAATAATCCCTACCTACATCCAAATAACTGTTCTGCTACGTATCATGAAACGAAATAGTTTTTGGTAAATGTAAATATCAGTTGTGTATAAAGTTGTGTACATAGTGTATTTTCATCATCATTTTTCACTACTTGGCATGAACATTTCAAAAGGATACAAAATTTATTTATTATCAAAAACAAATAAAACTTGTCTGTGTTCTGTATAATTGGATACAAAACAAAAGGAAAATAATTTTAGGAGTTACAGACCAGTGCTAAGCTTTATATATGAAGGTAAGATTACACTTTTTTTTTCCAAATTTTAAAAGAGAAAGAAAATTGTTTACAACATTTTTTTATAGCCTACTATTTGTGTATTGTTGTACATTTAGAAACAATAATGTTTTTCATATAATTGCCCAAGATGCAGCAATAGTGAATGCAGTCAGCGACCCATAGCTTGACTGCTTGCATCAGGACCAGCGAACCAGAGCTAGTCAAGACCGTACTCCACCTCCACGTGGTGGTCCTGGAAACAGTCTGCAGCAGTGCAGTCTGGCTGAGCGAGTACGGATCGAAATGGGAAGGCAAACCCGGTCCCTAAAAAATGCAGTGCTGAAGTCGGATGTGTCGACCGAAAGGTGCAGATATCACAGCTTAGGCGTAAACAGACACAACGCAACCATCGTCCTTTTCAGGGCGAACGAGGAAGAAGAAGAAATATAACTGCCCTTTCAATACTGCAACATTTGATGTATAACACATTGTTATAGCATATAAAATAAGAAACATATGATAAAGTTTTTGACGACACCCCAAACTCAAAATATAATCCTGGAAACTAGCGCGTAAAAACGTGGTTTTGGTGCTTGTATACTAAGAGTTAACAGCTATATCAATGTGAGCTACTTAAATGTTCACCAGGTCGATAGAAATTTGGGCTAAATCAGACACACGGCCCAGTGTTCTTCATTTCAACTGAAAGTAGAAAAATATACTGGCAGTATAAAAGACTAAGGGAAAAAAAAGGAAGCCAAACAACACCGAGTAAAGTTACTGGACACTAACATGGCGACATGAAAAGATGTGAACAATATAACTGATAAAGAACGCTGGGGATAGGAACTTGTAGAGAGACAAGATCACCATCGAGCACGGTATATGAAGATAAAGACCTGTATGTTCTTAAATATGATTATAAATAATGGCAGTTTATCGTTACTTACTTATGGAATCTTTCACAGTTCCAGCGCAACGGAAGTGTAACGCCAAAAGTCACGTGGTATTGTGGTAATTTTTTTTTTCTGGATTGGCATTATATTTTATTTATTTTTTTTGTTCATGGCAACTATTATTCATAGGTCTTTGCAATCGATGCTTGCGCATTTTAACATTTTTATAATAACATTTTTTATAATATTTAGTCGTTCCTCTTCTACCGTGAGGTGTAGAGGTATTGAAGAGAGAGAGAGCGCCGTATTATAGGGTGACCATATGGTTCAACACAAAAAGGAGGACAAATGCCATATTTTGGTCATAAAAAGGATCACAAGGGAGGACAATATTTTTAAAACGTAGGACGAAAAGTAGGACACCTTTATTCGATGATTACAAGACACTGAAACATATTGTTTTATTTTTTACATTCAAACAATAAGCTAATAACATCACACTGATTTTGTGCCTACTTATATTTGTGTGATGATAAAATCTTCTTCTACAAAGTTGGACTACATTTTAAATATGCATAGACATCAGAGCATGATAGCTCCTTTAAATTGTAGTGCACAAGTAGAGGGCCTTTAATTGAATCTACACTCACATGTCCCCTTCTTTTGTTCACTGACCTTGCATAAGTGAAAAAAGTCTCTCAACATTGGCATTGTGACCAATAATTGCTTAAGAATTCTAAATGCAATGAGACACCAAATAAATGTTTCTTCTGTAATACAGTCTTTAATTTTGCAAACACATTGTTACCCGCTGTATTTCGCCCTATATCACTAAACATTGTGTTATAATTATCCCCAGTAAATGCACGACACTTCTCCAAGAGGTCATATTTGACCATGGTTTCTGTTCAATCAATACCCTTTAGCTCCCCAAGAATCATAGGCCTTCAACAAACACATGCCAAGTCTTCCTGTACTGTGCCATCCACTCAAGTTCTTTCTAAGTTTTCCTCATCATTTTCACCTCTGTATCCAGTTCTCTTTTCCGTGTGTTTTTTATTACAGACTTTTCTTTAGCTTGCAACGCATGTCATTCTCTTGTCCGTCTCTTGTGACCTTCAAATCTTGCAATCGATTTTTCAATCACTTTCAGATGAGCAATAGCTCTGAAACTTGGCTTAGTTGTGTATTCCCTATGACAATACAATAATCATTCGTAAAAATTATAAAATGAATAAAATTAAATTTATTTTTTAATTATATCATCACTGAAATGGGTGATAACTGCAAATAATCTAGGTGTATTCTTTCCAACAAGATTGTTTCTCTTGAGAGAAATATTGAAACTTCTCCCCCCCCCTCCCTTTTTTTCCACACACACACTATCGTACGCGCGTGCACAGGCATACACACAACTGACAACTGCATTTAAAAAAATGAATTTACAACTCTTATCACTGGGTAAGGGAACATATCGGAAAACTTATAACGTCACAACTTTGCAGTCTGCAAAAATGTTGCTTTTGTTGGCAGAACCGAGCGAAGTGGGCTAAGCTTGGTCCAGAAATCTTCTCCTTCTTTCAACCCTGTTATCTATGACTTTAATCGATATCTCCTTTTACTTTCGAGAACCTCTGCTTTATTTGTAAATAAGGTTTTCCTAAATTGGTTCCGAATTCTGTTTATTTTGAATATATGAAGAGGATCGACACAGTAGTTTTTAACCATGATGTATCTCTTACATGTACATATCTCCGAAAGTAAAAAACACAGCAATTGTTCCTTAGGTCTGAATATAACTGGATTTATCCTTCAAAAAAAGGAATTACTTTCACTTCCTTCTGTCGATCCATTTTTTTTGCAATACATGTGAATCTTCCACTTCTTCGTTCGTCCTGAAAAGGACGTTGCATGCATTGTGTCCGTTTATATCAAAGCTACGATATTTGCACCTTTCGATCGACACATCCGCTTTCAGCACTGCATTTTTGGGACCGGGTTAGCCTTCCATCTGCGATCCCTACTTACTCAGCCAGACTGCAGTGATGCTGCCTGTTTCCAGGACCACCACTTGGAGGTGGAGTAGGGTCTTGGTCAGATCTGGTTCGCTGACGTAAGCAGTCTAGCTATGGGTCGCTAACTACATTTGTCACTGTTGACGCGTCCTTTGTCCCTATGTGGATCCATGGTACCTTCTACACGAATATGTAGTTCTGCTAAACGTCATTATACAAGCGGCTTGCGACACACTGGAGAGCGGCGCTGATTTTGATTGGTAAATATTTCACTTCCTCTGAGAATGATAAGGCATTTATTACATCATGCGACAGGTGATGCTTGGAGTTTAACTAAATGTTTATATATTGCATTTGTTTTCTGTTAAATTACGTTTCCATGTCCCTGAATGGCTTGTACGCATGTCTTATAAAATGAGGGCATAGGGCCGAAGTGATGGGGGATTGCATTGTTCAGTGGTCTCAGCTTGGAAAGTCTGAGTCCCATGTAATAATGAGCAAGCGTGTGTCGTTATGGGTGTTTGATGATGTTGCTTATGTGTTTAATTCTGAGTGCCTGAATCTTTGTTTCTATGTCTTGGAGGGCAATTCTTCCGTGTTTCTTTTCTTGTATAAGTGTCTTGTGTTTAATTCGGTGAATTGTGCGACCAAAAACAAATGCTCTGATCTGTTTGTTTATATCAGTGATAGTCTGTTTTGGGGGGTTGAAAACTGTGGCAATTTAAAGTAACTTCTGGAAAATGTATGTATTTACAATTAAAGTTCGTCTGAAAATCGTTGTGGCTTTATATGTGTATCTGTGCAGCATGTCTCGTATTTCTTATGTTAGGTTCTTCTTCTAGTGCAAGAACATACAGTAAAGGGGAGAGAGGGCAACCCTGCCTGACTGATCTTGTTAGCTTGAAGAATGTATAGTTTACTATCACTTTGTTCTCGGGCTTCATGTACAGAATATTAATCCATTGTCTGAAGTGTTCACCGATGTTGCGATGTAGTAATGCTTTGTGGAGGTATGATATTCTGTCAAAGGCTTTCTCTTGGTCAAGGGAAAGAGCTAAAGACTGACAAACCTTCTGGTGTGTGTAGGTGAATATTTCTCTTACGAAATGTGTGTGCTGAAAGATGTTTCTCAGACCTAAGGATCTTTTATATTTGGACATGCGCCCTAATATAACCGACAAGGTTGAACGGGACGCGCCTCGCCAAAACGAGGCAAAACGTTTAAAAAAATAAAATTCTGCTGGGCGCTACACTGCTGGTCTTCGTGTATGATGGTCGCCAGAATCGGTTTTAGTTTGGTTCTTAGAGCTTTCGTGAAAATTGTATAGTTTACGTTTAAGACTGATATTGATCTGCAGTTTACGTTTAAGACTGATATTGATCTGTAGTTTACGTTTAAGACTGATATTGATCTGTAGTTTACGTTTAAGAGTGATATTGATCTGTAGTTTACGTTTAAGAGTGATATTGATCTGTAGTTTACGTTTAAGACTGATATTGATCTGTAGTTTACGTTTAAGAGTGATATTGATCTGTAGTTTACGTTTAAGACTGATATTGATCTGTAGTTTACGTTTAAGACTGATATTGATCTGTAGTTTACGTTTAAGACTGATATTCATCTGTAGTTTACGTTTAAGACTGATATTGATCTGTAGTTTACGTTTAAGACTGATATTGATCTGTAGTTTACGTTTAAGACTGATATTGATCTATAGTTTACGTTTAAGACTGATATTGATCTGTAGTTTACGTTTAAGACTGATATTGATCTGTAGTTTACGTTTAAGACTGATATTGATCTGTAGTTTACGTTTAAGACTGATATTGAACTGTAGTTTACGTTTAAGAGTGATATTGATCTGTAGTTTACGTTTAAGAGTGATATTGATCTGTAGTTTTCGTTTAAGACTGATATTGATCTGTAGTTTACGTTTAAGAGTGATATTGATCTGTAGTTTACGTTTAAGACTGATATTGATCTGTAGTTTACGTTTAAGACTGATATTGATCTGTAGTTTACGTTTCAGACTGATATTGATCTGTAGTTTACGTTTAAGACTGATATTGATTTGTAGTTTACGTTTAAGACTGATATTGATCTGTAGTTTTTAAGGAGTGTTTAGTCGGAGTTAGGTTTTGGTATAAGAGTGATGAAAGACATGTTTAGGCTCGGTGGGAGTTCCTTATTCTCAAAGGCGTCTTTTTATACGTGTAGTAAAAGAGGCCCTAGGGTAGGAAAGAAGTGTTGGTAAAATTATGCCGTGAGTCCGTCTGGTCCTGGTTATTTGTCTTTTTGCATTGCATTTATTGCGAGTGTTATGCCGTTTAGTGCCAGTTCAGTGTCTGATATTTGTTTCCTGTGGTGTTTGCATTGTTCTAGTTCATTTTGTAGCGTGAGAATGGAGGGATAGTTTTTATCTGTTTGCTTTGTTATAGTGCGTTTCACAATGTTTGCCGCTGTTTAATATTCAATATCTCTGCAACCACTTGATCGTAATTGTTGCAACTTTGCATATGACCTAATGATCGCTATGTCCGGAGGGGGACATTTTTTTCCTCTTTAACAAACTTATGGTTTTAAATTTTCTTTATTTAAAGTATATAAAATTGACCACCTCCTAGTCCAACCGTGTATTGAGTGGGCTTACCCCTTCATATTTGTGCGCTATTTCGATTTAACATCTTGAACTTATTTCACGTTATTTTCCCAGTGTTTCAGCTCACTACCGCACTGTTTTGAACATTACATTGATCCTTCCGGTGTGTTCAGTTACCGTTCTACTGATTGTGTATTTCAGTGCATAGGCGTATCTTGCGGTATTCTAGGTCTGTAGTACAATGGGTATGAAAGTCAAGTTCCTTACACTGCATACAATGGCAGTGAAGATGTATAAATATTTCTGCAGAGAAGCTAAGCGTGGTAAACTGTATCGGAGTCTCTCAAATCCTGAAAAGAGAACTATTCACGCTTTGGGTTTAAGTAAACGCTCATTTCATCAATTACTCAAAGCTAATGGAATTTTCAGTTCAATCAATACCAGGACACAAGGAAGAAAAGAAGTAGTGGACAGTTTTGACAGGGATGTGATTAGAAGAGAGATTTGTAGAATGTTCAATTCCAAAGAAACTGTGACACTAAGAAAACTGAAAATTCGGCTGAGAACACACAATGACATTGATGTGTCGAAATCAACATTATGGAGAACTGTTAGAAACAGTGGCTTTACGTTTAGGAAGTACGCTAGTGGAAGAAACGTCATCTGCGAGAAGCCGCACTTAGTATCTATGAGAAGTAAATATTTACGTGAAGTACGGGAAATGCGTAATCAAGATTATGATATTGTGTATGTGGATGAAACTTGGATCAATGCTCACCATACAAGTGAAAAGGAATGGCAGTTATCAGATGGAAGTGGAGGGAACTGCGGTAAGACGTGGAATACAATGGATGGGTTTGAAAAAAAAATCGAAGAAAGGTGATTCGTCTTACGAGGACAAAAGACGAATCACCTTTTTTCGATTTTTTTTTCAAACCCATCCAGTTATCAGATGGAACGATTAAAAGATGTGTACCCAGTGGAAAAGGACAACGTCTGATAATGGTACATGCAGGCAGCAGACATAATGGGCTAGTAAAAAATGCTGAACTTATGTTCACTTCCAATTAAACGGACAACCGGGACTATCATACCGAGATGAACGGTAACATATTTAGAGAGTGGATTGAAAATGCTCTTCTTCCGTGCCTAGACAGACCATCCTGTCTGATAATGGACAACGCATCATACTACAACACGTTGTGGCAGAAGAAGACAAAATCCCGACATCTTCGAGTACAACAGATGCTATAAAGATTTGGCTAAGAAAAGAAGACATTCCATTTAACGAGGGGTTTCTGAAACCTGAATTACTGTCCCTTGTTAAGAAATCACAAAAGACCAAGATATTCCATACAGACAAATTGATTCAACAGCATGGTCATATGTGTTTGAGACTGCCACCTTATCATTTACATTTAAACCCAATTGAACTCGTTTGGGCAAAAGTTAAAGGACTGGTGGCAGCTGAAAATAAAACTTTCAAACTATGCAATATGAAAGAACTAACATATACCGCCCTCTCGCAGATAGGCAACGATTATTGGTGTAAATGTGAAGACAATGTCTTAAAAGAGGAAAATGACTATTGGAAAAAAGATGGACTGTCGTTCGTTCAGCCGAGAATAGTCATCAATATGTCAGACTCGTCTGACTCAGAATAAGTGTGTAAATACCTCATATTTTTAATATGTTTTCTCCTCCATCTATGTGTATATTTAAACCAATTATTTTCCTTTTTATCTCCGCGATTTCACTACTATTTTTAACATACACAGTACTTTCACCTCTTCATGCATCTATTCACGTTTTAGTATAAAAAGTAACAATTACAACGAATAGGCGTTATTTTTCTCTCAAATATTTCGAAGAAATTTAAAAGGACCTCACGTAGTAATCAGTTAACAAACCCCACTAACATTCGAATTGTAAAGACGCCTATGCCAAAAATATGCAACTTCCTTCATTTACGGTAAATTATTTTCTTCCAGGACAAAATAATTACTTCGTTAAAGAAGATCAAAGGAATTAGCCGTTGCAAGAAAAGAACACTACCTGCAACATTGAATTTTATAAAAACTTTGGGACATTGAAAATATAAGACCACATGCAAAAAATCATGTTTATCAGTGCAAGGAATATGGAGATATTTGAAGTCAATCGTCAACCGACCTTTTTGAAACGCACTATAGTTGGATAGCTTTCTCTATTAATGTCTCTTGTTGTATGCGGTGTCTGTGTATGATGGATGGCATTAGCTGTGTTCGTTCGCGTATGGTGCTTTTAAGTGTGTGCCCCAGTGTTGTTGAATAGTTTCTATTGGTATGTCGCTTGTGTACATTAGAATTACTTTGGTCATATGATATACATATGTTTTGTTTCAGGGGCAAAGTGTTGTTGAACATCCAGTGAGGGGAAAGTTTGCAATGTGTGCTTATCTGTGTAGTGTTAATGGCTGCGAGTACTACTTTGTGATCCGTGAACTTGAGAGCTTCTGGCAAGTGTTTTGCTTGAATTATGGGATGTGTTGATGGTACATATATGGGTCGCTTTCAATAATACACCTGTGGATTCATCAGTCTCCCCTCTCCCCTTTCGGTGAATCCTGGCTGGGGTGGGGGGGTGGGGAGGGGGAGAGAGAAGAGGATCCTCCTTTAAGCGCAGAGTACACCTGCTTCCTGTGGTGCGCTACATTTTAAAGGCGGAGCTTAAAATCCCGCTCTCGTGATGAGCGGGATGCCTGTACAACGTAACCCAAGGTCTTTCTTGCTGAAGTGTTCATCTTCATACACACTTAGAAAAAACCATGAAGTTCTTGCATTAATTTTCCATTTTACTCCCTAAGGAGCACGGAGCTGGACCTCTTGCTAGAAACCTTTTTTTTAAAGACAAACTATCCCGTTCAACCCTTGATGAGTTAAAATGAGTTATAAGGGAAACTGTGGAAAAGGTATCGTGCTGGCTGTGGACCAACCGCAACGGGTTATGGAAGTCTGAACAGTAATTTGTTTTCAACATAGAGGCTACTTTCACAATTGCTTCCAGCTGGCAGAAAATAGGAGTGAACTTGACAGCTTCAACCAAGGTGGAGTGGCATAAAACCACAGGAGGCTGACACCTGAGAGTCATGACCCAGGTGACCCCCCCCCCCCCTTTCCCCGAGTATAAAAGAGATTAAGATGATAAAACACTTGATTTTTTTTTGGGGGGGGGGGGGGGGGGGGAATTTTCTGATGATCATTCCGCCTTCGCTCAGTCAAAAAAAAAAAAAGTAGATCAAAGCTGTAAAATTGTGTGCATGCATGTGTGTGTGCCCTCCAAGGCCGTAGATACAGGGGGGTTTGGTGAAAAGCATTTGCGGAGAAATTATACTATACCAAAAAAAAAGTGAAGTCTGCCATGAAGAAAGAAGTCCTACTTATGCGAGTCCAACTTTGGAGTTGTAGGTCAGCCACTGTTAAAATATCGTATCTATTATTTAGTCACAATCGCCTTTGTTCCAAATAATCATATCAACCACTATAAATAATACTGACAAATAATAAATCTCTGTTTTTAATTATGATATTACTGCCTTCTTTTATTTGATTAAAGCATAATTGTGATAATTTTATTTTAAAAAGTAACAGCTCGAGTCTAAATGAGGAGGGCGAACTTGCTTCACCAGAATCGCCAAGTTCAGACTCGAGTCTAGTCACTAATAAAAAAATAAAAAGTTGAAAGTAAACTTTTGAGTCGAGTCGTTGTGGTGACTAAGTCCAAACTCAAGCCTGAATCCATCGACTCCAGACGCCAACACTGCTTCTCTGTCATTAACTTTGCTACTGAAATAACTACTGATATTAAACTAAGTTTGTTTGTCAACACTTTTACCCGAACACGTCTGAAACTTGTCGCTGTTAATGTGATGTAAAAAAAAAATATTGTCAGCACCATTGTCCTCTTTCAGCGCATAATAGAAGAAAACACATAGAAAACTATTATTAGACCCAAAAGGTATTTTATATATTTGAACATGCGCCGACCGATCGACATGTTTTTTGTTTTTTAAATTAATGAAGAAAATGTTCTGTTCAACCCCTGATGGGTTTTAATTAGGATCTATATTATTTTCAATTCCAAATAATATGAACAACTGCCGATATGAGAAAGTGGCATCACATTTCAACATTTGTCAAATCATTGTAAATAGGGACAAATACAATTATGCATATACGTTAAATAAAAAAAAAAAATAATAATAATAATAATAAATAAATAATTAATAAATTAATAAAAAATTAAAATTAAAAAAAAAACGAACAAAATAAAGTAGACACTGAACAAGAATAATATTAAAGTGCAGGGGTGTAAAGGCCTGGTGGTTCCAGTTATATAACTGACTTACACAGATATTTAATTGACTTTCATTTATTAAAAGTCATATGCATTGTAAGAACAGCATCAGACCGTCACATTCCCAACCACTATATATTAACATTTGTTCGTGTTAAATATTGTTTGACTATATTATGCAGTTCCTTAGGTCTGTCTATTCTTAACACCTCTTCTATATTTGTAGGAAAGTTTGATGCTTGCAAATTGACCGACCGTGTATCTATGCTGAGCCTTTCTCACCTCGCTAAAACGAGGCAAAACAACTTTAAAAAAAAAAAAACACATCAATAGGTAAACATTAACGTGTATATACTAAAAAGTAATAAAAATACTTATAAACTAACTTGCATTTATATAGTTGTAATTTTATATTTTTTTTACATCTCATAGAAGCAAATAAACATTTTAAAAAATGTGTTAAAAATGTATTTAAAACAACTTTTTACCATAAGGTGTCATCAATTAAATTGTTACATATATTTTAACATATAGTTAACCATTGATGAAAACAACTAAATTGGAATTAGCATACAGACAATCTGTCTCCAGTCGATTTTCTCTATTTGTTTTTTGGTATACCCTTGACCTTCTTACTCTGGGTATTCCGGAACAAGGACTACCTTGTAATGCTATGATCAGGTTTCTGAAATGTGTGTCCTATCCATTGCCAGACTAAGTCCTGCTGATGTGTGTATGTGTATGTTCACACCACTATTCATAAATATTCTACGCGTAACTAGATTGTAAATACAACATGTCTTTATTAATTATTACAGTATCCAAGGAACATGTCTGATAAAAAAAAAAAAACATTTTAAGTCAAATGTTGTGAACATACATTACATGTAAGCGCTGAAATACAATGAGTGCTATATACAATGTAACCTTTGAAATAACAGTCAAGTGGATATAGAACGAAAACACAATTTGAATTATATCCCTTTAATAAATATAATTGATTATCCCACTTTGAGATTACACCCCTTTGTTCCAAATAGTTTAATAAAATAAATTTACTAAATTATGATGAAATAAACCGAATCTACAATAAATCTTTTTGTAAGAACGTATTATTTTAAACGGTTAGTAAATTTTAATAAGTAAAAGTAGATTTTTTTTCTTTCTTTATACATTTATCTAAAAATATTAAATTATTATAAGATTTAAAAGCTATTCTGGTATCATACATCAGTGCAAGACGTTTTAAAATTTTCTTTAAATGATAACTCCATGGTTTCCGAGGCAGTTTGCACAGGTGCGGTTTGAGTTTATTTCTTATGTATTTTAATATGGACATGTCATAGGGATCTGACTATACTACCGCTTTTCACTCCTACCTCGTCCTTTCCTGTGTGCTAGCTTTCTCAGGGCTTTTCCTTTGTGTGTGCAAACTGTTAAAACTGTTCACACCTGAAATGGATGCGTTCTACAACGCAGACTGCCCGCTAGTTTAAACCGGGGCCGTCACGGATTCCCTTCTCCCCGGACAACCCTTTGCATCTCCGACCCACCTCTCTGCTCTGGAGGCTAGAAGTACTTCCAATGTATTGTGGTTTCAATTTTATGATCATTTACACAAGTATGATTTAAAGTGACTTAATTTATGTATGCAAGTGAGCATTGTATGACAGGCTTCTGTTTCATATTCTTGTTTGTAAAATACACATAGTTTTGTAAATTGAAATGTTTAAATAGGCAGATAGAAGTACGAGTACGCATGAGTGTATATATGAAACTTTAAAAATGTACTTTCAATGTTCTCAATTTTTGTAACATGTACAAGAATTTGTACCTGTTTTCTTCTTTTTTCACTGTAAAATATTCATGGGCTGTGTATAAAATGCACAAAGTTTTGTACATTGAAATGTTTATTTATGCAGACGGAAGTGAGAGTACGCATGAGTGTATACATGAAACTTTTAAAATGTACTTTCAATGTTTTCAACTTTTTGTAACATGTAACATTTGTAAATTGCAAAGAAATGACAATAAAGTTTTGGTCTTTCAATGGTTTCTCTCCTCCCCCGCTACGCCTCCAAGGCACTCTTTGTGTCCGTAAAACAGCTGATACCGGCTTACCTTCGGAACACAGTCCCACCTCACCGCGGCGAAAATTTCAAGGTTTCTTTGTTCGAAGCCCCCTCTTCGACTATTACGTGTGTATCTGCGCAAGTGCAGCTCCTTAAACACAACTACAACCCAATCTCAAACCCTTTTCATCTGTCGATTTGAGGCTACAATACTCATACCTTTTACTCTCCCAGATATGTATCCTCTAAAGGGTGCGAATGAAAGTTTCGAGAGTGCACGGAAGTCTTGTTTCCCAAAATGTATCATGTATACAAAATTTTGTAAATTAAAATTAATTACTGTTCAAGGGTGCAGATGGAAGAAAGAGTACGGACGAGTGTTATTTAAAATGTATCTTCAATGTTTTCAAGTTTTGTAAACATGTACACGGTTTTGTAAAATGAAATTGAAAGGCAAATAAACTTCACTTAAAAAAAAAAAAAAATTGAGTTTATTTCTTTGTAGTTGTTGTCCTCCTTCGCCTTGGGACAATCGCACAATATCGACAGACTGCATCCCTCCTGCACGTCTTCTTTGTGTGCGAGAACTGCTGGCAGTTGGAGCACTGCATCACCGGAGGGATGTATGCTTCTGTCTTTTTGGTTGTGGTTTCGAGCGTCAGTCTCTCGGGTCTTGTCGATCCTTCTACCGTAAGCGTACGTGATTTTTAGATTTGCGTTTTCATCCTGAAGGCGTCTGTGGACCTCGGCTTCGGAACAACTGGTATCCACCCCTCTGATGACCAACTTCTTTGTTGTTATGTATTTCTCCACCACCACTTTTATTTGGTGGGGCAACTGGACTTCTTTTGGGCTAAATTCCAGTTCGGTCATCAGTGAAGTGGTTGTTGTTGTGCTGTTGAGCGAAAGCACGACTCCCTTTTCGTGCCTCCCTACTTTAGCGACACCTCTTCTTCCAGTTATCACCTCGAGGATGTTGATCACTTTGTTGTCGGGTAGGGCCCTGAGTGAGGCCTCACTTCCTGACGTGTGGGTGATCTTTACGATATAAGGTGTTATATCTTGCTTCTGGGCCCTTGAGTTGTCGGCTGTTGTTTCCTTAGGACCAGGAATGGTAGCTTGCTTCTCAGTATTTTTGATGTTCAGCACTCCTGGGGCTATTTCTACTATCGCTTCTTGAGGAGAGAGCCTAAGTAACTCATCTCCGTCGTCAATTCTTCGAAGTGCATCTATATTGGTCTCTGCGATATCTTCCTCTTGTACCTGTCTGTGCTGAGGAGCTGTCTCTATCAGTTCTTTCATAGTGCTTGCAGGTGGGTCGGTTGTCATCTCGGCATCGTGTGGTGGTGTCAGCGGTGTTTTGTGCAGCATCTCTGTGGTAGATAGGGTTTCTGCTGACGATTCGGGTCTGTGCGGTGGTGGTCCCATGGTTTCAAGCTCCTGATTTCGCTCCTGATTTCTTCTCTCTCTTCTTTCCTGCATCTGCTTTATCTGTTGATGCGCTCTCAGCATGTCTTGATGTTCTGGGGCTAGATACCGAGGCTGCCCAATGTTCCAGGAAACCAGGAGCATCCTGAAGGAAGCGGTTTCCAAAAACATTCCCTTCAAGGAGGCAAAACACAGAGTGGCTGCGGATGTTGCAGAAAAACAACGCACGATAGACAGACGACAGTTACACAAGCTGACCGCAGAAGTCAGAGAAATGAAAATGAAACTGCGAATCGAGAACAACAGCAAGCAGGCCGCCGAAGAACTAACCGACAATGGAAAAGATGCGATAGACATGCAGAACGTAAAACACATGATGAAAGAAATGAAAAGAATCCAGCAGCAAGTAGAAACAGATGTCAAGAAGCTGACAGAGCTGACGGAAAAAAACACAAAACTACTCCAAAGAATAGAAGCAGAAAGAATAGCCATTGAGGAAATATCATCAAACAGCACGCGAGAAACTAAAACGAACAACCAAGTAGTAAAAGAAAGCATCCAAGAAACGCTAGAACAGATACTACCAACGATAATTGAAAAAGCACTGTCACAGATACAGGAGAGCAAGAAGACAAAAGCAACAGAAACTATGAGCGTAGAAACACACAAAACTAAACGACCCAGATAGTTGAGGCAGGACATAAAAACCACCATGAGCGCGACACGGCACCACAAACAGACAAAGAGGAATCCAGACAGCCAGCTAGTGGTCCTTTTCAGGACCAGTCACATCCAGGACTACGAACGAGATACCAGTGAAGAAGATAACACCCTATATACCCCAATATAACCGTTTGTAACCCTTAAATGGGTTTTGGTTGAACAGGGTATTACAGCAAAATAATCAGACGCAAGGAAAAAAAAAATAAATAAATGATAACTCCTGGCTGGCAGAAGGTCTGATGCTGGAGATGGACCTGGTGACTCAGGCCATGTAGTTGATGGATCCAATAATACTGAAGGTGACACTAAAATCGATGAATGAGCTTTGCCATTATGTCCAGCTCTTCACAGCTCACTGAAGCTACTGTTGCTTAAACTGGAACTACCTTCAACAAGCTGGACAGAAGTAAGCCTACATCTGACAAGTAATGCATCAGCGGTGTTGCTTCTTGGCTTTGGATCTTAAGTTTTACTGCTTTCATCTTTATGCCCCATTACTGTTTTACAGTTTTTAATATTCTTGTTAAGTAATAATGTTCATATATGTTCTCCAGTTTTTACCAGCTGATGTATAGCACATTTTGCACATTTCATCTGTGGCCTGTAAAATGGTGTTCCCTTAAGTCACAATATTAAAGCAATCACATTTTTTTAATCACGTAAAAATAGTTTTGTATCATAACTTGATGTTTATTATAGTCAAAAATTTGTCTAGGGAATAATTTATATGAATTTTTGTTTATTAGGCGAAACAAATAAACAGTATTCTGATACCCTTACTTTGTGCACTGCTTCAGGAAGCAAAGCATGTTTTCATCATGAATTAATGTTTTTGATGCAACTTAAACATGTCACTATTATGAATAGAAGATTAAAATGGTGTAGGCCTATTTCTGTTTTATTTGCTGTTATCTGCCTACATTCTTCTAGTAACTTACTAAGATTGAATCTAATGCAGAAGTTTGCGGCCCTAGGTAAGACAATAATAAAAAATTCTGAGTGTGTCACATTCTTGACATAAAGTTTTTGCTAGCAGTAAAGAGTTAGCAGTTTCCAATTGTAAACTGTTTCTGACATTAGTCCATATACATCTTGATGACAATATCACAATAGCTCAAGCCCAAGATATAACAAAACAATATTGAAGCTTTTGAGGAAGTGTAAAGACAAGAACGGGTACTTTTCATATTTCTGTCATAATTTGCTGGGACTCACTGTTGGAGCCAAATAGCAGAACTATCCTGAGTTAACCAACAAGAATGGAAAACTAAATTTTTGCATTGCTGAACCAATCTGAGTTTTTTTGTGTTTTTGTTTTAACTGTTTCATCAACATTATCTTTTGAAACACTTGCTCATGAATCACTCGTTCTAATGGAAAAAGGTCTACATTGTCAGTCAGTGCTGCTTCATATTTTTCATTTTTGCACTCAATGAAGTGGGATTCATTGTTATAAGAGAAAAAGTTAATATTACAAACTATTAAACATAGCACTTTCATGTTTTTATAGAAAGTGGTGCTTGTGTATGATGGGAAGCAAAGAGGTAATGATATAAAGTAATCGCTCACAGGAGTGACTGAAATTATCCTGCAAAAGACTACCACTATTATTTACTGTCTGTAGCACGTAAAGAAATGTAATTGATTGTTGAAGTTTTCCACACATTGTTTCAGCCAATCACTACATTCCTATAGTTAATGCTTACTGCATTATACAGAATTTAATGAAAGATCACTATCTAGTAATAACAGTAAACAACTCTGGCTTGGGATTTGCTGACACCTGTATTATGCAATAATTATATATGGTAAATATTGCGTTAGCCGATAGAAGTTGTTACTCTATGGTAAAATCTTAAATGTTGTATTAAGGTGGATCATAGACACTTCTCATATTTTTTCCATGGCTGGAAAAATATCCACAAGATTGTAGTGTAATAAAACTCATTACAATATATATCTAGCCAATAACTCTCTATGTATCCATACTTAGAGGCTACAGTGAACATTGTGCTGTACCATTTTCACTGCTCTGCTCACACTGCCTATGACATTGTTATTTATAATGGACCCACTAAATAATGGGTCACTGATGCCTCAGAGGATAACTGTTATTGCATTGTTATCCTTAGATTGCAGGAAGAATTGCCTCGGTCTTATGTTTATTTCAAACACTAACAAATGTGCAGTTGGGCTGTGTAATCATTTGATATTTAGCAGATGCTGAGAAAATAAAAAAATAAATAAAAACAAAGACATGGCAGAATATGTTAAAACTAAAATCTTCATGTGCTCATATATGTCAGAGATGCATCTGAATGGAATAACTTGTAGTACAGTTTAAACCAAAAACATTATGGTACAAGATCTTAGCAGAGGTTAGATGAGATGTATATCTTTGTAAATATATTCATCTATTGAATATTTGCCTTTTGTTTATATAATATCTTTGAAAGCCTTTGTTATGTCATACTTATTTCACAGAAATATTACAGATGATTGATATTTGTGACCACTTCACAGATATTGACATTGTTTTAAAAAAGTTGTTTCGGTAGTTAGTTACAAAATATGGTTACATTTGTATTTAAAAGATCACTAAAAAAAAAATTTTCTGTAACGGTTGTACTATACAAACCAGGCTTAGCATATGGGTTTTTTTTTTCTCTCAGTCAGATGTCATAAATGAGCAAATTTTCATATGTGTGTAAGCTTGTTATAGCAATGCGTGCAGTGTGAAAATATTGATCCTTTTTACTGGAATTTTTAAATTCAGAAGCAGTAATGGCATCAGGAATGAATAGACGAAAAACGGCATGTACAAAATGTAGTAGGTGTTATATATCTTCTTCTCTCTTCTTCTTCTTCCGTCCTTAGCCACAAACCGTCAAAGCAGTCAGTGGCCATTACGCCTAGTGGCGTCTTAGGGCAACAGCAGACAGGTTTTCTCTGCCGTTGTTTCCCATCACGCCTAGTGGCGTCTTTAGGGCAACGACAAATCAGCCCATTTGCTGTTGTTTCCGTAATCAAAGTGACTTGCAAACGGGTGATCAGCCCGTTGCATAGGTGTTATATATAGTATACTAACAATGGAAATGCATGCCGAGAAAGAAAAGTTAAACATGGTGTTTGAAGAAGTAGATAATGGTTTGGTTTAGTATTTTCCTCCAACTGCAGTCCTGGGCATCATGAGCTGCAGTTTCCAAACTTGTACAAGGATCAGGGCCACAGCTTGATCCATGCTTCTTCAGGATTTCATTAAGTCCTTCTACCAATCATTATCTCAGCATCTCCGTGCCTTGTATAAAGATCCTCTTGAGATTTGTGGTGGCAGTTTATTGAGCTGAATTTCGTGACATTTGAATGTTCTTACCATTGTAAGTGATGAATGATGTTGGCACAGCCTGCTTCCTAAAAGGTTTTTTGCTTTACTTTCTCTCATGGTGGGCATTACCAGCTTTTCTTAAGTATATTCTTATTCATGTCATGTGGTAAGTTAGCTTGTTTGACATCGATAGCATGGAGTAGGTGTATGCATGCTTTTTGTCTGCTGTCGCTTTGTATAGAGGCGTCCATTGTCAAGCCACATCATTAGCACTGAATAACTCTATATCTGACCTGTTTTATTATCTGTATGTTCATGCTTTTCATGTATTTGAATTTATGAATTTGACAACAGTATTGAGTAGTTTGGAATTGTAATATAATGCTGATGCAAAACATACAATCTTGCACTTAGCATGGCATAATTGGTGGTTCTTACAGCAATATTTGGAATTTTTTAAAAAATTAGTTTAATTAACTTTCACTGTACACGTTGTATTTGTTCAGTTAAAAAAAAAATTCAACATGAGGTGCATGTGAAATATTGGAATACTAAGACTATTTTTAAACAGAAGTTTTTTTCTTTGTTTCTACAAATCTGTGCTAAGTCACATAATTTTTCATGCTTTATTTCTGGATGCACAGGCCATAGAAAAGTATGTAACTTTTATAAACGTGTTTGCAGTTTTTGTGTCTTGGTTACATTTTGGGGTGTTTGTTGTTTTTAAAGGGAGACGTTTGTCCATTGATTTATTTGTAAATGTATATAAGAGACAGTGATGTGATTGATATATTTCATAAGTAACATTTAATTATATGATAAATTTTTAAAAGTTGATGTCATAAATGCATACTGTCACTGGCATTGAATTATTTCAACATCAGCTTTAAGTAGTTTGATGACTATCATTAGTATGCCCTACACTTATCAGGTTGCATGCGAAGCAAAGACAGTTTGAGCATATGATAGTTATTTCTTAATAATTTTATGATTCATGAAATTCCACGTAAGAAAACACCCTACTTCACCATGTCATTAACTGTAAAATAAAAAATAGGAGCTTGAATTTGCCTCGTTGCTAATTTTTTTTTTTTTTTTTTTTTTTTTTGCGTACGCCCGCTAATACTCGAGGCGAAATCTCAGGTTATTATTTTTATGTCTAACCTGACATTGATTTTACGTGAGTATCCCTTTATTTCTTGTACTGAGACAGGTGTCCCTCGCCATTCAGGCAAAAATCCCAGTACCCTCATCGGCTCAGGAGCCCCCAGTCCCTGGGAACATCAAAACGAAAAATCCTCAAATGCCGTCGCCCGGGTTTGATCCTGTATAATCCGGTCGCCAGAGCGGTGTTGTAACCACTACGCTAGCGCGGCTCCCTCGTTGCTATTAAAATCCAGTCTCATTATTGGGAACATAAACAAACAGAATTCTAAATTGTTTCATTTCATTATTTGAATGTCTTTTATGAGTATTGGATAACAAGAGCGGCTCCCTTTTACTCATTACTGTCTTGTCACATGTCACCATTATAGAATCACAATGATTAGTGTTGACAATGTTTGCATGAATGTTCACATACAATTTTTTTTTAAACTTTGATTCATTTGTCAATAAACTTGTTGAAATTCCCAAAAAAAAAAAAAAAAATTCATTAGTGGAACACAACAGATTTTTTTGATAGCGTAACTGCCTTACATAAAATGTTGCCACAGCTGGGTAATTATTTTACTAGATCTGTGTTTTTTGGCTTCCGTCTGGGTAATGTTTTTCCAAATCTGCATTAATCTGGGTTTATTTGACTATGGCCATTTACAATGTATGTATATTCTGTGCACGGAGCATTATATGTATATTATAATTAAATGTAAAATATTATGTGCTATATATTTTTTGTTCCACTTAAATTTAATTCTTGTTTTTAACCACACAATAAAGAAAAAAAGTAGAAAGCTGTAGGGGACCCCTAAATATACTAAAGATAGTAAAAGGTAATGGATGGGGGGCCAGCAATAAAATAATGCTTATGTTCTACAAGTCTTTCATCAGGGGGAAACTGGATTATGCCAGCATAGTCTATGACTCAGCTGCAGCATCTAACAAAGCAAAACTAGACAAAATTCAAAATGCAGCCTTGAGAAACATTACAGGTGCATTTATATCAACACCAGTAGAAGCGCTAGAAGTAGCTCTTGGCATACCACCCCATGGTCTAAGACGGAAAGAACTAAGATTAAATTGCTGGAGTAAAGTACTCACCCAGCACATAAAGCATTTGTCAAAAACCAACCAAGTGTATGGGACGTCCCCTTAAATAAAGATAGATATCCAACATGGTGGAGAACTATAGAAGATCTAACGCAGTTACAAGAATTGTCAAAGACAATTAAAAATAGTAATAAATTTAGAAGCAAAATACCACTCTCGGAACTAAAAACACCAATCATAGACAACTCACTTACTGAAAAGATCAAACAAAACATAGAAGATAAGGAAGCCAAAATGATAAGTAAATATTTCATAGATCAACTAACAAAACAAAGTCTGGCCGTCTACACTGATGCATCCAAGGGTGATAGTGGGCAACTAGGTACAGGAGTTGTAATACCTCAGTGGGAATTAAAAAGAGCTACAGTGTAACTGAAGGGGCTTCGATTTTTACCGCAGAGATGGTAGCAATTCTAAAAAGTTTAGAAATAGAAGAAGATAACCCACCAGAAGCTGTTACGATATTTACAGACTCACTATCATCACTACAAGCACTAGAACACCCAGGTAAATGTAGCCGGCCAGACATAAAGGAAGAAATTCTAGCAATTAATATATCACTAGGGAACAGGGGATGTAGTGTGAGGTTAGTGTGGGTTCCAGCACACATAGGTATAGCTCGTAACGAGTTGGCAGACCAGAACGCCAAGAATGGAAGAATAAGTAAAAACAATATAAGAGCAGGACCTGGAAGGTCGGAGATCAAGAGCTAAGTGAAGATAACAATAAATGAGGAATGGAAGGCAACATGGAAGAACAGTTAAAAAAAGGCAGACACGCGTTCAAACTGCTGAAAGAACCTACAAGAGCGTGCAAGGTTTAGAGAAGAATTAAAAATACTATCGAACAAAAAACTGCAGCGTCTCCGTTTCGGTGCAGCATACTTTATGATAGAGGAACCACACTGCCAAGAATGTCAGGAAGAGAATGACACAGACCACTACCTGATCCACTGTAAAAAGTATGAACAACAAAGGCTTGAATTACAAACTTACTATAGAAATCACAATATAGACATGACAGGTGATAACGTTTTAAGTATAGATGCCAATGAGATGCCCAATCAATACTTAAAAGATATATACATAAAACAAAGGAATACATATAAGGTTAGTACTTCATAGAAATTAAACAACAAGAACTAGCAAATCATTTTATTTAAAAAAAAAAAAAACTTACTAACTACTCATAGCGCAAGGAAAGACAACGAGGTTTAAAAAAAAACAACAACTCAAAAAGAACATACTAATGCAAATTAAAAACAAGGATAAAGGACAATAGTTATTTATAAACAATTCAAAAGAGAAAATAAAATGGAAAAATACTAACATAAATAAAAATCAGCAACTGCAAAAGACAATAGTTATTTAAATTGAATTCAAAATTAGTAATTAAAATGACACTAAATACCCCAATTATAACAAATTTTCAGGTTGAACAGGGTAGACCAAGATGGAGCGAAAGGAGGCAATAACGGTCAGCTGATAAGTGCCCGCTCTCCACCCATCACTTCTTCAAAACAACAACAACAACAACCATTGACGATAAAGAGGGTCCTTTAAAAGTGTTCCAAATAGGAATTTTGACGGCGTAACTGCGCCATATCTATCGCCTTATCACTCTTCATTTTTTTCCAGTAGTATCTGTTCTGATCAAAATTTAATGTTATGAACAATTTGTTTTAATTCGATATCACCAACTTCGCATTTCCAAACAATAACGGACATGTGGTGAAGCCTGCTTTATTTGACTGTGCATTTTTAAGCTTCGTAAGAAGACGTATCCACTTGTTTTTGTCAATACAATTTGAAGCTTTCGACACATCAACATGATCTAAAAAATCAGCCTTGATGCCAGCGAGGACATTGAAGGAGGTGCCTTACACCAAAGCGGAACTCTGGTTCCGTCCATTTCTGGAGCACAGGCTGGACGTGCCTCCTACTCATTAATAGCTAGCATCCTAACGGGCCGTAGCGGCATCAGGTCAAAGGTTATATCGTCGATATACCGTTTTGAAGACCCACGCCGGTGTTATGCCACCTTGACGTCTGGGGTACATACCGCCCAATACAACTCCCTACATGGGAAACCATTGGAGGGGCAGACCTCCAAAGCTGTTCAGAGATAGCTGTGGCTGTTTCAGGAGATACCGATGCAGAAACATTTGAAGTAAAGAATGCGATGGACAAGTGGGTCCTGATTTGTAAACTCAAAGAGCGCCTTCCTCACTACGTGGATTTACAAATTAAAGGGCCGGAAAAAAAATACACACAATTTTCTCCACTGTCACATTATTTTTTTGTCGATCTCTTCTCCTCTCCGGCAGGATTCAATTACATTTGGTATGAGTACTGATTACGTGCAATTTCCGTGGTCGACACATTTTCCTTCCTCTGCTATCAAGCAGATAATAGCTATTTTCAAATGATCTTACACTGCTTTCAGTAACAGTCGTCATGTCTGTTTGTTTTCCTGTCCAACCCTGCTGGAAGAGTAAGCGATGATGCAACATTAACCGACAACCAGTTTGGAAAATTTCGGGTGTGCTCGTCATTAGGCTACGGATTAGCTTTAAAATCGCTCAACGAATTTGTTTAATCGCTGATAAGGCCAGGGTTCTTTCTTTGCCCAGATGGTAATACGACTATTTCTGTTTGCCCAGTACGGGGAGATAACTTATTCGTCAGCGCGACACATTTCTGAACAGACATGAATGACATAATTGCTTCCTGTATGACTTATTACGAACATATTACTTTAGATAAAAGTGATATGATGTATTTGAAAAAAAAATTGCCGAGAGAGTGATCGGATGTTTTCATTCCATATTGGTGTGATAACGAGCGCCAAGCCTTTTCTAACAATTTTCTTATTTTATTGTCTCACACATTGTGCCCTTTCATCGGCGTTAAAGTGCTACTTGTGCTTTTTCATCGTTGTTCAAGTAATCTTGTAATCACGACTGGACTGTATATATATATAAATAAATATATATATATATATATATATATATATATATATATATATATATATATATATATATATATATATATATTCATTGTCACCAGTAATCTGTTGGTAACAGACTACTGCAACCCCCGGGAAAAAAAATGAAATTTTTTTTTTTTCATCTGAGAGCAACATACAATAGGCTCACAACGCACGAACAATCGAATAATGCGCAGATGACTAATAAGAGCAATTTATAATGTCAAATTAAGGTAAAGTCATAGATCGACTCGTGAGAATATATCTCAACATCTCAGAGAAAGCACTTCTCTTAAGTATAAAAATTTCCAGGGAGGTGCCACCAACGTATACCACAATGCTGGTAACAACACAATGCATATAACAATTTCATATTTAAGCATTATAAGTACATGATTGACAAAGAAGAAAAATCATCAAAGAACAGTGGTAAATATATATCAATGAACGTAGTGATAGTAGTGATACAATCACTATATTATAAATTACAATGTGTATCTATCTTGATATAGAGAAAGAACTGTTATAGACTTAGATGTGTTTAGAAATCCAAGACCTAACAGTTAGGTGGAATCATGTGGGCATCTAGACAAAATGTCTGCCATCACATTATCTGATCCACGGATATCTCGTACCGAAAAATGAAAAGGTTGAAGAGCAATTGCATATCGAGTAGACCTCGAGCTCTTCAAATTCTTACTCTGTATAGCCGTAAGAGCTTTCTGATCGGTTTCTACTATGAAATGTGCGCCTAGAAGGAATCTTTGTAGTTTGAGAATTGACCAAACCATAGCCAATAGTTCACGGTCTAAAACCGAATAATTCCTTTCTGCAGCATTAAGTTTTCTGGAGATATACATTACAGAATGCAGAGTTCCAGAGTACTCTTGCATTAGTGCCGTTCCAATCCCAGTGGATGAAGCGTCACTACGAAGAACAAATGTCTTATCTGTAGTAGGTAACACTAAAATAGGTGGTGTTGAAAACAAATTTTTAATCTTATCCAAAGAGGATTGCCATTCCTGTAACCAGTGGACCATATTACGCGACCCTTTCTTTAGTAGTGTAGGAAGAGGTGCCATGATAGAGGATAGATTCAGAATGAATCTTCCATAAAATTGAATAAGACCTAAGAGACTTTGCACTTGCTTTTTAGTCTTAGGAATAGAGATGTTAAGTATCTTAGTGATATTATGGTCCTCTGTCTTTAGGAAACCATGACCAACTCGATGGCCTAGGAAAGAAATTTCGCTAAAACCAATGCAGGCTTTAGAGGGTTTCGCTGTCAGGTTATACTCGTGTAGAGTAGATAGTAATTCAACTAACCCTGAATAGTGATCTTTCCAAGTATCGCTGAAAAGACAGATGTCGTCTAGGTACGCAATGACATCTGACCGATAAGATAGGATTCGACGCATCATGCGTACGAATGTAGCTGGTGCGTTCATAAGGCCGAAAGGCATGAAATTCCATTGAAAAAGGCCTCTAGGTGTAGAAAAAGCAGTAAAAGGTTTGGCGCGTTCAGATAAAGGAACTTGCCAATATCCTTTAGACAAATAAAGTTTAGTGAAAAAATGAGATTTAAAAAGCCTAGTAAGTAGCTCTTCTAGTAAAGGCATCTTTTTCCGAACAATAACCATCGGCGAAGAATATGCAGAAGTGGGTGGTTCAATTATTTTTAAATCTATCATCTCATCCAACTCCTTCTCAACCTGTGCTTGAAAATGTATAGGAATAGGATAAGGTTTGATCCTAATAGGATTATGGTCAGTTAGAATAACGTCATGTTCAATGACATGAGTTTGTCCAGGGATGTCAGTAAGGACATCCTGAAATGTTTGTAACATAGCCGAAACTTGTCGCTGTTCTCCTAGAGATAAATCAGGAGAGACAGTAACATTTTTCTATGATTCACTAGAATGAAGTGGAATCATCGGAAGCGGAAGATTAACATCCGAAAAACTTGTTTGCTCATCCTGTATTACGGACAGTGATGAATTATGACCATGTTGGACTGGTGACTCGTCCATTGCCTGGAAAGTAGGCTGTAAATAATCCGGACGTTCATGGAATTCCGTAAGCATATTGATGTGGAAGGCTTTATGCTTTCCATCAATATCGACAATGTAGTCAACATCGGAAATTTTCGAGATTATATCGTACGGACCTTTCCAAGAAATAAGAAGTCTATTTTCCCTACAAGGTAGTAAAACAAATGCTTTGTCGCCAGGACAAAGTTGTCGTAAGGTTCTTTTCTTATTGGCAAATTGTCTTGCCTTCTGTTTAGCAAATTCAGAAGAAGAAGTTGCCAATTTGCATGCTTCGATAATCTTTTGTCTCAGCGCGATGACATATTCGTAAGAAGATTTTGTGTCATCGGTAATATTATCAACGGTTATGAGATCATGAAGCAAAGACATAGGGCCGCGCGGTCGCGCGCCAAAGACAAGTTCAAAGGGAGAAAATCCTGTATGTTCATTGGGGACCTCTCTGTAAGCAAAGAGAGCCGCGAGTAAAACCCTGTCCCAATCTTGAGGATGATCCTCAGTTATCTTCCCTAGTAAGTTTTTGAGTGTTCTATTTAGCCGTTCGACCATCCCATTGAACATAGGATGATAGATACTACTCAAAGATCTCTCTATCTGCAGAGTAGACATTACTTGAGACATGGTATCCGATATTAGTTGGGTGCCATGGTCTGATAATATCTCTCCGGGGAATCCCAGACGAGAAAATATAAGCCAAAGAGCATCTGCAATGTCAGCAGTAGTAATGCTTTTCAGAGGAATATCCTCTGGCCAACGTGTGCACATATCAATACACGTCAAGATAAATTGATGTCCTCTAGCAGATTTGATCTTAAATGGACCAATGATGTCTATCGCCATTTTCTGAAATGGTCGAGTAGGAATGTCTGCAGCCTGAGTAGGTGCAGCATGGCGTGGACCTTTGGATTTGACCTCTTGACATACTTTACAAGATCGACAATAAATCCGTATGTCCTTGTTCACAAAAGGCCAAAAGAAAGCCGCAAGAACTCTTGACTTTGTACGGGAAAAACCCATGTGACCAGCACACTGAGAGTCATGTGCATGTTGTAAGATCTTAACTCTCAAATTCTTGGGTACAAGAATCTGAGAATGACTTGACTTAGTGGAGTCTTGCACCATACGTACAAGTACGCCATTCTTCATTGTAATCCAAGATTTACGCTTTGTATCTTTATTCGGATCACCATTTGTTGCAAGAGTGAAGAATTTCTTTAGAGTCGGATCATCTTCTTGCTGTTTTATAAATGAGTCACGAGAAATTACCGAGTGATCATCTTGGTTATGCACTTCATTATCTTCAGTAGATGAAGTTTGAAGCATATTAAGAGCTTGAGCTCTAGTGACTACAGCATTAGCAGTTTGCATGTTTTGTTTTTCCCAAACGGAAATTTGTTGTGGAGTGCATTCTTTGACTCCGTGAATACGACCGATGATAAGATCAGCGATCGGATTCGGCAGAAGACATGCGTGTACATCTCCTGTAAAGAAAGGAGTAGCAATCTTAATGATAGCAGTAGAGTATTTCTCTAAGGTGCCGCCAAATGTCACACATTTGACTACTTTTCCGGTGGCACGAGAAGGATCTACAAGTGATTGCCTAACACCAATTGTGGTGCATCCAGAATAAAAAAGAACTGAGACTGGATTGTCATTTACTAAACCTTTATGTAAGACAAGAGAACCTCTTCCATCATGCGCGACTGACGCAGGAAGAGCGGGAATAGGATGGCCACAACTTAAAGTGGACACCGTAGTTGGTTCAAATAATGTTTTGCATTGGGGGCACTGAGATGCTCTCCCAAAATCAAAAGCGGAACATGCCATATTATTAGCGTCATTATTATCTTTAGTCTGCCTATAGGCTTCATGTGACTCTTGCTGTGCAGAGTTTCCATGATAATATGATTTATGTTTTTTGTATTGTGATCTACCTCGATTATTATTGCCTCTGTAATCATTATTGTTTCTTCTATTGTAACCCCTATTTGGGTTTGAATCATAGTTCTCATGGTAACCATTATCATATTCATTATAATGAGTATCTCTATAATTATGATCTTGTTGTCTCCATGATGGATGACTTGGATAGTTCCTATAATGACTTCCTCTGCGGAAATTCCTATAATTATTACCACCCCTGTATCGAGGGCTGTCAGCTCGTCTCCAGTTCTTCGCAGAAGAACCCTGAAATGATTGGTTACCTTGGTTTTGATAACTATTATGGTTACCCTTTTTATCAAACTTGTTTTGTGGTCCCTGAAATTTGTGTGAGTAATTAGGGTTGAATGGTGTTGCTGAAGCAACTGGCATACCTTCCTTAACCTTAGCATTGCTAAAAGCTACGTCCGGATGTGCCGTGACGTATTGGGTACAATATTCTTCCATTTCTTTTAGTGTCTTGGGTTTACGCTCATGAAGGAATTCAAGGAATGGTTTATTTACACTTGACATAATCTTGTCCCTGAGCAACAAGTCCATAAGGGCTTCATATGTCTTTTCTGTTTTGGACAGCTCAATCCAACGATTAAATGTAAGACGTGTCCTTGCAATGAATTCTGAGAATTCTACCCCTGATTCAGGTACCATTTTCTTAAACAAAAGACGGTAATCTTCCTCTGTTAATTGATATTTTTTCAATAAAGCTGCCCTAATAACATCATAATTATCCTTGTCAGTCTCTTCAACCAAACTTAAACTAGTCAGAGAATCACCTTTCAAATTTTCTGATAACTGGTTAGCATATTGTGATTTATCCACATTATGAGCTCGACAAGAGCGTTCAAATCTATCCAGCCAGAATGTTATGTCATCGCTGGAAGGATTGAAGAGGACTGATTAACATTACTCATATTTGTCAATTTCAATTTTTCTATCTCAAATGCTAAAAGTTCTTTCTTATGTTCATGTTCCATCTTTGCTTTTCTCTCCTCAGCTTCTAATCTTTTATTTTCAGCCTCTATTTCTAGTCTTTTCTGTTCAGCTTCTCTGTCTAATCTCTTTTGTTCAGCCTCAGCTTCTCTGTCTAATCTCTTTTGTTCAGCTTCTTTGTCTAATCTCTTTTGTTCAGCCTCAGCTTCTTTATTTTGTTTTTCCATTTCCATTTGGAATCTCCTTTCGTCTACTTGCATCTGCAATTTCTTTTGCTCAAATTCTAATTCCATTCTTTTATCCTCGGCTTTTTGTTTTTTCTCCTCAGCCTTCAGTTTATCAATTTCAAATTTTTGTGCTTTTTCATATTGACTGGTAGCATACTCCTCCAGCTTATCACCAGACTTGCCTAGGGATTTCCCTAAGTCAATGAAGTAATCTAAAGTCGACATAATGTATACCAATATGTGACTAGATACCTGAAATAGCAATAATGAAATCTATCTCCAAATAAATGGAAACAAGCTCTTAATAGCTTGAATAACCAGCTCCCTTTATCCCAATCTCTGTGGGAAACAAACCTTTAAATAAGGTCTTGTAAAAACTACTGTGTACTAATAATAACAATTAATCATCAATTGATTATTTCTCATAAGTTCACTACACAGCTAGTAGTGTATGATCAAGTATATTTTATAGTATATGTCAAACAACAACATAAACAAAAGACAATCAAGAAAGACAATACGAAAACATTCGCAGAAATCAAATAAGTTAAATAGAAAACTGAAGAAAATAATCACAGAACCTGTGATGATAACCGCGAGGAAATAAACAACACAAATGACGTCACAGTGTATAAATATAAATGTGTATAGAACTAAATTTTAGGAAATGGTAGACCTACAAATACAAACAAATCAAAACAAAACTGAAGAACAGAAAAAATATTACAAAAACAACGATGGGACAGATCATCACAGCTAACAAAAATAGCAACAGATGTTGCGTGCAAATTTTCAGTTAAGAAAATTGCTCCCTACAGAACACTAATATAGGACCTATATGACTTGGTATACCCTATATTAGTCACCTCACCAACCGCCCACAGAAATATACACAAATATCACATATAAACATGTAAACATAAATATACATATAGCATAAATACATATAATATAATGAAATGTGTTGCAGATAGAAGGCTCAGTTATAATGGTACTGTATTATGGCACTTTAATAAACACTAAATTTTGAACTAAACTATTACAAAGTTCAATGATATGTAGCAGAACACAAGAAGATCCACCGATGAAGTGTAAGACCTCTAAGTTCCATAGCACTTCTTGCTAACACAGTTAATTCTTCCAAACTTACCTGCTGTGTAACGCTGTCTGTTCTATCAGAAATGTCAACAAACGCTGACCTAGATACTGTATACGCTGACAGGACAGGTCATGCTGACATCGACTCTAGTATTGTACTTCTGGTGTTCATGTGTGTCGTAACAGGCCACAGGAAACGGTCTGGTCCCAGTAGCTGACTTCTCAAAATGTCCACTGTGCAGGTTTACCCAGAAAGCTGGCCTACCACGTTGATAAAGGCTTGACGAGATTAAGTGGTCAACTCAAACCCGGCACAGTGTTGGTCATATAGGTCACCTTGTCCCGGAACGTAATGAGGCTCCGACAAGAATGTATTGTTGACAATGAGTGTTAGTATGAGTGTCAATACGCGAATGCATAAATGGTTCTGTAGAGTTGACAAGTTGGTAATAATGCACTCATACCCTCACGGCTGGAAGTCAATGATAACTGGAACTGCTGTGGACGTTTTAGACAATTTAATGATACACACTCTGACAGCACGGTTGACAGTCATTGGAACAGGTTGACACAACAAATCATTGGATACTTGACAAATGGGTGGCAACATCAATTTGGCAATCTCATAGCATGAAAATATAATCGGACGATAGGAGCAAATATATATTTATGATAGTCTATCGTCTCATACCTCCACTGACTAGTAGCATCAGTTTGAGTTAACAATAATAATGGTCATCACAATGCTCCCTTACAGACCCTCTGCTGACTACGTCTTTCAGGCTAAGTCTTTTAGGCTTTAGCTTCAACAGGGTCTTTCTTTTAAGGTTGACAATCTCAAATAACAAAGAGTAGACTTCAATGCAATGTAGGTCTTGGTATCGCCATCAGGTAATAAGATATCTCCGTTCTCCGATTGACAATTCAAACAGACCAACAGTGGGATTCAAAATGGCGCCGGTCCAAGTGAGCGGTGTTCATCCAAAAGATATCCTCACTACAAATGAAAGTTCCGTTCATTTGCTCATCTAATGTCTTTGGGTTTTCCATACCCATAAGGAATGTTACATATGTCCACTCATAGTGCTGCTAGTACAGGAATCGTCTACATACGATCCATCATGTATATATATATATATATATATATATATATATATATATATATATATATATATATATATATATATATATATATATATATATATATATATATATGTATATATGATATGACGACATCTATGGCGTCGTTAGGCCTAGGTAAAGTTTTAGAAAATGTTCATTCTTTACCTTAAGTTCATGAAATACTAGTAACTAGCACACTAACATATATATTCTGGGAGAAGTATCGACCATCATAGTATACTGAGAGAAAACTCCTCTCTTCCCCAGAATCAATCACAATGACGAAAAACTTCGGACTCTCATTTGTCCGACAGCCTTCAAGATCCGTCCGTCATCACGGAAGCGCCAACGACGACTGATCGTCTCATTGGGCATGCGCTAATGTTAACTTCTTAACTATATTCAAGTGGGGCGACTATATATTTACTTTCACTCGAAGCAAAACATGAGTATTCGCTCTTTGACTAGGGTTCTAATATCAGACTCAAAATATTATTACCAAATATTTCGAAACATAACAAGTATACAAACAAATAAATATCTTCCTATATATATATATATATATATATATATATATATATATATATATATATATATATATATATATTACAAACATACATATACATCATATACATATACATATACATAACATATATATACATATATATATTTTTAATAAATATACACACCCTTATTATATATATATATATATATATATATATATTTATATTTATATTTATATTTATATTTATATTTATATTTATATTTATATTTATATATTTATATATTTATATATTTATATATTAGGGTTCCCATTCGTCCCGTTTTTCCCGGGACAGTCCCGTTTTTTTAATAAAATGTCCCGGTGTCCCGAATTTATTCCAAATGTCCCGCTTTTTAAGGGTCCTTCCTAAAAAAAAATCTTTGGGTAACAGATTTTATTCCGTGTTTTAGTAGTGTTACTTTATCAATTTCCGGTTACAGTGGACCCTCGGTTTGAATCTCGAACAAAAATTTGAAAGTCGACCAAAACAGTGTTCAGTGAGCATCTACCAAATGATTTAACTACAGGAAGGCAGAAAAGTTTCTTGCTACTACTGTGAGAAATCAGTTGCAAGAATTAGAAAAAGAAGGACACATAACAGTTGAAAAGTTTCAAAGCTATGCAGTAGATTTCTATGACACCTGCATTGAATATATTCAGGAGTGGTGTACATCATTTCTTACGCCTCTTCAGTCTATGGATTGGATCAATTTGAAGGGAAAGGAGTCTGTGACTTGGAAGAACATCCAAGAAAGCTACATATTCACGAAGACAGTGTCACCAAATTTTACTGTGATGAAGAGGACTTATTTGATGAGTTTGCATGTGTGAAAAAATATTGTGAAATGCCTAGTTAGTTTTTGTTTGGCACTGCCAGGATCCAATGCAGCTGTTGAACGTATTTTTTCATTAATAAATGCGCTTTGGACAGACGAAAAAAAACAGACTTAAAATTGAGACAGTGAAAGCTTGCCATTATAAAGACCAATTTTAAGGATTTCTCTTGTGCTGAGTTCTATGTCCAAATATCAGAAGAAAAAAACCTTCTTGAACAGGCCCATAAATCTGATAAATATTCTGATGAATCTGAAATATAAACTTCACTATTGTGTATTTTTTAAAGGTGCAATTTTTCTAATTAAGTATGTTTATAATTTAGAATTCTTTTTTAAAGTGGAAGTTGTGTTAGTTAATGTGTGTATTTTTATACCAGTATCTTATTTTAAGTGCAACATATAATATATAATGGATTTATTTGTACTTTACCTTAATTTTTAACATGTCCCGTTTTTTTACAAAATGTCCCGGGTTTTTAAGGCAAAATTTGGAAATGTCCCGGTTTTTGAACAAAACATTATGGGAACCCTAATATATATATATTCATTGTCACCAGTAATCTGTTGGTAACAGGTTTGAATGTGCATAAGTGTGTATGCGAGTGCGTGTGTGAGAACGATGGGTACTTTATTTTCCACTGTGAATATTTTACAAACCTGGAACAAATCATATTCTTTAGCATTATTTGAAGCCAAATTTAATTTTACTCTATTCATCAGGAGAAACTGAATAAGTAAGCCGAATAACACATGGGTGCAAGTATAAATGTGTATGTGAACGAATATAAACAGTAGTTTGTGTGTGTGTGTGTGTGTATGCCAATGAAAGTGTGAGTAAGTGTGAGTATTTATATGTATTATACAATGTACTCTCCTTGTATTTAATTTTGTAAAATGCACACGGTTTTGTATAATTGAAAAGAAATACAAATTAGAGTTTTTTAAAAAAAAAAACTACCGAGACTAGACGCAATTTCGAAGTCCAGTGAAAGTTTAGGACATCCAAGACAACTGCCACTGTTGTGTCTTTTCTGTTGAACCCTAACTTGAATTCGTTTACTAATCTTACAAACTGGTCTACTGTACTTCTGTCTGCTCTAAACCTCGATTGGTTTGCTCTATACTGTACAGCTGATTTGTTTCTAGGTAGAATCTTACTCTTTTGTTAACAACAGTTTCTAGAATTTTGCCTAGTCGTGATGTTAAGGAGATAGGCTTATATGAACTTACATCGTGGGCTTCATTATCATATTTTAAGATTGGTACTGGTAATATCATTTCTACTTTCCATGCTTTGGGTAATATGCCGAAGTTCGAGATTTTGTTATAGAAGGAAGTTTTTATGTTTATAGTTTTTTGGGTACTTTTTAAAGGATTTCTTCTTCTTCTTCTTCCTCGTTCGTCCTGAAAAGGACGGTGGTTGCGTTGTGTCTGTTTACGCCGGAGCTGTGATATCTGCACCTTTCGGTCGACACATCCGATTTCAGCATGGCATTTTTTGGGACCGGGTTTGCCTTCCCTCTGCGATCCGTACTCGCTCAGCCAGACTGCACTGCTGCAGACTGTTTCCAGGACCACCACGTGAAGGTGGAGTACGGTCTTGGTCAGCTCTGGTTCGCTGACCCTGATACAAGCATTCAAGCTATGGGTCCCTGACTGCATTCTCTATTGCTGCATCTTTTGGTCCCTTTTTAAGGATTTCATAGCTAAGTATATCATGCCCCGAGACAGTATTAGATTTCTCTTTTATTGCATTAGCTACTTCTTCCTCTGCTATATCAGCATCGAAAAAGTATTTTTCATCTATCTGGTGTGGAAATTTATTTTTAAACTTCATCTTAAGTCTTTCTCTACTCTCATTTCTTCCTGTTTAAGGCTACATTTTGCACTGAATTTATAGAAATACTCAGCAAGGGCATTAGCTTTTTCTTTATCTGTTTTGCTGTCTAATTTTTTCCCTACTTTAGTTTGCGTGTTAGGCTCAAGTGATTGAAAAACTACTTGCAGTGAGTTTCTTTGGCTTTGAATATTTTTCTGTAATTCATTTCTAAATTGTTTATATGCATTACAGTTTTCTTCTGTTCTATTTTGTCTGTACGTTTGTAAGGTCTTGTTTTTCTTCAATCATGAATTTATGAGCAGGTTTTAGTCCACCAAGCAACTGGCTCTTTATTCCAGTGAGTTTTTCTTTCCTTATTATTGTTCTTTATTGTGATTAAGTGTTGCGGCATATTTTATTTGGTGTATATTTTAAGGCTATTTTAAGATTTTCATTTGTCAGTGTCTCTGCTAACAAGTCAGTATCATCTGATACCATGTCTTTATATTCCAACACTTCCAGCTCTGTTTGGAAGGCTTCCCAGTTTGCTTTTTTATAGAATAAAGTTGGTTTTTCTGGTTCTGGGTTTGGAACAACATTTTCATGCATAGTTATTACAATGGGCAGATGATCTGAGTTTGCGCGCCAGGGAAAATTCTCTGCTCTTTTATTTTATGCCGTCTTCGGATTTTCATTCTGAACGCCAGACGCTGGTAGAACGGGAAAACGTTTCTAATATTACGTCTTTCCCGTCTCACGAGGCGGCCGGGGACGCTCTCTCCGTTTGGTCTTACGTCTGTTCCGTGTCATCTCGATTGGGCTGAGAAACGCTCATGGAACACCTGTAGACTGGTGTTGCTATTTAAGAGCTTTGTCCCTAACACTCAGTACCATTTGTCTCTAGAGGAATCCTTGCTGCACATCAAAATGTTAATAAGCTGACAACTTAAACCAGTTGTAGTGCAGAAATTCATTCTTTGCTTGGTAAGCACATTTACTTGGTTAATTTCTTATGGTTTTTATTTTTTATATTTTTGCTTAATTATAGAGAGTCGAGATCCCATGTTACTTGATTCCTCTTTAATATACATATTTCTTAAAATAAAGTATTTTTTGTGTGACCGGGAGTGTCTGATCCTTTGTTTTTATTAAGACCGCAACCAATTTAAACTCCGCTAAGAGATAACGTCAAAAGAGCGATTTTTTGAAAGACAGAAGAAAGTGGAGGAATGTATATCATTGTTTTCCACGTTGTTTTCCCATTTGAATATATGCATTTATTATTCAGTAAAAGATTTTTGCTACATGATATATATATATATATATATATATATATATATATATATACATATATATATATATATATATATATATATATATATATATATATATATAACAGTGCGAAGACCAGACGATACGTCAAGGCCTAAAATGCCATCCCCTGCAGACCCAAATAGAACAGTCACAACTAAGATGGTTTGGCCATGTCTGCAGAATGGGAGAAGATCGGCTGCCACGACAAGCATATGAAACAAAGAGCCAGGGATCCAAACCCCCAGGAGGACCGAGAGTCCGCTTGGAGGACAACATTGAAGGACTGGAATGGGAACCA